>OY288289.1:7744222-8344222 GCA_958450335.1 Hibiscus tridactylites | reverse complement strand
AATTCAAAATTTTAAACATTATTATTGAAAAGTAATACAGTTTGTAATAATTCAAGATTAATTATGCAATGTTCATGGATATATGTAACTCTACATCTTAAGTAATTATGTTAATAAAAAAAGCTTAACAGTACTTAAATTATACTCTCTTTTTTTCAATTTGATTTCTAAACTTTTTTTCGGGTCAAATTGGTGCTTAATATTTCATTTTGTTACTCAAATCAGGTTTTTTGTCACAATTGTTAAACGTTTTTTGTTATCCAATCAGAGCATGACACATGGCATATTTCTTAATTTTTTAAATTTTATTTTTAAAGGTCAGAAAAATCTTTAATTTTATTTTAATAAACCCAAAAAATTAATTTCTTTAAAAAACCCAATCCCTAAATTCACCCCTCCAACCACCGATTCAATTATCACCAGCCACTATTGTCTTCGTCGGACCCCCACGCCCGAAAATCTCATCATTCCGTCGTTAAAAATAGAAAAATGAACAGTCGATTGCACCGTCGGCGAACACCCAACAATGAATAAAAAAGAGGTCGTTTGAGTTTCGACCGATGGTTAGAGGGTAGGAGATACCCAATAGTGAGGTACATGACGCTTGAGCGGTGAACGATGAACTACTAACGTGTGGCGGATGTCGGGCGGTGAGAGAGATTTAATTTGAAGGTTTGATTGAAAGAAATTAAATTTTGAGATTTTTAAAGAAGTTCTGATTTTTAAAGTAATTCGGAAATTAAAAAAAAATAAGCCACGTGTCATGTTCTAATTGGATGACGGAATTTTATAACGGTCATTGTTAGAAAAAACCTTATTTGAATAGGAAAATTCTACAACGTGCGACGAACATTGATGAACACCACTAATGATGAACACCGATGAACACCATTAAATTAATTAATAAAGATTTAAAATTTTAAGGACCCATCACACAATTATTAATTATTTTAAAAAATCAATTAAATTATTCTTTATATATATTAAAATTTTATTTTTTAATAAGGATAAACTATATATTTAGTACCTCACTTATATTCGTATATCTATTGAACCCTCATTATTTAAATATTATTTCAATTTGACCCTATTCTTTATAAAAAAATAATTTAACCTCAACCTAAAGCCCTAAACTATTAAACCTTAAACTCTTAAACATATACCCTAAACATATACCATTAAAAATAATTTCACCATCATCGATTCAATTCAATGAATTTTTTCTGTTTTGTTTCTTTGGAGGCCTCGTAATAGACAACATTGGTCATAGAAAAAAGTTAGAGATAGCTGCTGAAGCTTTCGACTGAAGAGATCAACGTGTACCACAGGTGGTTGGCTAGGTTACTAATGGACCATCCACAGACCGGTCACTGGGGTCTCATTTCTGGGTACAAATCGCGGTAGTATGGCCTTGTTAGCTGGGTATTGTTGGCACATGGGGCAAAAGTTATCATAAGTCGTGCTGGTTGTTTTAGTTTTCAAGGTCACTGAAGCAGGCTAGCAGAGGACATAAGTGTCATATGTAATCGAAATAGCTTTGTCAATCATCTTGTTTTGAGCCAGCTTTGTAAACTGCGGACTTTGGTTATCGTGTAAAATAAGCAACAACATCGCACTCTTTTTTCTTCATAGGTCTTAGGGAGGTTTTTTAACGAGGTCGATGTTGGTTTTGCTACCCTAAATAAATACTTATTTTTCAAAAAAAAAATAATGAATCGTTGAATTCTCCTAAAAAATAATTAATTTTTTTATATATATCAAAATTAATTAAACTCGAATCTCCTAGAATTAACACTATCATCTTATTTGAGATGAAGAAGTCATCACAATTAATCATAATTAATTCAATTCATTGAATTTAATTAATCGATGGTGAAATTATTTATGAATTAATCAAAATAATTTATAAATCGGCATCAACGATAATCAAACTTAATAAACAACCCCACTAGCAGTTATTTTGATCATAAATTTATAAATCCGTCAAATTTAATCAGCAATCGCTTATCACAACTTTAAACTCCTTAAGATGGGTAAATGCATATTAAATTCGAAAACATTCAAATATCTCTCCTAAGATTTACTAAATAGTTACTTGATTATACGAATTGATTAAGAATTTTAGGGTTATGTTAGAGCTATGGTTAAGATCATATCTGTTTCTAGAATCAAGATAGAAAGTCTTGCAGTTATTTCTGTTATTCAGTTATTCTTAGCTACTCTTAGCTGTTATACCGTTAGGCTCAAGAAGCCTCAGTCTTGTAATCATGTATATATACTTCAAAGATCAATGAACAAAGAATCTATCTTTTGGCCTTCAATATTCTCTGAGTTCTTCTCCTTTCTCAACCACCTTTGCTTCATAATCCTTCAGGTTAGCAAATTAATTTTTTCTGGCTCAATCCATTGAATGAAAATTACGTTATTGACAGACTAATAATTTCCGCAAGATTATTTAAAAAAACAGAAGAAGAGATCGGTGCGAAAAGAAGAAAAGGGTTATATGTTGGAAATCGATTCAACTCGAGTTGAAACAAATTCGTATAATGAATAGAATTAATTGTGATTAATTGTAATGGTCTCTTCATCTCAAATAAGATGATAATGTTGATTTTAGAAGATTCGTGTGAGCTATCTGTAGCAGCAGGTGTACTGGCCTTAGTCTCGAATGTTGAATTGTGCTAAGTCTGCTCCCCCGATTTCCAGTTTGCTTAGTATTTGCCTTACTGTAGTTTTTTTGAAGTGCATGCTAGATTCCTTCTGTTTAGGTTTCTTGCAGATTATGGACGGTAGTTTTGTCTCGCTATTTTGTTAATCTCATGTGTAGAACAGTGTTGTAATGGGTATTCTCTTTGCTCCTATTCGCACTTTTTTTCTTCCACTTTACGTTAGAGAAATTTTTTAATGAGGCACGGGGCAAAAGAGCTCTCAATAATGTTTATCTTTTAAAACAAAATTTAAGAGATTCGAGTTTAATTAATTTTGATATGTATAAAAAATAATTTAATTGAATTTTTTAGGAGAATTCAACAATTTATTGAATTGAATCGAATCGATGATGGTGAAATTATTTTTAATGGTATATGGTTTATGATATAGGTTTAAGGGTTTAAGGTTTAATAGTTTAGGGTTTTAGGTTGATGGTTAAATTATTTTTTTTATAAAGAATAGGGTCAAATTGAAATAATATTTAAATAATGAGGGTTCAATAGAAATACGAAAATAATTGAGGTAGTAAATATATAGTTTACCCTTATTAAAAAATAAAATTTTAATATATATATAAAATAATTTAATTTATTTTTTTAAAATAATTATTAATTGTATGATGGGTCCTTGAAATTTTAAATCTTTATTAATTAATTTAATGGTGTTCATCGGTGTTCATCATTAGTGGTGTTCATCGGTGTTCATCATTAGTGGTGTTCATCGGTGTTCATCATTAGTGGTGTTCATCGATGTTCGTCGCACGTGGTAGACTATCCATTTGAATAACATAGTAAAATTTAGACACTAAACTAGGAAAAAAAATTTAGACACTTTACGATGTTTAAGCCTAAAAGAAAATATGGTTGTATTAATATAAGGAAAATACTTTGATGCACAAGCTTGTGTAAACTAAAGTTTACACAAGCCCTTTAATTTTAGGGTTTAGGGTTTATGATTTTAGGTTAGGGTTTAGGGGTTTAGTATGTAAGGTATATAATTTAAGGTTTATGGTTAGAATTTAGAGTTTAGGGTTTAGGGCTTAGGTTTTAGGTTGCTAGGGTTTGTGATTTAGATTTTAAATTTTATAAAATGATTGTGTAAAAAAAATCTACACAGCTTGTGCATCAAAATAAAACCCTTAATATAATATTTCAGGTGGTTGATCTACTACAACAAAATTGGCTGCATAGTGCCCTAAAGGCTAAACTTGTCAACTTTTCTCGCATTAGTATCTAAATTATATTGCCCTTGTTGATACCTGAACTTTTCTACTTCATTCACATCAATACCTAAACTTCTTTTTAGTCCACAGGACATTATAATATGACTGTATATTTTTCTCACATTAGTACCTTTTCTAACAATTATAATTCCTATAACATTTATGTTTTTTTTATATTTTCATATTTTTTATAAATTTCTAAAATTTTAATCATTATATATATTTTAAACCTTTTATATATTTAAAAAAAAACACACCCAACAACAAAGTCATACACCTTTAATTTTTCAACCAACAATTACTTTTTTAAAATAGGTTAATAAGGTAGTATTTACTATTTAGATTTTAAGGTATTAGTATTTAGGACTTATATTCTTTTTGAAAAAAAAAATTAATGTGAAGCTTATATTCTTTTTAAAATCTTCTACTTTTTTGTGCCCCTCTCATACTAAAAAATTATGTTTAAAATTTAGGGTTAAGGTTTAGGATTAGGTTAAGAATCAAGGTTTACGGTAGAGTTTAAGAAATCACGAGTAGTGTATATGGTTTAAGATTTAAAATTTAAGATTAGAGTTTAGAATTTAAAATTTTAGGGTAAAGTACAAAAAATGGTCACTAAACTATCTTCAAAAATACAAAATGTTCATCAAACTTTCAAAAGTTACATAATGACCATGAAACTTTAGTTTTTATTGCAAAATGGTCACTGAGGCGTTAACTATTGTTAACTGAGTGACGTGGAGGTTGCAAAATGTTAAATTTTAGCACATTTAATCCTCTATATTTACACATTCAATCGATTTAGTCTTAATTTACCCCTTATTATTGATGTATAAATTGATTGAATGTATAAATATGAAGGTTTAAATGTGTTATTCTACAAAGTTTCGTAACTGGCACGCCACCCACTTAACAACAGTCAATGGTTCAGTGACTATTTTGAACAAAAACTAAAATTTAATTACTATTATATAACTTTTAAAACATTTAATGACTTTTGTATTTTAGTGATAATTTAGTGACTATTTATGTACTTTACCCATAATTTTAAGGATAGATCCCGAAAGGGCGTAGGATTTTTGTTGCTAATATTTAGGGTTAAATTCTGGATATGAAAGAGTTTATACTGTTGGAAAGGGCCAACATATCCTCACTTTCTAAGTTTAATCTCCGCCATTCTTCCACTCTGCCTCTCTGCGTTTAATTTCAAGGTATGGCCAAGCTTCACTCTTCATTATTTTTTCCTTCAATCGTTCATGGTGTAAGGCATCTCTGTAATTTCAACTCCACTATTTCTTCTTCTGTTAACACCATTGCTACCCACATCGAGGCTTTAAGCAAAAATCCAATGCCTGTAAAGGGAAGCCCAAAAAAGCATGATCGCTTTGATAATGTTGATGATGCTTTGGATTTGTTTAATAAGATGATTGAGAAGCACCCAAAGCCTTCAATTGTTGAATTCACTAAACTATTAGCAGCCATGGTTAGAATGAAACGTTATGCCCTTGTTGTTTCTATGTATACCCAACTGGAATTGTCTGGGGTTTCACATGACGGTTATTCTTTCAGCATCTTGGTTAATTGCTTTTGTCAATTAGGTCGAATTGATTTCGGGTTATCTGTTTTGGGGAAAATGCTGAAGCTAGGTGTTGAACCTAATGTCGTTACTTTTTCCACTTTGATTAATGGGCTTTGCAAACGAAGTAAGTTCTCTCAAGCTGTGAGTTTGTTTGATGAAATGGTTGAGAAAGGGTATCAACCTAATTTAATCACTTACAATACAATACTTAATGGGTTGTGTAAGATTGGCAATACCGATAAAGCTATTAGATTTTTAAGGATGATGAAAGAAGGAGGTTTCGAACCTGATGTTGTAGCATATGGAACCGTCATTGACTGTCTTTGTAAGAATGGGTTGTTGAAGGAGGCTCTCGATCTCTTCTCTGAAATGAAGCTTAAGGGAAATAGACCTAATGTCGTTATTTACAATTGTTTAATTCATGCTATGTGTAATTTGGGCCAGCAGAAGGAGGCAAGAAGGCTCTTGAATGAAATGATGGATAACAATATTTCACATAATGTTATCACCTATAATATCTTGATCGGCGCTTATTGCAGGGAGGGTATGGTTTTTGAAGCTATGGATATTGTTCACACAATGCGAAAGCAAGGCATTGAGCCTAATGTTGTCACATATACTATATTGGTTGATGCTTGTTGCAAGGAGGGAATGGTTTCTAAAGCTGAAGATATTGTTGACATGATGAGAAAGCAAGGCATTGAGACTGATGTTGTAACGTATAATATATTGGTTGATGCTTATTGCAAGGAGGGAATGGTTTCTAAAGCCGAAGATATTGTTTACATGATGAGAACGCAAGGCATTGAGCTTGACGTTGTTACCTATACTTCATTGATAGAAGGGCATTGCTTGCAAAACAAAATGGATAAAGCTCGAGGAGTAATTCAGTTGATGATTAAGGAGGGTTGTGCACCTGATATCCATAGTTACAGTATCATGATCAATGGATATTGCAAAGCTAAAAGGTTAGATGAAGCAGTTGAACTCTTTGATGAAATATCTCATACAGGACCATCCCCTAATGATGTCACATACAACACTCTAATGCAAGGTATGTTTCAATTAGGGAGAGTTGCTGATGCACGCAAACTTTTGGGGAAGATGCTTGCTTCTGGACAAGTTCCAAGTCAAGTGACATGTACCATTTTGTTGGATGGTTTATGCAAAAGTGGTAAACTCGAAGAAGCATTGAAATTTTTTCAGGTGGTGCGGAATAGTGGGTTGGAACTTGGCATTATCTTTTATAACGTCGTAATCGATGGCTTGTGCAAAGCTGGACATATTGAAGATGCAAAGGAACTGTTTCATAATCTCTCCGTTGAAGGTTTAAAACCGGATGTTTACACATATAATATAATGATTACTGGATTCTGTAAGGGAGGGTTACCAGATGAAGCATACCAGTTGTTTAAGAGCATGGGAGATAATGATTGTTTGCCTAATAGCATCTCTTATAATGTAATGATCCAGGGGTATTTTCGAAACAACTACACCTTAAAGGCAACACAATTTCTTGCGGAAATGGTCGATAAGGGTTTTTCTGCAGATTTATGCACTTCCACCTTGTATGTGGATCTACTGTTACGATGTGATAAATCAATCTTGATTTAAAATGTTGTGCAGAGTATAAAGATTGTCACTTGTGAGTGATAGTTAATGTCTATTTTCTGTATAGTTGACCTACCTTAATCATTAAAGTCTATTTTGATATATATTTTTTAGTTAAAACTTAACATGTTCTGTTATAATTTTTTCCAATTTGTCCTGCTTTCCACGCATTATTTGATTCTTTAGCATTTGAAACTGTATAAATTTTGTGTTAGATTGGATCTGATATTTTGGTTTTGGTGTTTTGTATAATTTCGTATGTGTGTGTGGTGTTTTCTTTGGACCACTTGGAAGGTTGGAGATTGGGATGGCTTAACGAAGATGAGGTGCAAGGCAACTACACCACTTTGCACGAGATGTGTGGAGGCAGAAGAAACACTTGAACATGTCTTCATTATTCCGCCCAAACGCTCGAGCAGTTTGGAGGACGTCTGGTTTCATTTACGCCCTTGAGAACTGATTTTAAACCATGTGTCATGGTGGTTTGATGTTGGGACAATGCTTGCTTACTCTTATTTTGTTTCAGGTTTGAACTTATTAGTGGCATGGCTGTGATGGGGCCTATGGAAATCTCGGTTGTTTGAGGAAACAAAATGATTATGTTGCTAAAATTTTGAGTGATGCTTGTTACTGGTTTTATGAGATTTCTGGTGAGTTGCAGGCTTGCAGCTTCAATCTTTTTGCAATAGCGCGAGTCTCGACGGACAAGATCAGCAGGAGGAGCCATTAAAATCAACTGCAACGCTGTCTTCAACGGAGCAAATGAAGAAGCCAGAATTTCCGCCTTAGTCCGAAACAGCGAAAGATAAGTGATAACTGCAATATAATTTGAAGAATACAAGGAGGATCGACAATTTAAAGAAAGAAAGAAATTGATTGATTTACATATTAATGGAAGTCTCTTCATTATATACAAGGAATTCATAACTTCAATCCCAAAAAAGAATAGGATTTGGGAAGACTACTGTTGTTTTAATTATATGAATTACTTAAAAGATATAGGTGTTCGTATTGATATAGGGCTGTGGTTCACTCTTTAAAATATCTTATTTTAACATAATTGAAGTTAGATTTGGATTAAGCAGTACCTACCGCGATGCGTTCTTGAAAATATTTCAAGGGGTAAGCAAATTTTGTATGGACTCATAAAAATCACATTTTTTTATTTGATTTGATTTCATTCGTAATTTTATAAATTTGATTTGAAAATATTTTAAATAAATTTTGAGTTATAAAATGAGACTTTGAATGACTCGAAATTTTTAGTAATTAGTGGATCGATTTTTGAGTTCAAATCGAGTCTCTCCACTTTGTGTGATATATGTAGATCGGATCCGAAAAATATGAAGATATGTATATTATATACCCTTTTAAATTGGATAGAAACTTGAACAATTTGACTCAACTTATAACCTTATAAATATTTATAATTAAATCTGAATAGAAACTCGAACAATTTGATTCATCTTGAATCGACTCAATTTGAAAAATAAAATAATTTTTTAACTCATCTCGATCAATAGTTGAACTTGAGAAAAAAATTTAATTTTTTAAAAAGAATAAAATATTAAGTACTAAATTACAGTATAATTAAGGCCTGGGATAAATTCTATTTGGAAAGGGAAAACCTATTCTCTCTTTCTGAGTTTCATCTCCGGCATTCTTCTCTGTGTGTCTGATTTCAAGGTAAGGGAAAGCTTCACTCTTCATTATTTCTTCCTTCAAGCGTCTCTCTAATTTCAACTCTCGTGTTAACACCATTGCTACCCACTTTGAGGCTTTAAGCCAAAATTCGATGTCTGTAAAAGCATGATCGCTTTGATTAATGGACTTGTTAAAGGAGGTAAGTTTCCTCAGGGTTTTGACATGTTGATAATTGGAGAATAAACATGGTGTATGTTTCTTTGGGGATGATTGGTGGTATGTCATGCTTAGATACTAATTTAAAAAAGTCTCGATAGGAACTGACAATAAAGTTTTGACAAATTTGTTGGAGTCTTCTAGTTAAGAAAAATGTTTATTCTTCTTTGACATTTAAAAGTAATTATGTCATAAACTATTCATAGGGAGCACTCATCGATTAATACATGATATTAAATTTTGTGAACGATGATGAAGAATTTCTAAAAAAATGTGACATTTTCTATTTAAATTTCCATGCTCATTGGAATTTCAAAGTTTAATTTGTAGTTCACATACATTTTTTTATTATGATTCCAAGATTGTATATTAGGGTTTGTTCTTTTTTTTCTATCACTTTTATCTTTAATTAAAATTTATAGTTTTGTTAAAAAAAATTACGCAAATCATTAATGGACTTTACTTTCAAGCCTATTTTGATCACTGAAATTTTAAAGCGTTTAATTTATTCATTGAAGTTTAGACATTGAACGCTATTTGTCACACATCTGTTAATTTTTTTATGATGTTCATTTATCGACGAACAAAGGAACTTCTCCAATATTCGAGCGGTGGAAAATTTCATCGGTACGAGAGAAGCAACATATTGAGAAACGAGCTCCATCCGACGGCGGAAGAGAGACCGACGAGAGAGAAACTAAAAGAATTTTGGTTGATTCGTGAACTTCGGAGCACCTTTCAGCAAAATAAAGGTTGAATTCAGACTCAGGGGGCGAAATTATGTGACTGGTAAAATTTTGGACCGAATGACCACCATCTACGACTGTTTGAGGGGTTTAAGAGTGAATAAAAGCGTTCAATGTCTAAACTTTAGTGACAAAAATGTTTAATGCCTAAACTTCAGTGAATAAATTGAACGTTTTAAAACTTTAGTGACTAAAATAAGTTTAAGAGTATAATTTAGTGGTGATTCACGTAATTTACCCAAAAAATAATAAAAAATGTTCAAGGTATGTTTCAGTTAGAGAGAGTTGATCTTGCATGCAAACTTTTGGAGGAGATGCTTGCTTCTAGACTATTTCCAAGTCAAGTGACTTGTTCCATTTTGTTGGATGGTTTATGCAAAAGTGGTAAACTCAAAGAGTTATTGAAATTTTTTCAGGTGGTGTGGGATAGTGGGTTAAAACTCGATATTATCTTTTATAACGTTGTAATCGATGGCTTGTGCAAAGCTGGACATATTGAAGATGCAAAAGAACTGTTTCATAATCTCCACGTTGAAAGTTTAAGTCCCACTATTTACACATATAATATATTGATTAATGGATTTTGTAAGGGAGAGTTACCAGATGAAGCATACTAATTGTGTAAGAGCCTGAGAGATAATGATTGTTTGCCTGATAACATCTCTTATAATGTAATGATCCAGGAGTATTTTCGAAACAGCAATACCTCAAAGGCAACACAACTTCTTGCGAAAATGGTCGATAAGAGCTTTTCTGCAGATTTATGCACCGCCACCTTGTATGTGGATCTACTCATACGATCTGATAAATCAATCTTGTTTTGAATACATCTATTCATTCTTTGCTATTTGAAACTGTATAAATCTTTCTTCTTGTGTGTTGGATTGATTCATGTTTTCTATAAACTGTATAAATCATGTGTCAGATGTTGGTTTTAAATCCATGGTAGCAAATGAAGTAGGGCAGTATCCCATTTGTTTTTTTGGCTGATATCAGCTTCATATTCTTCCATTAAAGCTATATATATATATATATATCTTTTAGTTAATGCATGAGCTGGAGGTTATTGTAGAGTCTGATAATGAAGTGGTAATGTATTAGATATTTTATGCTTTGTGCTAATGCCGGTTCTCCATGCCTCGGCTTACCTATGTTTTCTACAATCCGTATGCTATTGGTGAACCCATTCTTCAACTCCTTGATCACCGCCTTGTTGAATACCGGATTCCCTACTTCTTCGACCTGGGTTGCCGTCGAAATCTGTGGCAGAGTCAATCCGAACTCATCTCTGAAATAATCAGGGGTTATTGTTTCTTCTCGGCCGAAAAAAATGATAATTGCAATATAACTTGAAGGATGCAAGGAGGCTAAACAAATTTGAAGAAAGAAACAAGTTGATTGGTTTATATATTAACGGAATTCTCATCTTTATATATAAGCAATCCATAATTTCAATCCCAAAAGGAATAGGATTTGGAAACGCACCCATTGTTTTAATTAATATGAATTACTTCGAAGATATAGGTGTTTTATATTGATATTGGGTTATTGTTGATTCTTTAAAATAATTTTATATTTTATAATTAAATTCAAAATTTAGAATTAACTGACTCGACTCGAACATAAAAATTATCAACTAATTACTAAAAAAATTGATTTATTCAAATTTCATTTTATAATTCAATGAAATTTTTTCGAGTTGAGTCGAGTTTATAAAATTACGAGTCAAGTAAAAACAAGTCAATTTTTTTTGCGTCGAGTCTAATCACACACACACAACATATATATCTTCATGTTTTCACATGTGATATACATATATCAAACAGAATTAACCAACTCGACTCGAACATAAAAATTGATCAACTAATTACTAAAAATTCGCTTTATTCAAATTTCATTTTATAACTCAATAAAATTTTTTCGAGTTGAGTCGAGTTTATAAAATTACGAGTCAAGTAAAAACAAGTCAAATTTTTTTTGCGCCGAATCTAATCAAATAATTCAATTGTTTCGAGTCGACTCAAAATTTTCCCACCCCAAACATAATATTCCAGGTAGTTAGTTGATCTACTACAACAACATGGTTGCATAATGTCCGAATATAAAATCCTCAACGTTTCTTTTTCCTTTCCATGTTCCAACACTATACACTACCTTTTAAATACAAATTTTAAACTCTAAATTAAGTACCTAACCCTGAAACTAAAAAATCAAAACCTATTATTTCTTTCTGAGTTTCATCTCCGACATTCCTTCTCTCGTCTTTGGTTCTGTGTGTCTAATTTCAAGGTATGGGCAAGCTTTATTCTTCATTATTTCTTCCTTCAATCCTTAATGGTGCAAGGAATGTCTCTAATTTCAAATCTGTTGGAAAAAACGTGATAATTGGGCAACTTTGAGACACCTTTTCTATTGGTAAACGTGAAAAATCGAATGATAAACACATTAGTTCATATTCTATTTCATAAAACCTTTATAACGGTATCTTATGTGTTTAGAATAATCGAGTTATAAATGAAAAATTGATGTATAAAGTAGGGATCTTAAAAATTGAATAAAGAAGTAAAATTTCTCATGCCCACATTAGTGGGATAAACGTGAAATTGTGCCTTGTGCGTAGAATTGGTGTGAATTAATTCCATTTGGGTTTTGATGCACTTAAACAACGTGAACAATGTAAATGTTTGAACCAATTGGGCCTTTGTGAGCTTATAAATATTTTGCCCACTGTGATTTAAATTTTTCCTTATAAGCTACATATCTTTTTATATTTGAAAAGATATTGTATCAAATTAATTTGAATATTAATCAGATTTTACTTAGGGATCCACAAAGTATATTCGAGATATATATGAAATTTTGACTGAATCCAAAATTAGCATTAATGGCCATTATATTCGGTATACAAATTTTCCAATAATAATCTTATATGAAAACAATATAAATATCATGTTAACCTACTACGTTAGACACGATTTTAAAACTGCATTCTTTTTTAGTTTTCTCTAGTTTTCAATGATAGGCAAATGCGAGGATTTTTGTTCGAGAATCGAGATCTCTTCAGTCGTGCTATTGTCAAAGATTTTTTGTTATTGTATCTTGATGTAATCTCTAATTTTGTCCGAGGTAGACCCGTTTTATTTTATCTTGCAATAAAAGGCTTTCTATTTATTTTACTCTATATATGTATATGATTCTCATTAAACTCCAAGAAACAAAAACGATTATTAATATCATTAAGTATTGCTAGTTTTTTAGGGTTCGGTTATTACGTGTTAGTAACACATTATACATTATATAATACTATGTTTGGTTGTTGTTGTTGTTGTTATTATTATTATTATTATTATTATTATTATTATTATTATTATTATTCATATCATTATTATTATAAAACAAATCTGAAAACCTCAAAAAATTAATTAATTAGAAGTCCAATTTAAATAAATAAATAATTAGTCCATATGTATGTCGATCCATATTACATTTGAAAAACCCAATATATATATATATATATATATATGTTACATAATAAAGCCCGTTCGACCCAAAAGCCCTAATATGATAACATAAAAAAAACCCTAATTCCTAATCTTTTGCTTTTGCGCAGCTGCATCTGGACCGTCAGATCAAGGGCTGCTGATCGAACGGTCCAGATGGTCCCTGATCAAAGAAGCCTTAATTCCCCTCTTTTGCCCTGGCGCCGCAAATACCAACCATCGGATCTGGTTCGCGATCAGACGGCTCGGAATCGAAGCGAGAACCTTCCAAATTCCCCACGCGCTCACGTGCGACCTTTGGTGTCACACACTGGAATCCTCAGCTCTCCAGACCGTTTAGATCTTCACTGCATCGATCGAACGGATTTGCAGCCGCGCCGATTCTCTAGCCACCGTACCATACTCACATGCACACATAAAAAAACCAACAATGTTAGAGCCTCTGAGGAGACAAACCAACGATTTCAGGGTACACATGAATCAGGACAAAGCAAAACGGAAATCAATTTTATTTTCAATTTGCATGTAATTCTAAATTCCTTGTAATTCGGCTATAAAAGCCGAAAGCAAATCTCATTGTAAACATTCGGAAAAATTAAAAACAAGAGAAACAGAGAGCAAAAAGCTTTTGGAGGTAATCCCTCGTTCTCATCTTCTTCTTCTTTTTGCAAAGCATACATGAAAAATGTTAGGGTTTAGTCTTTTTTACCTTTGTTGTTTCGGCTCTTTAAGCGCCGGTTCGCATTCACTCACCGTTGACAAGCCGCTCGACCTCCCAAGATCTTGCATGGTGAAACAGTAGAGTGGTGACCGAAAGAAGTTTTGTTTTTTAAATAAAAAGGGTTTCAGGTTTCTGTTTTTGAAAAAAAAAAGAAGGGATGGTGTTTTTCTTCGAACTTTGGGTGTAGGTTAAGTGTCGAAACGTAAAAAAAAAGAGTTTTTTTGTTTGTTTAGGGGTTCGTCGGCCGCCGATTAGCGACGGCTGACGTTTCTGGCGTCGATAACGAGAGGGGAGAAGAGCCTGAGTCTTAGGGTTAGCAAAAGGGGATCAGAACTATTTTAGAGAAGCTTTTATAATGTTTTAGTGTTTTAAAAATGGCAAAATCTCGTAAATAATGTGTTAATTTTGATAAATATACTATGTCATGTTTTGTATTATATGGTGCATGTTTCATAAATAATATATATATGGTTTTATTATAGATATAATATATGTTTAAATGTTTAATATGTGTTTAATGTATGCTTTTTTTATAAATTACATAATACGGTTTTGATATATATTATATATTTCACACATTTACATAATATAAGATTTATATATAACATATGGTTTTAACATAATATAATACATATACATAATATAAGCTTCCTCATATAATATAGTTTTTTTATCATATATAATTTTTAAAATGCATACTTTAATAAATGACATATGTGTTGTTTTAATGTAATGTTTATGTGTGACATGCATTTTTAACTGTCATTCATGTGACTTTAGGTATCTCTATCGGTATGTTAATTAATTAATTTAAAACATACAAGAGAGAGGTATCTATTAACCCCGATATTCGTGTCAAAACAATTCGAGCTTAAAAGATGTAGACTAAATATTTTGGTTAATTCTCACAGTCTCCAGGTAAACAATAATAAAAAATGGAAATATCATGTCATCACTCATAAATGCTTGCATCATGCATAAAGGTGACGTACATGATCTGAACCCTAAACTAACACTACAATTAGACTTATATGATGTCGGTTCAGTTTATGGTTTGATGTACCGCCATTCTTTTTAATTAAATGCTCAATTAATTCTAAAGCCATGATTTGATAAAGCTCGTACTATTTAAGTTAAATTTTCAGTTAAGAACATCAAATTAAATTCACTTTAAATCTTAAATAATTTCTATCGATTAAAGGCAACAAATGTTCTGGTACCGATTTCCGGGCGTGATGGGGGTGCTAACCCTTCCCCACACGTAACCTACTTCCGAACCCTTTTAAAATTGAATCTCTGGTTTTAGTGGTGTCCGGCCTACCTTAGTGGTCGGTGGCGACTCCAAATTTTTACCGTTTTCTAAAACACAAATTTTTAGAAAGAAAACCCCCTTTTAAAAAATCTTTTTCAAAAAGTGGGACCCTTAAAAGTTTGGTTTTAAAAAAAGCGTCATCACAGTTTGGCGACTCCGCTGGGGAGAAATTTTTATTTTTTACAAAACAAAAAAAAAAGAGTTAAGCCAATAAAACACTTGTTGCCTTTAATCGGTGGAAACTATTTAAAATTTAAAGGGAATTTAATAAGTTTGTTCTTCCTTGAAAATGTGACTTAAATTGTACGGGCTTTGAAAAAATTGTGGCATTCGAATTAATTCTTCATTTAATTTCTAAGGAGTCACCGACATGTGTTGCATCATGATCATTAAGCTCCATACCCGAGCTCTGTCCCTTAAGTGGGAGTGAAATGCCAATACCCACGTGAGTATCCCTCCATGGGTCGGTAATTCACTTTCGGAATCCACGCCTTTGACACGTGAGCAGCCCTCCACGTCACTAGGTCGTGCTTTCCCTCGAACCGAAACCAATTCGCAAGCTTGCAATGGGCTAGAATTGGGGTTCTTGTTGCCTTAGTAGGTGATAAGATAGGTTCAGGTACCCTTGTTAGAACCGAACCCATGCATGAGAATCTAAGAAGCCCACCCCGTTAGAGCCATGCGGATAACCTTAGCAAGTTAGAGTTCGTATAGGGCTTTGTATGTGTTTATTGTGTATTTGAATCCTCTGTACTTACCTTTTTTACCTCTTGAATTTATTAGTATTATTAGAGGGACTAACGTTTTTATTTGTTTTGCCCTTCTTTTCCTCTTTGTGTTTTTGCGTATTTTATCATATCATGAAGAGCACATTGAGTTGGAAATAATCTAAAATTAAAAACTAGATTAATGGGAAATTTGGGTTGTAACAATGATGAGAAGGATTTCGACGTGCAAATATAGCCAGAAGAAGAGCAATTACATGACAGGGACAATATTCCAGCAAGATATTTAAGTCAACAATGTTAGCCGAAACTTTCACGAACACAAAGTTTAATGATGTGTACAAATCAAAGTTAATATGGTTGGGATTCCGATGCAAGAAATGCTTTCAAAGGCAAGAATGACGACCTCTCATATTTGTTAGATATCAACTGATCACTACTTCAAGCCTTGGTAGAGCCTTGGAGTTCAACATATAGTTGTTTCACGATTGGCAATTTGGTTTTGACTACAACAGTTGTGAAATACCAAGCTCTTGCAACAAGATCAATAGAACCATGTCAAACAATAACAAAGCCTTTCAAGGCAAGATTAAAACTTTTCCGGGCACTTTTCCATCTTGGGTTGACAATTCAAAACAAGAAAGAACATTCCGAATAGGAAGGAATTCTGACTTTAGCTTCAGCATACTTCAAAGATCAAGTTCGACGGGACCTTTTCTGAAGAGCAAGTTAGGTGTACCAAATACCTACATTGGAGTACTTACAATTCGTTGCCTACACCACTTGGGGCATGGCCAAGAATGAGTACATTTGATAACTTAGATGTAAAGGATCATAGGAGATTACAAATTCCTAACGAAAGATGCTGCCAACATGACTTAATCTTCATTCTGAAAAGTTGCTTAATGAGAATGTTCGTTGAATCAGTGCACCTTTGCATCCAATTATACATTCTGATTGATTACCTTTAATCATATGTTGTACATACGACACATTGCATTCATAAAATTAATGTTCAATGCACATTTGCATCTAATTATACATTTTGATTGGTTTCCTTTAAGCATATGTTTTCGTTGTACATACAACGCATTCATTCATTCAATCATAAAACAAATAAAATTAATGCCCATCAAATCAATGCACCTTTGCATTCAATTATACATTTTAATTGATTATCGTTAATCATATGTTTAATGTCCAATGCATCTTTGCACTCGATTATACCTTTTGATTGATTACCTTTAATCATATGTTTTTGTTGTACATACGACACATTCATTTGTAAAACAAATAAAATTAATGTCCATCAAAACAATGCATCTTTGCATTCAATTGTACATGTTTGTTTGATTACCTTTAATCATCTATCCTTTTTGTGCATACAACACACTACATGCATTCATTCCTAAAATGAACAAATTTAATGGACGGGGGTTCTTGACAGCATCCTTAGCTATCAAAGATGTTGCATCTGCTTTTTTCCCGACACTAAAAAGAAGAAAATATGGGAAAGTTTTGCTAAGCCAGAGGCCAATTTGAGAGGTCAGATGGAAAGAACTCAGCAAGAATTAAGGGACATTATCATCAAGTCCCAACAAGATATGATGAAAGGAATATCCCAACTGCGCTACAATCTAGTCTAGGAGGAAAAAATGTCGTTAAGAATCTTGCTCAAGGTTCGGGAGACCACTCGGCCACCCCGATCTTTAAGAATCCTCTTGTCATCAGTCCCTCATCCAACCCACCCCAAGGAGCATCTTCTGCTCGTCAAGACGACGCCTTTGCCCAAGCTCAACCTAGCATGACCTTCGAAAACACGACCTTTGGGGTTTTGGTTCTCAATTTTCTTCTTTAAGAATTGGCGTGTTTAAGCCTTGCATGTTGCATTTTCTCTTGAAGTAATACATGGAACTGATGTTGCTATCATTTGCCCGAAGATAGCAATGATCTTTTTGTAGGGGCACTTGTTATGTTTGCGAATTTTCTTTCTAATGAAAATGCATTTTGCTTAACATACAATGACCTTGAAATCATATATATGTATATTCCTTCTTACCTCCGTAGGTCCTCGAATATCACATGCATGATGTGACATTGATTCTAATGAAAGAGATCGATCAAATGTTGTGATAACGATGAAGTGTGATTTCCCGTTCCGTCCACTCTGGTCGGTAGAACGAGAGAAGCAAGATTACTATTCCTTCAATGATGTTCGATGATAAGGAAATCTCCTAGGAAAGCCTGAATAGTTGCTTGAATGTGCCTGAAGAAAGAAGAAAAAAAGGGGAAGAAAAAATAGACTATTTCAAAATAAAATAATTTAACCTTCAGAACCTGGTAACAAGCATTAACAAAAGGCACTCCAATGTTCGAAACCTGGTAATAGGAATTTACGGATATGAGTGTGAAATTTTAAGGGCACTTCGCTGAAGCCCGAAACTCTTCGCTTCATAAGTGATGGTAATATTTTCAAAATCGTGACCATGCCGAGTAACTCGGAGTATTGTTGTATGCTCCATCATTTTCCTCGAGACAAAGGATTGTGACAAGTTGAATTCCCTTAAAAAGGAAAAAATAATGAATAAATTGAATAAGTCCCGGAGAGGAATCCTTGAGGACACTGACACAAAATCAATGGTAATCATAAGCACGTATGTTTCATGGGCTAAACAAAAGTTGAAAATTTAAACATACATATGAGTGGAGAAACATAATGAGAACTACAAGGGATAGTAATCGAGCTGATCAAGCAAGTACCATAATCATGAGGATGAACCGAGCGATTTGGGAGGAGTTTCACAACTTCACATATCACCGCAACATTCAAAGTCTTCATAGACACAAGCTATGCTTGAAGTGATCATCGGAAAGTTGAATCTAAGACGCTCTTGCATTTGATATCTGGGGCATCCTATTCTGTTTTTCTTTTAATTAGAATTTTGGCTTCAAGGTTCTGTATGTTAATCTGAAAATCCATTCTTCATTAGAATAACGTCCATCGAATTGACATATTTTAAAACAAAGAAATTTCCTTGTATTACTTTAGAGATAAATGCATCACCGTCAGTGAGGACCAAAATTGAGAGGCATTACATGATGATGAAGGACCATTGGGGCATCATTGTTCGTGGGGCAACTAGGGCTTTTCCACATAGGATTTCGAATCAGATGAAAGGGGAGATGACAAACGGCTTGAAAGTACTTGGTTAATGATTATGATTACGATTAAGGTCATTGGACTCGGGGAATGAGCAACACTAGTTGAGGGCAAAGTTTGTCAGAACATGTGACTGATGAGTGGCTGTAGTCCCAAGATGATGACCACCAACCCTAGAGAACGGAGACAAACTAAATTCATGCATCTTTGCATTCTCATGACCACACGCATCTATGCATCATGAAATATGCTCATGCATCATTGAAAATTAGGCATCCCTATGTTAGGAGCATGCTAACTCATACCATCATAGCATTTTGTTTATTTTAAACATGCATTTGAAGATTGGTAAAAGGGTGGATCTACGGCTTCACGAGAGGAGAAATAGATCTCATAAGAACCAAGAGTCCTTTGACTGGTATTAAGATTTTTAATCCCTGATTTTTACCCTTCCCAACGGGTGTTTTTCTTAAAATTTAAATTTTCTCAATGTTATCCTTCCTAAAGGATGTTTTTCTTAAAATTTAAAGTTTCTCAATGTTATCCTTCCTAAAGGATTTTTTCTTAAAATTCAAATTTCTCACTTTTATTCCTTCCTAAAGGATGTTTTTCTCAAAACTCGATTTCTCAATTTTATTCCTTCCTAAAGGATGTTTTCCTCAAAACTCAATTTCTCGATCTTATTCTTTTCTAAATGTTGTTTTTCTCAAAATTCCAATTTCTCAATTTTATTCCTTCTAAAATGACGTTTTTCTCAAACTTCAAATTTCTCAATTTTATCCCCTTTAGAATGTTTTTTAAATATTCAGGTTTCCTGGGTAAAAAAAGAGAAGAGCGAAAAAGAAGAGAAGAAAAGGGAAAAGAAGAAAATGAGAGAAAAGAAGAAAAAGAAGAAAAGAGAAAAAAAGAAGGAAAAAGTAAAAAGAAGAAGAAAGAAGAAAAGAAAAAAGAAAAGAAAAGAAAGAAAAAAGAAGAAGAAGACGAAAGAAGGAAAAAGAGAGAAAAGAGGGAGAAAAGAAAAAAGAAAAGAAGAGAAAAGAAAGGAAGAAGAAGAAGAAGAAGTAAGAAGAAAAAAAGAAGGGGAATCTCTAAAGTGAAAACTTGTAAAGACGCTTTAGAGCAAGAGATTAAGAAACTCAAGAAAAAGATGGAGTATAAAGGGTGGACCCGAGGTGAGATACGAGGCACCGCCATTGCAAAGAAAAAGAAGAAGAGAAAAACCTATGAAGAATTTCAGAGCGGAGGAGGCAGATACTCAAAGCTCAAGGATTTCAGGTGAAGAATTTCAGACTTGCCACGTCAGAATTTCAGAGCAAAAGAGGCATATACTCGTAGCTCATGATTTAAGGCGAAGGTTTCAGACTCGCCATATCAGATTTTCCGAGCAATAGAGGCAGATACTTGTAGCTCGGGGTGAAGAATTTCAAACTCACCATAATCAGGACTTCCGAGCAAAAGAGACAGGTACTCGTAGCTCAAGATTTCAGGCGAAGGTTTCAGATTCGCCATATCTGACTTTCCGAGCAAAAGAGACAGATACTCAGACTCACCATAATCAGGACTTCCAAGCAAAAGAGACAGATACTTATAGCTCAAGGTGAATAATTTCAGACTCACCATAATCAGGACATCCGAGCAAAAGAGACAGATACTCATAGCTCAAGGTGAAGAATTTAGACTTGCCATAATCAAGACTTCTGAGAAAAAGTGACAGATACTCGTAGCTCAAGATTTCAGACGAATGTTTCAGATTTTCCATATCTAACTTTCCGAGCAATTGAGGCGGATACTCATAGCGCAAGGTGAAGAATTTCAGACTCACCATAATAAGGACTTTCGAGCACAAGAGATAGATACTCATAGCTCAAGGCGGAGATTTCAAATTCACCATGTCAGGTTTTTAGAGTGAATGAGGCGTATACTTAAAGCACAAGGATTTCAGGCAAAGGATTTCGAATTCGCCATGTTAAGGTTTTCAAAGAAAAGGAGGCATGTACTCAAAGCTCGATAACTTCGAGGCACAAGGGGCAAATGCTCATAGCTACGACTATCGAGGAAAAAGAATGGTGAATAGTTTTATATAGGAGGAACTCGTAGCCCAAAATCTTCAAACAGGGAAGTGGGACAAAATTAGTGCTTATGGTCTTTGCTTTATTCTTGTTACACAAGGATAAGCAAAGATGAGCAACTGTAATCACTAATTTTGTCCGAGGTAGACTCGTTTTATTTTATCTTGCAATAAAGGGATTTCTATCTATTTTACTCTATATATGTATATGATTCTCATTAAACTCCGAGAAACAAAAAATATTATTAGTATCGTTAAGTATTGCTAGTTTTTTTGGGTTCGGTTATTACGTATTAGTAACACATTATACATTATATAATATTATGTTTGGTCGTTATTACTACTACTAATACTATTATTATTATTATTATTATTATTATTATTATTATTATTATTATTATTATTATTATTATTATTATTATTATTATTATTATTATTATAAAACAAATCTGAAAACCCAAAAAATTAATTAATTAGAAGCCTAATTTAAATAAATAAAAAATCAGCCCATATGTATGTCAGCCAATATTACATTTGAAAAACCCAAAAAAATATATATGTTACATAATCAGATAAAGGACTGTTGATTGAATGGTCCAGACGGTCTCTAATCGAAGAAGCCCTAATTCCCCTCTTTTGCCCTAGCGCCGCAAGATCCCAACCATCGGATCTAGTTCGCGATCGGACGGCTCGGAATCGAAGTGGGAACCTTCCAAATTCACGACGCGCGCGTACGACTCATACACTGGACTCCTCAACTCTCCAGGCCGTTCAGATCCTCGCCACATCGATTGAACGAATTTGCAGTCGCGCCGATTCTCCAGCCACCGTACCATACTCATATGCACACAAAAAAACAATGTCAGAGCCTATGAGGAGACAAACCAACGATTTCAGGGTACACACATGAATCATGACAAAGCAAAACGACAATCAATTTTATTTTCAATTTGCATGTAAATCTAAATTCCCTGTAATTTGGCTATAAAAGCCGAAAGCAAATCCCATTGTAAACATTCGAAAAATTGAAAACATGAGAAATAGAGAGCAAAAAGCTTTTGGAGGTAATCCCTCGTTTTCATTTTCTTTTTTTCTTTATTTTTGCATAGCATACATGAAAAAGGTTAGGGTTTTGTCTTTTTTTTACCTTTGTTGTTTCGGCTCTTTGAGCGCCGGTTCGCATCCACTCGCCGTTGACAAGCCGCTCGGCCTCCCAAGGTCTTGCATGGTGAAACGGTAAGGTGGTGACCGAAAGGAGTTTTGGTTTTTAAATAAAAGGGGTTTCGGGTTTCTGTTTTTGAATAAAAAGGGATGGTGTTTTTCTTCGAACCTTGGGTGCTAGTTAAGCGTTGAAACGTAGAAAAGGGGTTTTTTGGTTTGTTTAGGGGTTCATCGGCCACCGATTAGCGACGGCCGACATTTCTGGCGTCGATAACGAGAGGGGGGAAGAGTTTGAGTCTTAGGGTTAGCCAAAGGGGATCATAACTGTTTGTGATAAGCTTTTATAATGCTTTAGTGTTTTAAAAATGGTAAAATCTCGTTTTAAACCCCCTCTGTGTCCTTTTAATCGCGCTGCAAGCCCTTTCGCGTTGCAAAACCCTCCCCGTGGTCCCTCCAGCTTTTCAGGAGTTTTCAATTTCGTCCTTAATTGTATTTTAGCTGAATTTCGATTGGCAAAATCTCCCTTTTGGTCTGCAGGGTTTTGTTTTCCTTCAAATTTAGTCCTAATTCCAGTGTTAAAACCCCTTAATCATGCATTTTTAATTTCTATTCTATATTTACCTTTCTTTAATTTCAGTCCCTGTTGTATTTATTTGTTTTATATACATTTGTATAATGTGTTAATTTTGATAAATATACTATGTCATGTTTTGTAAACAATATATATATGTATGGTTTCATTATAGATATAATGTTGGTAATGCTTCAAGTGTTACTAAATCTATATCCCACATTGGTTGGGAAAATAGCTAGGGAAGGGTATTTATACCCATGCTTCCTCCCTCCCTTGTTGAGTGGGAAAGAACAAGGGAAGTCCTCGCGCGCCGTCGCCGCCGCCGTCCGGCCGGCTTGGCTTGGGCTCGGGTTCAGGTTCGGGCATTGTTTGCACTAGCCTCCATTCACAAGTTGCAAGTACATCAAATGGATGTAAAGACTGCATTTTTGAATGAGGATCTAGATGAGGAGATCTATATGGAGCAACCTCTTGGCTTCGAGGCGCCTGGTATGGAAGGCAAAGTATGTAGACTTAAAAAGTCACTTTATGGCCTGAAGCAAGCTCCTAAACAGTGGTATGAGAAATTTCACAAAACTATTCTTAGTTTTGGTTTTGTTGTGAATGGTTCGAATGCATGCGTGTATTTGAGGATGTTTGGTACTGATTGTGTCATCATAAGCTTGTATGTTGACGACATGCTGATTTTCGGTACTAACATTGAGTCCATTAACAAAACAAAAAGTTTCTTGTCCACTAAGTCTGAGATGACTGACTTGGGAGAAGTCGATGTAATCTTAGGAGTCAAAGTAATCAAATTTGAAAAGGGATTTTCTTTAAGTCGGACACACTATATTGAGAAAGTGTTAAAGAAATTTGACAGTTTTGATGTCGTCCCTGTTCGAACTCCTTATGACTCTAGCATACATCTCTTTAAGAATAAAGGAAGTAGCGTTTCTCAAACGGAATATGCCAAAATAATTGGCAGTTTGATGTTCTTAATGAACTATACTCGGCCAGATATTGCCTATGCTGTTAGCAGACTCAGTAGATATACTCATAACCCAAGTGGTGAGCACTGGGTTGCTCTTAGACGCTTACTTAAGTACCTTAAGGGTACTATGGACTAGAGACTTGAGTTTGTTGGCTTTCCTGCTACATTAGAAAGATATTGTGACGCCAACTGGGTCTCCGATAGTGATGAAGCTCTACGAGTGGGTATGTATTTACTTTGGGAGGAGCATCAATTTCTTGGAAGTCTTCAAAACAGACTTGTATTACTCGCTCTACTATGGAGTCAGAGATTATAGCTCTTGACTTAGTTGGGCAAGAAGCTGAGTGGCTAAGGAGTTTGTTAGCCGATATTCCGTTGTGGGGAACTCCGACTCCTCCTGTTTTCTTGTTGTGTGATTCACAAGCTGCGATTTGTATTGCCAAGAGTCAAGTTTACAATGGTAAAAAGAGACACATTCGCATAAGACATGAATCTATTAGACACTTAATAAGGAATGGAGTACTCTCTTTAGAGTATGTGAAGTCGGAAAGAAACCTAGCAGATCCGCTTACCAAAGGGTTAAGTCGGAAATTGGTCCTTGATTCGTCAAGAGGGATGGGTTTAAAGCCCATTGGTTGAGGAATTCATGGTGGATATCCAACTTAGTTATCTAAGTTCAATGTGGTCAAACGAAACCATGGAAAGACTCATAGTGTACATTTCTCACTACCTATCCCTATGACGAATGATGTACATGTCCATGTTGAGTACTATTACTGTTGAGTTGTGTGGAGCTCGATTTGATCAACCAATATTGCTCACCAAGTGGTGGAGAGATGGATTTTTGGGTGGAAGGGTTGTGGAAGCTAGAAAGAATAAAGACACAATGATTTATAGTGGTTCGGCCTTCTAACAAGCACCTACATCCACTACCTTAGCTTCCCACTAAGGATTTCACAATCAATCCACTAATTGATTCGTCCCCTTTTCTAGGATTAGGAGGAAACCCTTACAACCGATCAAGCTTCTACCCAAAGCCTTGATCAAAACCCTCTTTTACAAAGAGATAAATAAAGCAAACTTAAACCCTCTAATAGGTGTTTGTTTGCACAATGAAGCACTCACCCAAAACCTAAAACACTTGAGCAAATTTGACAATTTTGGCTCACTAGTGTTTGTCTATACAAGAATTGACAAATTAAGCACTAAGACAATTTCTTGATCATTTGTTGATTGACAATTGAAGCATTTGTCTTCTCTTGATGCTTGGAGGTCCCTTTTATACTCCCAATTGAGTTTATAGCCGTTTAGGACCGTTGGGGTTGAAATAGAGTCGTTGGAGCCTTTAATTCCCTCCATAAATGCAGTTCTGCAGCTCCCCGTTTCGAAACGCTCGAAGCCGTTTCGAAACACCCTCAATATAGAAAGAGCCGTTGCAGTCTGTCAGGGTACCCGTTTCGGAACACCCCCTTGCCGTTTCAGAACGCGTATCGGAACGCTATAAGCCCGTATCGAAACGACCTGCATTTAAAAGTTAGTTGGGAAAGAGCCGTTGGGGTTTATGACCGTTGTGGTCAGTGCCACGTGGGCGTATCGAAACGGCCTAGCCTGTTTCGAAACGCTGGCCCCGTTTCGATACAAGTATCGAAACGTTTTGGCCACTGGAGGCACCTGTTTCGAAACGCCCTAAGGTGTTTCGAAACACTTGGTCAGTTTTGTTAAAATTGGCCTTTGAAAACATGAAAAACCTTTATGAAAAATTCCTTAAATATTATTTCAAGTTGTTTGGACTTTGGAAATGTTTTAAATACTTTTTAAATCAGTCCAAAACATTTTTCAATTATTATATCAAAACATTAGTTCTACAATCTCCCCCTTTTTGATATAATAAAACCACTTGAAAAATTGTTTGGAATTCTTCCCCTTTAACTTATAAAATGTGAATAAGAGAATAAAATTTTAATTCACATAAGGCTCCCCCTTATTCATTTTGAAAAATCAATTTTTCAAACCATTTCTCCCCCTTTTTGTTATATCAAAAAGATTTAAAACATTAAGTTCAAAAATAACAATAGAGGTAAAAAAAAATGACAAAAGTAAGAATTTGGTTTTAAAATGGCTCCCCCTTACTCAAGGCATCATTGAAATGTTAGTCACAACATATATGATCATCTAGTTGAATTTAAACTAAAATAAACAAATGAAAGCAAAAACAACTAGAATTTTACCAACACTTGAATTCAAGGGAGGATGTGAAGCCTTCCTTCTCCAAGTGTTCTTCCTTGTGTGCATGGAGCTCCCCCTCAATGTTTGACTTGTTGAACATCTCCATCACACCTACAATAGACAATCAAGTAATTTTTGGTATCCAAATTGCTTTGGATCCATAGACGTTAGTAGCACAAATTTTAGTCCCCTTAGGAATCCATTTTTCAATGTCATCCTTTTTAATTGAAGTGGTTAGTCCTTTTGGGACCCAAACACTTCTAAAACATTTTCCTTTAATAAATCTAGGGGCACTAGATTGTCTAACATAAAAATTTGATTTTCCAAAATTGTTTTTCTTTTCAAGCTCTTTGGAAATCAAATCTTTTTCTTCTTGAACATTTTGAAGCAATTTTTGTAAATCAAAACATTTTAATTCAAACTCTTCAAGTTTTGCTTCAAGTTCAAGTTTGGTTTTAGAAAGCAAATCATTTTGAATTTTCAACTTTGAAATCAATTTATTGTTTTTCAAAATGTGGCTTTTAAAATCTAAAACCAAATCGTCATAGGCATCTTGTAATTCATCAAAAGAGTAAGAACATGAAGTAGATGAATTAGAAGTTACCCTTGAATCTTCTTCGATGGCCATAAGGCAAAGGTTGGCTTGTTCATCGTCGGTGGAGTCCTTATCACTCCAAGTAGCCACATGTGCCTTCTTCTTATGGCTAGAAGTGCTTGCCCTCTCCTTTCTTTTAGGTTCTCGTTCAAGCTCTTTCAAGGCTTTCTTCATGAATGGGGCACACTTCTTGAAGAGATGAACTATCTCTTCATCTTCATCCTCCTCTTCACTTGTGTAGACATGATGGCAAGTGGAGGATTTGAGAGCCATGGCACTAGCATTAATGCCAAGCCCTTTGATTTTCTTCTCTCCCATAGCTCTAATTTCTTCCCTCTTCTTCTCATCCTCTTTATTCTTCTTCATTATTTGATGAGTAAGGAGTGACCCCATGAGTTCATCAAGCTTCAAAGTCTTCAAATTTTTGGCTTCGATGATGGCGGTCCTCTTTGAGTCCCAAGACTCGGGAAGTGAGTAGATGAGCTTTCGAACAAGCTTTTCTTCCGGGATGGCTTCTCCAAAACCTTTAAGACCATTGGTGATGGTGGAGAACCTATCAAACATCTTCTCGATGTTCTCTTCCAGATCCATTTTGAAGTTCTCATACTCCAAGGTTAGGAGCCCAATCTTGGTCTCCTTGACTTCATTTGTCCCCTCGTATGTGACTTCAAGCTTGTCCCATACTTCCTTGGCACTCTCACAAGAAGACATCTTCTCATAGATGGATGGACCAAATGCACAAAATAGAATGTGCAATGCTTTGCAATTTAGCTCCATCTTCTTGCGATCGTCGGCACTCCACTCCGCTTTACTTCTTTTAGGCACGAACGGGCCATCTTCAACTACATCCCATAGCTTGTAATCTTTTGATTTGATGAAGAACTTCATCTTTGTCTTCCAATGGGCATAGTGAGCTCCGTCAAAGAAAGGCGGTTTGTCGATTGATTGTGCCATTGAGCCGGTTGATGAAAAAGTGATCGAGCTTGCCGGATCTTCTCAATAGGATGTGAATCCTCTTCGATTGAGCCAAGCTCTGATACCAATTGTTGAGTTGTGTGGAGCTCAATTTGATCAACCAATATTGCTCACCAAGTGGTGGAGAGATGGATTTTTGGGTGGAAGGGTTGTGGAAGCTAGAAAGAATAAAGACACAATGATTTATAGTGGTTCGGCCTTCTAACAAGCACCTACATCCACTACCTTAGCTTCCCACTAAGGATTTCACAATCAATCCACTAATTGATTCGTCCCCTTTTCTAGGATTAGGAGGAAACCCTTACAACCGATCAAGCTTCTACCCAAAGCCTTGATCAAAACCCTCTTTTACAAAGAGATAAATAAAGCAAACTTAAACCCTCTAATAGGTGTTTGTTTGCACAATGAAGCACTCACCCAAAACCTAAAACACTTGAGCAAATTTGACAATTTTGGCTCACTAGTGTTTGTCTATACAAGAATTGACAAATTAAGCACTAAGACAATTTCTTGATCATTTGTTGATTGACAATTGAAGCATTCGTCTTCTCTTGATGCTTGGAGGTCCCTTTTATACTCCCAATTGAGTTTATAGCCGTTTAGGACCGTTGGGGTTGAAATAGAGTCGTTGGAGCCTTTAATTCCCTCCATAAATGCAGTTCTGCAGCTCCCCGTTTCGAAACGCTCGAAGCCGTTTCGAAACACCCTCAATATAGAAAGAGTCGTTGCAGTCTGTCAGGGTACCCGTTTCGGAACACCCCCTTGCCGTTTCGGAACGCGTATCAGAACGCGTATCGGAACGCTATAAGCCCGTATCGAAACGACCTGCATTTAAAAGTTAGTTGGGAAAGAGCCGTTGGGGTTTATGACCGTTGTGGTCAGTGCCACGTGGGCGTATCGAAACGGCCTAGCCTGTTTCGAAACGCTGGCCCCGTTTCGATACAAGTATCGAAACGTTTTGGCCACTGGAGGCACCTGTTTCGAAACGCCCTAAGGTGTTTCGAAACACTTGGTCAGTTTTGTTAAAATTGGCATTTGAAAACATGAAAAACCTTTATGAAAAATTCCTTAAATATTATTTCAAGTTGTTTGGACTTTGGAAATGTTTTAAATACTTTTTAAATCAGTCCAAAACATTTTTCAATTATTATATCAAAACATTAGTTCTACAATTACTCTTAATAAATTCATAGCCTAGGTTTTGGGTGGTCTTTGTGAGAAAGACTTGATGAATTTACCGAATCATGGTTGAATACTTATTCTTAATAAGTTCATAACACAAGTATGAATGTGTTGTCCTATTAAGAAGGACAAGATGGACTTACCGCCAGAAAGGTTGAGTTTCAAGAAACTCTTAATGAATTCAAAGTTTGAATGATCCTATTGAGAAGGACATTTTGAATTCACTGACAATGAGGTTGAATATTTATTCTTAATGATTTCTTATCCCAAGACTGGGTGGTTCATTTTAAATGGACTTGAAGAAATCACCATAAGTCTATAAGAGGTTGAACCATTACAAATGGTTCTTAATTATTTCATAGCCCGGTTTCAGGGTGGTTTATATTGAGATAAACTTGATGAAATAACCTATGTAAGTGAGAAGGATTAGCCACCTTCTGTGAAAAACGTTGGGCCGTTTTTTCTAAAAACACTTACTAGAATCCTGAGGGTAAGATGGCCAAATATACACTTGTGTATATATATTTTACACATCGAGAACTTCGGTGGATGAAGGAGTTAGTTGTGTGTTATGAGTTTACCCCTATCTTAGAAAGTTCAAGACTAGTTTCACTTATCTAAGAGAAGGATCGCTCATTATCACTATGTACTAGTTCAAGATACGTTCACTAGTGCTTAAGCAACTAATTCCGCTATTGCTCGTCTGAGGAGGTCAGTGTTTGAGATACAGATGAATTCTTTCGCATTAGTGGGGGAATGTTGGTAATGCTTCAAGTGTTACTAAAGCTATATCCCACATTGGTTGGGAAAATAGCTAGGGAAGGGTATTTATACCCATGCTTCCTCCCTCCCTTGTTGAGTGGGAAAGAACAAGGGAAGTCCTCGCGCGCCGCCACCGCCGTCGTCCGGCCGGCTCAGCTCGGGCTCGGGCTCGGGTAACATGTGTCTTCGACACGTACGCGCGCGTATATATTCTTTTTGGAGAAAATTCGTATGGAATTTTCTTATGAACAAAAGATTATATGTGAAAGAATTTTTTCTTATTTATAGGCTTTTGAGAAAACTGTTCGAATCAATCAGAATTTATTTTTAATTCATATCTGAACTGCAACGTTCAGAATAATTGTTTGATTCGAACGTTTTGATTCCAGTGCAGTTTATTCGAAATTATTCGAATATGTATAGTCTGTTTAGTAGATGAATTTAGACTGTTTTTTTAGTCAAATTCAAGGTGTAACAACACTGTTATTGCATGGTTTCTTGAGCTTAAATTACAGAATTAAAATGGTGTTATTGTGAAGCTGTTACAACATGTTTAATAATGTTGTTATACAGATTTAATTCTGTAATTATTTTGGCAGTGAAATGTCAATTATAGACATGATATCCAGCCTATAAATAGAGGTGATGCATGCACCATTTGAGATATCAAACACATTACAAAACATATCAATTCTCTATGTTTCCTCCAGTGTTAGTTCGAGCAGTACCACTGTTGTTCACTCCGGAGTCGAGTGTACGGTTCTAGGAGCGTCCGTGTGCACCTCGGGGGACAGCCTGCCCATGACATACTATAATATAGTTTTTTTATAATATATAGTTTTTAAAATGCATACTTTAATAAATGGCATACATGTTGTTTTAATGTGATGTTTATATGTGACATGTATTTTTAACCGTCATTCAGGTGATTTTAGGTATCTCGATCGATATGTTAATTAATTAATTTAAAACATACAAGAGAGAGGTATCTATTAACCCTGATATCCGTGTCAAAACAGTCAGAACTTAAAGGACGTAAACTAAATATTTGGGTTAATTCTCACCGTCTCCATGTAAACAATAATAAAAAAATGGAAATATATTGTCATCACTCATAAATGCTTGCATCATGCATAAAGGTGACGTACGGGATCCGAACCCTAAACTAACACGTCAGTCAGACTTGTATGATGTCGGTTTAGTCTATGGTATGGTGTACCGTCATCCTTTTTAATTAAATGTTCAATTAATTCTAAAGCCACGATTTGATAAAGCATGTACCATTTAAGTCAAATTTTCAGTTAAGAACATTAAATTAAATTCACTTTAAATCTTAAATAATTTCTATCAAATTAAATTCACTTTAAATCTTTGGTTTTAGTGGTGTCCGGCCTACCTTAGTGACCGGTGGCGACTCCAAATTTTTATCGTTTTCTAAAACATGAATTTTAAAAGAAAATCCCCTTTTAACAAACCGATTTCCTAAAATGTGGGACACCTTAAAAGTTTTGTTTTCGAAAAAAACGTCATCACACTTGAGAGGCTGACTACCAACGAACTCAAGCACTTCAAAGTGGTCGAAATTTATCTTAAGAAAATTGCATAGCTGCAGGTAGGGATGTTCAAATTCGGGTACCTGGGTCTTCAGGTACCCAGATCATCGGGTAGTCATATAATCGGCTTGTGTGTTGCGGGTAACCGACTATCGGATACCCGGATGTTGCGGGTACCTAGAAATCGAGTTCTTGGGTACTCGAATATAAAAAATATGTATTGTTTAATATGAAAATATTTTATTTGTTTAATATAAAAATACAAATATATGTATATTTATTAGTTTAATATAAAATATGTACTTATTAAATATAAAAAATACAAATAAAAAATAAGATTTTTTTTAGTTTAATATATATATATATATTAAATATAAAAAATATTAATTTCAAATATATTCGAGTACCCCGAAAATTTGAAATATTGTGACTCGGGCCCGACCTGAGAAATGGCGGTCGGGTACCCGACCCAGGTAAATACCCGGTTATTTATGTTTAGGTAATTGGGTAGTCAAGCCGGGTCGTGTATTTTTAAACAACCCTAAGTGTAGGCCTCAACATGATTCATCTATTTTCATTTGAATATATTTTTGTACCTTGTACTTTATTTTTCTCATTTAATTAAATAAAATTTATTTTCATTTTGTTCGTCTTGAATTGATTACGTTGTAGCCGTTATAACTTATAATAGTAATTAAAATTATTGATATAATTTTAACTTCAAAAAAAAAATCGATGGATAATCTCTGGACTAAATCTTCCTAGGGTCTATGCTTATTTTGGTCAATGCATGGTTTTTTTCTGATTAGCTTGTCCCGCTCATGCTATACTACAACTTCCACAATTTTAACTCACAAGAATTTATTTTTTAAAAAAAAATAACCAACTATGAGTTAGTTTAGTAGGACGAGGCATTAGACTATTTAAGTAAGGTTAAAAATTCAAATTAAAATATTCTGAATAGAATATATTGAAATTGGGAGGATCGTCTCATAATAAACTTTTGTAGTTCTCAATCTATTTGGAGGCAACGTAGCCGGCGGCGGCGAGAGTGGTCGGATTTGGGGGTTTAGAAATTTGGGGACAACTTTGGAAATATTTAAAAAATTTAGGATATATTTTTATTTTCATTTTCTTTTATTTATTTTTAATATATTTTTGGATTTTTTTGGAGTTAACACGTGGCATTTAACGGAGAACCTTAAATGGGTTACGGAATGAAACTTTAGGTACCTATTTGGCCCGAAAAATAGTTTAGGATCCTAAATAGAAAAAGAAGGGCATAATTTGGGCACTTATTTGCCTATTAAGCTTTTTTTATTAAAGTCTTTTCTTTTTTATAATTACGTTATGAATAAAAGTAAAAAAGAAAAAAGTCTTCAATTCTCATATAAAAATGCTATTAAAAATTAAAATTTAAAGAAATTCTTAAGGCATTTTCTCTTTTGTTGTTTATCAAAGTTTGTTGAGAAATTAAAAAGAGTCTCACACTTAAATATCAGCTTCATCTCTAATTCGGTCATGACATGTTCGTTTATTTTTTTCCACAATCCTCACGTTTTTTCTTCTGAATTTTTATGTTTATATTAAGCTCTAATAGTATCACTAGATTTTACCTATACTTAAAAAATGTAAAAATTTTGGCGGGCTTAACGAGCAATGAAATTTTTAAAGAGCACGAGTCGAGCAAAATTTTATCGAGCTTAACGAGCAATGAGTCGAGCAATGATATTTTTTAATGAGCACGAGTCGAGCACTACTCAACTCGCGATCGACTCGCTCGATAAGCACCCCTAGATGAAACGATAGATCCCTTAAACAAGGTAAGGATTGGACAGATCTGCCCATAATGCGACTTTGTAGTATTGATTTGAATTAGTCTACCAATATATCAAACACGAGCGATTTATAAAAAAAGATAGTCACATCCGCCCCGAAATTTAAGACCCGACCCGAGTTTAATATATTTTATTAGTGACCTGACCCGAAATAATAAAAACATAATCCGACACTGACCCGACCCGAAAATTTTAATAAAAAATCTAACGAAACTCTACCCACCCAAAAAAATAATAAATTACTAAATATAAAATATAATAAATATATATTGGGTCAGTCATAAAATTTTCATTCTAAACTCGGACCCGCCTCGACTTCAACCTCAATTTTTTATTACAAAAAAAACTTGTCCCTATCGGGTCGAGACCCGATGGGGACGGGTCATTTTGTCATCCCTACACATATTTTAACAATTTTTTGGGACTAAAATTCAATCTATATTTCATTTTTTATCAATAGGTATGATTTTATTAGAGTAAAAAATCATACAAAAAATTATCGCGTGTTTCATTAAAAAATTCCCTAAATTTGTGATGGAGAAAAAAAATACAACTCAATAATTTAGAGAGGGCAAAACACCAATTTATTTTTCAGTATTTTCTTATACATTTCTTTTTATTTTTAAAGTATTCTTACCATCCAAACCATACACTATGGTGATAAGCACAACAAGTACAGAATGTGATGGAGAAAGCAGTTTATTAAAAGCAGAAAGTTACAAAATATGAACAATGGCATTGGCATTAGTGGCCAACCAAGGCTAATGTGCCAGGCAATTTCCTAGCCCCCCCTTTAGTCACTTCTTCTACCAATTCTTGCTTTTATCTTATTCCACAAGTTTGGCCTCTTTCTCTTGCCTTTTCATACCACTTTGTTTACACATTTTCCCCTTCTAATCACTAATATTATATATATTTAAGAAATTGGTACGTGACATACTCACTATATGTGTTTGGCGTCTAAAAAAATTACGGTGATTGGTGACAATTTACTCTAATTGATTTTAAAAAAGTCGTAAATAGTAATAGTCAGAGGTCAAGAAGAAAGAAGAAGATAGAGAAAAAATGGGTGTTGGCCTCTTTTTTCAGCCCTACTCTCCTTTGGTTGTATGAGTATTGATAGATTCTGGTCTTGTTGGTGATTTGACGGTGTCATGCCTAGTGACAACTTGTGGATAAGTTGGCAGAGATAAGCTAAGTTTTCAAGGGTTAGGTATGCAGTCTGTTTACGTGAGTGAAGTGTTATAGTGTGTGACAATATTTGTTCTCAAAGTCATTCAAGCCTCCATAGGCATTAAGGGCTATTTCCAAAATTCTACAAAGGGAGAGATACTAGGTATAACAATATGATATTTCATACACCATTAATAAACCGAATGATACAACATCAAATTAACAAATTAATGGAACTATTAGAACTGCTTTAAAGTTGGACTCGTAAACATGAATTGTATAATAAACTCAATCATGAGCGAATTCGAAATTTTTCTTAAGAGGACCATAATGACATCATAAATTTTTGGAGGATAAAATATGATATATATTTTTCATTGGAGTAATTTGAAATTTTATGATTTATTGAGGGACTATAAGGTAAAATTCCCCACTTTAGAGGTGACATGTTAACTTACCCACCCAAGATACGGAAATTACTTATTCGGTATGACTTTCTGAAAAGATTATTTTTTCTTCATCTCTTATCTTTGGTACCTTAATCAAACAAATCATGATTGGACATTTGATAATCACGTTTGATGTGATAAAAATAATTTACACACCAAATCATTTCTCCATTTACGTGCATGAATACAACTAATAATCTTTCAAAAAAAATTCCATGTTAGTTCTATTTCCTTTTTAGTAATGTAGGCAAAATAATATGTATATATTTTTTTCTGTATTATCTGTTATTCAGAGTTTTTTTTTATTAATTCGGATCGACCCGCATCATACAACTGACTGGTTTTGGTAAGTGGGTTTTTTAACGAAATTTTTTTGCATACTCAAGGCCTCGAACTTAATACATGCTTAAGCGATATCAAGCTGCTTACCACTTTGACTAATCACGTTGGTATACTATTTATATTTTTTCATATTATACTAAGTGATCTAATGTCTCATCACATCAGATCAAATTGGTTGCTAATTTTAGATTTTAATTTTTAATATGTATATTTGTGTAATTTATATTCTACAAATTATGGGTATCTTTTAAAGTTATAGAAAATATATTTACTTTTATAAAATACTTAGAATTGAACATAAATGATAAATTTATATATGATTATATTATATTATATTAGATTGAAATTTATGTATTATATCATTCATTAAAATAAAAATCACGAGTAATTTTAAGATTTATTAATTTATATTATATTTATATTATTTTATTTTATTAGATGTACGGGAAAGCACACCGAATTCATGAAGAGGGGCCTCTCATGTGATTCTAATTTCTTTTATTTTTTTCTTTAGAAAAATGCGTTGCGTCACAATGAATTGACGTACGCTTGTTTTTCTTTTCGTTCAACGAACGAGAGAAATTGATGTGATTTTGAGAGAGAAAGACATATTCAGACAAAATTCAAAATCTCTCATCTCGCGATATATATCGCAATGAATTTATAACTTTAATATTTTCCCTTATTTTTTTTTCGTTCAATTTGTTTTTTCAAACATGTGCATGTATTGCTCCCCCTTGAAACTGCTCTCACGCGCTCGAGTATGATAAGGTATTCCGTACTCGCTCTTCATGTGTGCTGCGTCTCTTATTTGGATAACTTTTTTCAGAGCTTAACAACCAAAATAAAAACACATATATATTTCAGCCATTAAAAAATCAATTCTTTTGATTTAATAAAAAATTATTAATTAATTAATAAAATATATTATATTATTTTAAAATTTGAAAGGCACATGAAAAAGAAAGTCGACACATGTTTGATACTTTTTCTTATTCCAAAGGTATGCCTTTCCCTTTTCATTTTCTTTGCCAAAAGTTTGACCACCCATGTGCCTCATATAATTGGATTAAAAATTAAATAAATAACTTTTTAATTAAATAATTATTTTTTTTGACAATAACAATCAAATTTTTATTAAAAATTATAGAGGATTTCGTAAATACAATACATCCAAAAATGGAGGATAATGAAATTAGTCCACCAAATCTCATATAAAAATTCAAAAATACAAAGAAAAGTAAATATTTTCATAGAGATTAACATAGCGTCAAAATTTAAAAGTCTTCATGAATCTTCTTGTTTATATCCAAACGAGACATTTTACGGGGTAAAAATGGGTGGTAAGCGAACCAAATTATCAGGCAGATTGCTCCGCTACCCAAGTCTAATTACATCGGTAAACAATCATCAACCGAGTGAGGATGTATCTTTCTATGACCACCGACAGAATCATAATCAAATATTAGCACCGTGAAGATCTCTATACGAGCACCAAACGACTATTAAGGTATGCTGAAATCATGCCAAAATAATAGATAAAACGAACCACAACAAAAACAAAGAAAAAACGTGCTACAAAGCAAAAGAAATATGTATCGCAAAGGCAAAAAAATTTATTAAAAGTACAAATTTTTTAGCAAACTTCAATTATCGACAATCAGTGATCGACAATTAATATTAAGATTGATTGCAAACTACCAAACGATAAAACAAAAGAAACAAGAGGTTGTGGCGCTAAGGGCAGAGAAAAAAAAATAGGATAAAAGTCTTATTTTTTTAAGTATGTGGATTTTAGTTTTGTATACTTTTATACCTTTCATTTTAATTTTCATAAATCACAACCACTATTACCGATGTATCACTCTTTGACTTTTATATATATCACAATCACAATAATTAGGTTTATTCAATATAAAAATAAATAAAAAACATTTCATGCACCAACAATGAATATTTTTTATTTTTATAAGTGTTTCAAATTTAAAGTTTATGGAATTTAGTTTAGGGGGTTTTATTAGAATTTATGGGATTTAAAGTTTATGGCAGTATACTAGGGATTTTGATTTTAACCTACAAAAACCTAAATTTTAAGCTTAAACCTTAAACTCTATCCATAATCTCTAAATTTCAAAAACCTAAATATAAATTAATAAATCTCAAACCCTAAAATAAGTTCATAAACCTTAAATCTAAGGCGCTTGTGGAAACTAAAAGTTTCCACCGCCAATGCATGGTATAATTACTCAAAATAAAATCATTAATATATTTTATTTTAATGTATATAATTGAATTAAAATTAAATTTCCAGATGCGTAATTGCACAAAATTAAAATTTATATATCAAATTACATGTTAAAATCAAAGTTCTTGTATAAATTCAATATTTATAAATTAAATGTTGGACTTTTACTTTGAAATAATACATTGATGTAAATAAATCAGTGTGGATTAGATCGTATTTAAAGATGATATTAATATCAGAATAATTTTTGGTACACAACCTGATGTGATTTTTCTCGACTGATGAAAAATACCCGGTCAAGTCTGGATACAAGATTGATGTGGGTATGTTTGCGAATAATTTTATCTTTTTTCTCTGCTGGAAATTGGCAACGATTTCGAACTCTGATTTGCATCCAAAGGATAAGTGTTTTACTTAGAGACAAATGTGAGCAAAACTCAGCTAGAAAATTAAAAAAAAATTATTTGACATTGAGGCGAAAATATTTGATTTGAAAATTTTTTAAATAAAATTTGAGTTGTAAAATAAAAATTCGAATAATTTAAATAATTTAAAATTTTTAATAGTTAGTTGATTGATTTTTAAGTTCGACTCGAGTCCAGCCCCTCAATTATGCTTGATATATATATAGCATATATAGAAAAAATATATATGTGTATTATATATGGATATAAAAAAAAACGTTTAAATTTGAATCAATTTATACAAGTATAAATCGTCTGTCCCTTTTTGGTGCTTCTACTTATGCCCCATCATTAAAAAATTATATTTAGGGCTTAAGATTATTGTCTAAGGTTAGGACATAGGGTTAGATTTAGAGTATTAGGTGTAAGGTATATTTTTTGGGTGTAGAGTCTAGGACTTAAAATATAAAGTTTAAGTCAAGTTTTCTAATGATGAAACATAAGTAGGAACACAAAAAAGTAGCAAGCAGTTTATACTCAGGTACGACGTCGACTTTATTATATATATTTTTTAAAATGAGTATGTTAATTTTATTAATAAAGAAAAAAAATTCAAGATGAAAGTTTACAATACAGGTAAACAAAGACTTGAATTGGGGCACGTTGACAACACGTTTATTACCACAACTTAATCGCGAACAAGAGCGGTGACTAAACTTGCATCAAGATTCAGTTCGAAGGTCCAAAACAGGGAAATCAACAAGATAATTAAAATAGTGCCATCTTGATCAGTCGTGACGACGTCAAATCCAACCCTAATAAAAGAACAAATAACAGAAAAAACGTGCCAAAAGGTAAAAAAACGTGTTAATAAACAAAAAATACTTACCAAAAGATAGAAAAAAATATATATTATAAAGACAAATCTATTAAATTAAAAAAATTAAAATTAAAAGAACGAAACAAATAAATAAAAGAATAATGACCAGCAGCCAACAACCCGCCCTAAATTAATCGAGTAGAGGAGATAAAATCAGGTCAGATGAGTAAGCATATTAGCTTGGGATTTTTAGTTGCCTCGTATCTTATTATTTTTCAATAATAATATTTAATTTCTACCTATATTGAATTAAAACAAGATATTGAAACTCGTTGTTAATATCTCTCATTAACTTCTCTTTCTTCTTTCCTTTCTTAATGTATAATTTCCTTCTTATTAATTTGTTGTCCTGTGAAAAAAAATGATACAAATTATAAGATGTGTGTGTTTTATTAAAAAATTAAAAAATTATGAACAAATATTATTTTGTAGTCCTTTTAAAATTTACGTCTTAAAGATTGAACTGCAAAAACCAATAAAAATGAGAAAGATAATTGTTAAAACTTCATTTTTAACAACAATATAAGTGATTTATCATTAAAGATAATTATTTGAAACACTGATAACCATGATTCATATCTTTGTCTTTATCAATACTTCGAGTGTGTCATGATTTATTATTGAATAGAATTATGACATATTTTGCACTTGCCATAACATGATCAAGTTTAGAGACAACATATCTAAAACATCCATGGCTAAGTTGACACCCACAAATGTTTCTTATATCTTATTCTTGATTTTTTTTCTGCTATATTTCTTGGACTAAATGCGATTACTTTGCTGCAAAATATGTAAGATTAAAAATAGTTTAAAAATATGAATAGAAATCCTCCACTTTTTTGTATCTTTATTTATTTTCTCACACTAAAAATTAGATTTACGGTTTAGGGTTTAGACTTTAAGGTTGTAATTTATGATTAGGTTTTAGGGAATTTGAGATAAGGTGTAGGGTTTAAGATTTAAAATTTTGGGTTAAAATAATTATAATTTAATTTTTAATATTTTTAATATTAAATATAAAAAAGGACACCGAAAATAGGAAATGATTTTTTTCATATCCTTTATTGTTTTATATGATTTCTAGTAAGCTATGTTTCTAATGGGACTTTTGATATATTATTTAGTTTAGAGGGATTGTTAAGCAGAAAAAAATGACCATGTTCAAAGTTTTTCATTGAAGATGACCTTAACTTTATTTCAGTCATAAATGAAAGTACAGCTATGGGGGGAGAGATGTGGCCTCAACCTAATTTTTTAATCATTAATTCATATAATAAATTTAAAAATTTTGTGGGTAGTTATAAATTGTTTCCTATAGAAAAATTATACTTTAACTAACGGGTTGGTCCGAGTAGTAAGCAATTTGATATCGTTTAAGTAGATCTCGAGTTCGAGGTCTTGTGCATGCAGAAAATTCATGCTGGGAGACTTACCTACCAAAGTAAAGTGTGTGACGTGGGTCAGTCCAGATTAGTCAAGACAAAACCCTAGAAAATTGAGAGAACAATAAAAAAATTATACTTTACCCCACCCAACTGAAATCTTGACTTCATCCCTAATTTCAACGAGTAAAATTCGCCTGCTTCTTTTTACTGCCCTTACTTATGCCTTATCATTAAAAGATTAAGTTTAGGGTTTATTATTATGAATAGGGACTGGTGTAAGATTTTAGGTTAGGGGGCGAAAATACATAAAAAAATTCTAAAAATATTTTTAAGTCGTATAGGAATTTCAAATTTTTAGGGAGTGACAATCACCCCACCAGCCTCCTCTCGGTCCATCTCTGATTAGGAATAGGGTTAATGTTTAGAGCATTAAATGTAGGATGTATTTTCAGGATATAAGATTTAAAATTAAAATTAGGGTAAACTACTGCAGGGGTCACTTACGTTTAGCGTCTGTACAGAGTTAGTCACCACTTTTGAAAAGTGCCAATTAGTAGTCATCTACGTTTTCGATGTGTAAATACTTGGTCACTCCGACGTTATACTCCGTTAGTCCCCTAACGGATTGTTGATGTGGCGAAATTAAAATAAGGATAAATTACTGCAATAGCCATTAAAATTTATCTCATGTACATTTTTTCTCCTCAATTTAAAAAAGTAAATATTATAGTCACTAATAAAAATGTTTCTTTATAATTTCACCCTTAAATTTTTAAAAATTCATTTTTCAATCCTAAAACTTTACAATCAATTAACACAATAATATTATAAATGCTTAGATGAAAAATAGGTGCCCAAAGTATACCCTTTGAAACTTAGGTGCCCAAATTGCTCCTATTTAATAACTCAAATTTAAAAATTTAGTCCACTAACTACTAAAAAATTCGAGTTATTGGAATTTCTATTTTATAATTCAAACTTTATTTTGAATTTTTGAGTCGAGTTTATGAAATTATGAGTCGAGTATTTTCACATCAAACCTAAAAAATTAATTTTTTCGAATCAAGTCGAGTGTTGCACTTCCCTACATATAATTTTTAATTTTAATCTGTGTTTGTCCCAAGAAAAACTTCGGCCGCCGTCGTCGTCGTCGGAACTTACGTAGCTCCGATAGAGGCTCCACCGACGTCGGTTTGACTCGGAACCTTAAGGGTTTTGCTCGCCGCCACGTCAGGAGCCCGGATCTGGTGTCCGTATCGCGAATGGACGGCAACCGATGCCAGAAAATGCGAGAAACAGTGGCGTCGATTGGTTTCTTGCCAGAGCTTCAATCGAGATTTGTTGGCGGAAGGCGGCCCGACGACGCGCGTGGTGGCCATAGATGAGATCGCGACGACGTGCGCCTCTAGCGATGTAGGCGGTGACCACCACTGCCCGACGGTGACGGAGATCGACGACGGCCGATCGGGAAAGTGAACAAGCAACAATAGACTTGACTTGATTCGAAGTTTTTCTTGGGACAAACACGGATTAAAATTAAAAATTATATGTAGGGAAGTGCAACACTCGACTTGATTCGAAAAAATTAATTTTTTAGGTTTGATGTGAAAATACTCGACTCATAATTTCATAAACTCGACTCAAAAATTCAAAATAAAGTTTGAATTATAAAATAGAAATTCCAATAACTCGACTTGACTCGAAAAAATTAAATTTTTTGGTTTGATGTGAAAATACTCGACTCATAATTTCATAAACTCGACTCAAAAATTCAAAATAAAGTTTGAATTATAAAATAGAAATTCCAATAACTCGAATTTTTTAGTAGTTAGTGGACTAAATTTTTAAGTTTGAGTTATTAAATAGGAGCAATTTGGGCACCTAAGTTTCAAAGGGTATACTTTGGGCACCTATTTTTCATCTAAGCATTTATAATATTATTGTGTTAATTGATTGTAAAGTTTTAGGATTGAAAAATGAATTTTTAAAAATTTAAGGGTGAAATTATAAAGAAACATTTTTATTAGTGACTATAATGTTTACTTTTTTAAATTGAGGAGAAAAAATGCACATGAGATAAATTTTAATGGCTATTGCAGTAATTTATCCTTATTTTAATTTCACCACATCAGCAATCTGTTAGGGGAGTAACGGAGTATAACGTCGGAGTGACCAAGTATTTACACATCGAAAATGTAGATGACTACTAATTGACACTTTTCAAAAGTGGTGACTAACTCTGTACAGACGCTAAACGTAAGTGACCCCTGCAGTAGTTTACGCTTAAAATTAAACTTAATACTTAAGATTTAATATTTTAGTGTTGGGGTAAAATAATAATTTTGTCCGATTTCAACATATTAACAATGCATCTCATTTCTTTGCGGGGGATGAAGGAGAAGTTGACGATAGATATTAATAGGAAAGTTTAATTATTTTATCCCAATTATTAATGCACGTGTCAAATAAATATTGGATGAACACTAAGAGACACAAATTAGAGCAGAAGAATTCAGTTCATTAAACTAACTCACCAAACTCTATTTTTACTTTTCATAATCTTTATTAGCATAGTTAACGAAACAAACATTAAGTCAACCATTCGATGAGAATTTCGTTTATTTATTAAACGAATGAACATGAATATGATTTTATGTTCGTTTAATTAAATAAACGAACACAATGAATACGAATAAATAGTTTGTTCATTTATTTATGTTCGTAAATGTTCGATAATCAATTTGTTTATGTTCGTTTAAATTTATTTACATATGTCCATTTGCATTTATTATTTTTCATAACAAAATTATTATATTTTTTAGAAAAATAAATTTATTCTCATATGTTCGTCTGTTTGTGTTCGTTTACGTTCGTTTATCATTTTAATGAACGAACATAAACAAACTATATTTCTTAACAAACGGACACGAACAACAAATTATGTTCATTTAGTTGTTCGCATCTGTTCATTTATTCGATTAAAATTAAACGAACGAATATGAACATACTCCCGTTTGTATTTGTTTGGTTCGTTTACATACCTAAAATTCTCTCCGTTATACAACTACAAAGCTACTTTTCTTAGTAAGTTTTATATAAAGTAAAAAATATCTAAGCTTAGTTTATTAATATATATATATATAATTTATCAAATTAAATTATGTTGCACCCTCTTTGTGGGTGATAATTAATTAATTATCTTGTATAATTGATGAAATATAATAATATTTAAATATAGATAAAATAATTATTTAATTTAAACGCGGGCACTAGTTCTAGTAATAACGTAAAAATGTTACTTAAAAACTAGTACTTAATTACAAAATCTAAATTTAGTAACGATGCTAATAATCCAGCGTATTAAAAACGCCTATAAGTAGTATAACTTATCAGACTATATAAGTCCTTTAACTTATAATCTGAGCTAACTTATCACTCATATCAAGAGATCTAATTCTCATCTCATATCGTCTCGTTCACGGTATTTAATCAATTTGTCTGATGCTGGTATGTTCAAATTTATTTATTTATTTATTTTATTTGTTTGTTTTTCTTTTTCATCTTTCAAATCCGAACCCTTTCTCTCTTCTGTATAAATACTTCACCAGAAACAGCAACGAAGGAAAGATAGAGAGATAGAGAGAGAGACAAAAAAACTCTTAAAAAAAGAGAAGAAAATCGAGAAAGAGAGAAAGCAGTGAAGCGACCTGCCGTTCTCTTCGTTTTTTCCCCCAGAAATTTCTTTCGATCTGTGCAATTAATCTGGTAATTTTTATTTTATTTTTCATATCTATAGTTTTTAATATTTTTTTGATAATATTGTTGAGTTGTTGAATTTTATGAGCTGTTAGGGTTTTTTGGGGTTATATTTTGAAGTATAATTGATTGTGAGAAGCTCAGATCTCTTTGTATTTTTATTGTCTTGTTGATTTCCTTTTACAGAATTACAATCATGTCCTCGCTTAGCAGAGAGCTTGTGTTCCTTATACTTCAATTCCTTGATGAGGAGAAATTTAAAGACACTGTTCACAGGTATGCTTTAATCTTTGGATTTTTTCCCCTTCAATTTGAATTTATTAATGTGTTGATGCATATATATATTTTTTATTTTATTTTTGTGTATTTGTTGATTGATATGTAAATAGATTAGAGCAAGAGTCGGGATTTTTCTTCAATTTGAGATATTTTGAGGAAATGGTGACAAATGGAGAATGGGATGAAGTAGAGAAGTATCTTTCAGGGTTTACAAAAGTTGATGATAATAGATATTCCATGAAAATTTTCTTCGAGATTCGAAAACAGAAGTACCTTGAAGCTCTAGACAAGTAAGTTCTTTTCTTAAGCTTCATTTTTGACAAGTCTCGTGAGTTGGTTTGTCCTATTTGGGAGTTAATTTAGTTGCCATATAAAGGGAATGATTGTAAGCTCATCTGTATTTTCCTAAAATAAATGCAGGCGAGATCGCACCAAAGCCGTGGAGATTTTAGTTAAGGACCTAAAAGTGTTTTCCGCATTTAATGAGGAACTTTTTAAGGAAATTACACATCTGTTGACGTTGGACAACTTCAGGTATGAATTAAATATTACTTCTCAGCTTATGCACGTCTAATGTGACATTGCTTTGGCTTCTTTACGCACATGTTCATGAGATTTTATGGCTTATGTTAATACACAGAGAAAATGAGCAACTATCAAAATATGGAGACACAAAATCTGCTAGGGGTATAATGCTTGCTGAATTAAAGAAGTTAATAGAGGCTAACCCCCTTTTCCGTGATAAGCTTCAGTTTCCTACCTTGAAGAATTCAAGATTGCGGACTCTAATAAATCAGAGGTCTCATATTCTTGTGTGTGGATTCTATAGTTGATTCCTTCCTTCCTTCCTTTTGTGAGCTTCCTAACATTTATTTATTATCATTATAACGCAGTTTGAACTGGCAACATCAGCTTTGTAAAAATCCAAGGTCTAATCCAGACATAAAGACCCTATTTGTAGACCACAGTTGTGGACAACCAAATGGTGCACGAGCTCCATCCCCTGTCACCAATCCTTTAATGAGTACTGTTCCAAAGGCAGGGGGTTTTCCTCCACTGGGTGCTCATGGTGTAAGTTTACAGAAGTCATAAATAATTAAGCTGTTTCTGGAGTGAGTATTTCCTTTTAATTTCATATACATGTATTTGCAGCCCTTTCAGCCCACACCTGCTGCACTTCCAACCTCTCTTGCAGGATGGATGGCTAACCCAACTCCTGTGCCTCACGCTGTGGCTTCTGTTGGACCATTAGGACTTACTGCACCTAACAATGCAGGTGGTTATTCATAGAATCTTTTCAATGAGTTCAAAGCGCTTTTGCTTTAGGAAGTAGTAGTACCACATTTATGTGGAGGATAGATGTGAAGCTATATATGCATTTAGAAATACATATGTGGCCTCAGGCAGGACACAACATATGAAACCTACTAAGGTAAAGGTATACTTTTTTCTAATATGTTATTAAGATATAAGACCAAGAAACAGAGAATTCGCTAGAGCATGAAGATTTTAGGATAGGCCAAGTTGTTCTTTTAGTTAAATGCATATCTTGTTGGATTATCATCTCACCTTCTATATTTCTTTCTCATGGTAGCTGCAATCTTGAAACGTCCTAGAACTCCTCCAACCAATAACCCTGCTCTGGACTATCAGTCAGCAGATTCTGAACATGTTCTGAAGAGATCAAGGCCCTTCGGAATGGCAGAGGAGGTATCACTTACTAATAATACCCTTTGTCCTTGTGTACAATTAGATTTACCTCATGACCTCTGTGTAACATATGCATCTATATCCGTCAAATAGCATGGCTTTGAGATGCTAGTGATGCACATTTAGTGAGGTTTAGTGGACGTTAATTAATTCATCTAATGATTTAGATTTGTATAAACCATTTTATCACTGGGTCGAAAATCTTTGTTAATTGGTAGCAAAAGGCTTTTGCTGCTTCGCCTTTGTGACCTAAATGATGGGCTTTGAGTGCCATTTTAAGTCGCTATACTTTCCTGTCATTAGTTCCTTGTCTTTGGTTTCTTTTTACCACCTGAAAAGAGAAAAAGCGTAAATATACAGTTTTGACCTTAAAGGTTTCCCTGCCATTAGTCTGATGACCGGTAGTCTGGGAAGCATGAGATCTGCTCCATCTTGTAGCGTAGATCATCCTTCATGCTTTCTTTGAAATGATATTAATAAATGAAGGGTATCTGAACAGCTGCTCCTTCACCAGGTCAATAATCTGTCAGTAAATATTTTGCCTGTTCCATATGCTGGCCAGACCCATGGTCAGAGTTCTTACTCTCCTGATGACTTGCCCAAGACTGCTGTTATGACTCTAAGTCAGGGGTCTGCTGTCAAGAGCATGGATTTCCATCCAGTGCAACAGATTCTACTTCTTGGTGAGCAAACCCTCTGGCATATAAAAGTTTTCATGCCTGTTCAGATTTCATTTCCTCTGAATTGAGTAGGTTTTCATATTCTGGTTTTTACTTCTCTTTCATGCTTGTGTTCTAATTGTGTTCTCTGTATTTTGTTTTATAATTTCAGTGGGAACAAATATTGGTGATATCATGGTGTGGGAAGTAGGTAGTGGTGAAAGGATAGCTCATAAAACATTTAAGGTCTGGGACCTTTCAACATGTTCAATGCCTCTGCAGGTATTGGTTTGTTTCACCGCTAACAAGATTTATTGAACATGAAGTTATTCAGTGCTTCTTAAAATTGAATTGTTGTTAACCTTCCGATTCTCATAGGCATCTTTGGCAAATGATCATACAGTCTCAGTCAACCGTGTTGTGTGGAGCCCTGATGGAGCTCTTTTTGGTAAATCTTGTAGCTATAGCAATTGGACTTCTGATAGTCTGTCTACTCCTGTACGCAGGAGGTTATTTGTCTCAATTGAACACTAGATTTGAGATTTTCCCCTGATTTCAGGTGTTGCATACTCGAAGCATATTGTGCACATATACTCCTACCATGGCGGGGATGATCTACGTAACCGCTTAGAGGTTTGTGTGATTGGTCAATTTGATTAGGTTCATCTAGTTTTAAGCTGATATTTTGCCTTGCTTTCACCTAATTATATTCACTAAATTATTTTGTATTTTAGATCGACGCTCATATTGGAAGTGTTAATGATCTTGCATTCTCCTACCCAAACAAACAATTGTGTGTTGTAACTTGTGGCGAGGATAGGGCTATTAAGGTTGCTCTCTCTCTCTCTCTCTCATTTTATTTTTCTGTTTGATATTGCTTTCTAACAGTCTCATATCTTGTAGGTTTGGGATGCGGTCTCTGGGGCTAAACTGCATACTTTTGAGGGTCATGAAGCACCTGTCTATTCTGTATGCCCTCATCACAAGGAAAATATTCAGGTAGCAAACAATAGCTTGTAGACTGATACTCGTTTGTTCCTTTGTTTAGATTTCTTTTCTATTTCACCAGTGAGGGATAAAAAGTAGAACCATTTCCCTTAGTTAATGAAAAGAACCAATACTTTGTTTAGGAAACTAAGTTCAAAAGTTTTAACCAGTTTATTCACAGAATCTTAACAGATGGAATGCATAGCATTAGAAAATTATGCATTTAATGTCAAAAACAACCATTGGACATCAAATTTATGTTTAATCAAGTCTGCTTTTAGCTTTTCCTTGAATGCTTATTTTGGAGTGGATTGTCTTACAATGTTCTGGAACTTTCCTTGTGGCAAATTTTCTCTCTTGAGTTCTATCATGAAAGCTGCTGTTTATGTTTGTAAATTCTGTAGTTTTACCTCCAATGGCCACTTCTTTCTGCTCAAGTCATATTTAAATAAATGGCAGTGTTAACAATATAATTTAAGAGAAATCTTCTCTGAAGATTAGTACAGGGCATGTTAAGAAGATTTTAAATATTGGGATATTGAGCTTGTACTATGGAACAATCTGTTTAGGACTTAGTGCAGTCTTTCTTTCAACTATAGAACCATAAACTCCCTTCTGGGCTCTTTTTATTTCCTTAATTTATGTACCTTTTCTTTTGGTGATGTTATTCATTTATTATTAATCTTAAATTATATATTTTTAACCATTGATATCCTGTAAGTTGCATGTTTATTTACTGTTATGCTTAAAGACTTTCGTTTTCTTCTGTTTTTCAGTTCATTTTCTCAACAGCAACTGACGGGAAAATAAAGGCTTGGTTGTATGATAATGTGGGTTCAAGAGTTGACTATAATGCACCTGGTCAGTCATCTACAACAATGGCATACAGTGCTGATGGAACAAGGTTCATATGTCTTATTTGTACTCTATAATTCTGGTCTTTCTTCTTTTGGGATTGTTCTTTTCCTATCTTTCTATTCTTTAACAGTACTATTAATCTTTTGATTTATATTGACCACTTATAGGTTGTTCTCATGCGGGACAAACAAAGAAGGGGAATCATTCTTGGTGGAATGGAATGAAAGTGAAGGAGCTGTCAAGCGCACATATTTTGGTCTTGGAAAGCGATCTGTGGGAGTTGTTCAATTTGATACGACAAAGAATAGGTTCTTGGCTGCAGGTGATGAGTACACTGTCAAATTCTGGGACATGGACAATCTTAATCTATTAACAAGTACTCCAGCTGATGGTGGATTGCCGGTACATAAGCATATGCCTTATTTCATGTTAGGCTGTTTGATGCTCGCTATATCCTTACTATCTGTCTTTGTTATAACAAAATGCAGCCTTCCCCTTGCATTAGATTTAACAAGGAAGGAACATTGTTAGCTGTTTCAACTGATGATAATGGAGTTAAAATTCTAGCAAATTCAGACGGGGTTAGGTTGCTACGGACAGTGGAGAATCGTTCGTTTGATGCTTCTAGAGTTGCTCCTGCTGCTATAGTAAAGGTAAAATATACACTTACATACAACTATACGATCATTTTTGTATATGTGTTCTATAAGAATATGTTTCCTAAGTGCTTGATTTATGTAACAGGCACCTAATGTTGGTCCATTTGGTTCTAACAATGCAACTATCGGAACAACCATTGCTGATCGGACTGCACCAGTAGCTGCGATAGTTGGAACAGTGAGTTACCTCTCATAATCATACCCTAATGCATTTGGCAGAAATCTAAGTTCTCTTTTTGAGTATAATCTCTCTAACAAATTGTAAGTTATGCATGAAAAAGACTTATGATCTATTGTGATCTGACCTTTTTTGTTGTCTCTCTCCAGAATAATGATGCTCGAAGTTTGGCTGATGTAAAGCCCAGAATTACAGATGAGTTGGTGGAAAAATCTAGGATCTGGAAACTTACAGAAATCAATGAACCATCACAGTGTCGCACCTTAAGGCTTCCTGATAGTTTGACAGCAATGAGGGTAAAGTTCAGTCTCTGGCTGTACAACTTTATAGAACTTGGTAGTAATTGTGCCTGAATATGCTTTTTGGTGTCCCTTCTAAATTCAGCTGTTCATGAAAATGTTATCCTCTGCTGTGTGGTAGACAGCTAGTGTTTTTCAGGTTATGTTGACAATTGGGGACCTAAGATACCAATATAAATATTTGCAGTTCGGATTATCTATGGCTGTGATTATACACTATGAGTAGATTATGATAATCAACATAAGAAATACTCTATTTAATAATGTGGACGCTTAGAATACCCCGAGAGATTATTTTTGTCTTTAGCCAGTTGGTGATTAAACTTTAAGGAATTTTTTTTTTGACAATATATACTTATTTATTTCTTTATAGAAACATTTATTTTTTGTGTTTGACTTCAGGTTTCTAGACTAATATATACAAATTCTGGGGTTGCCATATTGGCATTAGCATCTAATGCTGTTCACAAGCTCTGGAAATGGCAGAGGAATGATCGCAACTTAACAGGGAAGGTGTGTTAATTTCTTTAACAACTCTTTGCCAGGTCACATACTTGGTTTCCTAATGCTATTTTTAGTTGTTTTTATTTTCTTAATGTTATTTTAAGCTAGGTATTAACTAAGTCCTGTCTTTCGTAGGCCACAACTAGTGTAGCACCCCAATTATGGCAGCCTTCAAGTGGAATATTAATGACTAATGATATAAGTGATACAAATCCTGAAGATGCTGTTCCATGCTTTGCACTTTCAAAGAATGATTCTTATGTGATGTCAGCCTCAGGGGGTAAAATCTCGCTCTTCAATATGATGACATTTAAGGTTGGTCCTTTCTCCGCTTGTTTCATTCTTTTGACAAGCTCTGGATTTTTATGTAAATAGGCCATTTAAAAGTATAAGCTTTCATACTATAGCCATGAAGTTTAAGGAATTTTGACTAAAATTCTGAGAGTATTTGATTAGTTAGAATCTTAGGTTGAAACTGACTGACAATGAGGTTATTTTGTCTTTAGCTTGCAAAATTTAATTCCATATTTTTCTTTGTGCTTTCTTAATATGCAGACAATGACAACATTCATGCCCCCACCACCAGCAGCTACATTTCTTGCATTTCATCCTCAGGACAATAATATCATTGCCATAGGCATGGATGATTCATCGATCCAAATTTACAATGTTCGGGTGGATGAGGTCCATTTAATCGACTTAAAACTTTGATAATTGTTCACAAATAAGTGGGAATTATTTGATTAACTATGTGCTCTATTTAACAGGTGAAAACAAAGTTAAAAGGTCATCAGAAAAGAATAACAGGTCTTGCCTTCTCTCATACACTGAACGTGCTTGTATCTTCTGGAGCCGACAGCCAGGTACATATTATCAGTGCCGTTCCCATGCATGCTTCCTGTATACTAAAGCAGTTTAACAACCCACTATAAAAAAGCTAAAATAACTGATACTTTGAGATTGGTTAAAGCTGAAGTTTAAAGCCATTGGCTTACTGAGTTAATCTTGTTAAGGACCATACAGAAAGCTTGGCTAGGTAATGATTCTCTTGAATTTATGCTTGTGAAAGCATATTAATTTATTATGCTTAAATGAGGTCGTTCTTACATGGTTTGTGTAGGAAATTAGAGTAATTCTCTCATTTTATTAGAAAGATCTGTTACATATTTATATACAAGCTATCTCTCTATCTTAGGAAACTTTAAATTAGGAAAGAGATTAATTCTAGGAAAAGATATAATCCCTTAAAGTAAGGGATTGTAAATACAAGAAATATTCTCGTAATCCTTAATTTACTCTACACGTATATTCCTACATAACTAAACTCATCAAAAATAACTCTTGGAAGTGCTTTAGTAAAGATGTCAGCTATCTGGCTCCTGGTAGGAATATAATTTAGCTGTGCAATACCACCATTCACTTTCTCATAGATAAAGTGCCTATCTATTTCAATGTGTTTGGTTCTGTCATGTTGTACTGGATTCTTAGCAATACTCATTGCTGACTGGCTGTCACTATAGACCTCGAACTCAGTCTTTTCATCCAACTCTAGCTCTTTGAGAAGCCTCTTTATCCACATTCCTTCACATATTCCAAGAGCTAATGCTCTAAATTCTGCCTCAGCACTGCTCCTTGACACCACAGCCTGTTTTTTGCTTCTCCAAGTAACCAAGTTGCCCCAAACATAAGCACAATATCCACTAACTGACCTTCTATCAGTGAGCTCTCCTGCCCAGCTTGAATCCGTGTATACCTTCACTGTTATGTCTGAATTTTTCTTGAAAATTAGCCTAGCACCAGGGGTGAATTTTAGGTACCTCAGAACTCTGTTAACAGCCTCCAAATGTTCTTCTCGAGGATCACTCATGTGCTGGCTTATAACACTCACTGAGTATGCAATGTCTGGCCTTGTTAGAGAAAGATAAATCAGTTTTCCAACTAACCTTTGATAGGGTTCTTTGTCAACTGGATTACCAGCTTCTTCTTTGTTGAACTTTAACCCTGGGTCCATGGGTGTCTCGGCTGGCTTGCACCCAAGCATCCCGGTTTCTGTAAGAAGATCTAGGATGTACTTCCTTTGGTTGATGACTAAACCTTCACTTGACCTTCCTACTTCCATACCCAGAAAGTACCTTAGACTCCCCAAGTCCTTTGTTTCAAACTCTCGGGCAAGAACAACCTTCAAATTCTCAATTTCTCCACTATTATCCCCTATAATAATTATGTCATCAACATACACAATTAATAAGGTCATTTTACCAGTTGTTGCAACCTTTCTGAACAGGGTGTGATCAACCTGACTTTGTTTGAATCCATTCTTTACCATAGCCTTTGCAAACCTCTCGAACCAGGCTCTTGGAGATTGCTTAAGTCCATACAGTGATTTGTTGAGTTTGCACACTGTATTTCTAGTTGTTTTACCTTCTAGACCAGGTGGTATTTGCATATATACTTCCTCCTCGAGCCTCCCATTGAGAAAGACATTTTTGATGTCTAGTTGGTGTAATTTCCAGTCCTTGTTCACAGCTATGGACAACAAGACTCTAATGGTATTCAATTTAGCCACTGGTGCAAAGGTTTCTTGATAATCCACCCCATAGGATTGTGTAAAGCCTTTAGCCAGCATCCTTGCCTTATACCTCTCAATGCTCCCATCTGAGTTGTACTTGATGGTGAACACCCACTTGCATCAAACAGCTCTCTTTCCCTCTGGTAGATCTGTCAAACACCATGTCTCATTTTTCTCAAGTGCCCTTACTTCTTCTTCTACAGCTTTCTTCCATTTGGGATTCTTTAAGGCCTCCTCCACAGTTTTAGGAATCTGCACACTGTCTAGGCTGGCTGTAAAGGCCTTAAAAGTGGGCTGAAGTCTACCATAGGCAACAAATTTGTTAATTGGGTGCATAGTACATTTTCGTACTCCCTTTCTAATAGCAATAGGAAAGTCACCAAGGTCACTAGAATCTTGAGGAGTAATGTTACCTTCAATCTCAGCAGTAGCAGGATTTAAGCTCGGTTCAACAGCAACAGGACTTGAGTTTGGTTCTTGACAAGTGCTAGGCTGGTTATTTACTTCATTAGGGACTCTTCTTCTCTTGGTATACACCTTAATTTGACTGTCAGCCGGTTGTGGATGCACAGAAGTGGGGGAAATTTGTGCTACAGCCCTAGGTGCTGGAAGAGGTGTTGTACAAGGACTTGGTGATTTGTTGGTCCGAGGAGAGTGCATTTCTGTTGGCATAGTGTTTTCTTTTTTGGTGGTTTCAGGATGGGATATGAGAGGAATGTCAGTAGAGGAGAAATGATGGAAGGTGGAAAAACAAAGGGCTGAAATTCCTCAATTTTCTCCCCCTGAAGTTCAGTCCCTGCAAAATATGGGTTATCCTCAAAGAAAGTGACATCGAAAGAGACAGGTCTTTTTAGAAATAGGAGAATAGCATTTGTAACCCTTTTGACTAGAGGAATATCCTATAAACACACACCTGATTGATTTAGGGTCCAACTTACTTCTATTTTTATCATGCACATGAACAAAAGTTGTGCTGCCAAATACCCTAAGAGGAAGAACAAATGACAGTGGTTTAAAGTGAGGAAAATGTTTGAATAAGGCTTCTGTTGGTGCTACAAAACCCAAGGTTTTGCTGGGCATTCTGTTGATAAGGTAGGTGGCAGTAAGTAAGGCTTCCCCCAAAGATATTTAGGTGCTTTGGCTGAAAAAAGAAGAGACCTCGTAACCTCTAGTAGATGTTTGTTTTTTTCTTTCGGCAACTCCATTTTGTTGTGGAGTGTTGACACAGGAAGTAAGATGGACAATACCTTTTTCCCAAAAATAACACCCAAGAGATTGACTAAGGTATTCACGCCCATTATCACTCCTCACAACCTTAATATGTTTGTCAAACTGATTCTCAATCATTTGATAAAAAGTTTTGAAAATTGACTCAACTTCCGTCTTTTCACTCATTAAAAAAGTCCAAGTAGTCCTAGAATAGTCATCAATAAAGGTAATAAACCACCTAGACCCAGATAAGCTTCTGACCTTAGACGGACCCCAAATATCACTGTGGATTATAGAAAAAGGAGATGTGGGTGTAAATGAGGAAGGAGCATATGTTTGTCTGGTATGTTTAGCAATTTGACATACTTAACACTTAAAAGAATGAGGCTTTTTATGGCTAAATAAATTGGGAAACAATTTTGAAAGATACACAAAATTTGGATGTCCTAGCCTACGATGCCACAACATAATCTCATCAGGGTTACTTAAAGAAGAAGAAGATGAAGTCTTAAAACAACGTGAAACTGAAAAAATCTGAGTTGGTAATTCATCAAGGATATAGAGACCATTGGATAGCCTAGCACTGCCAATAACCTTCTTCGAGCCCTGTTCTTGAAATACACACCCATTAATTCCAAAGTGAGCATCACATTTAATATCTTGAACTAACTTACTAACTGATAACAAGTTACAGGCAAGATTAGGAACATATAGCACATTAGGCAAAACCAGTTTATCGCCCACTTGAATAGTGCCACTTCCTTTTACTTGGGAGAGAGACCCATCTGCAACTTTGATGGAGGTTTTAGAGTTGCAATGGTTAAAGGTGCGAAATAGTTGAAGGTTGCCTGTCATATGGTCAGAAGCACCAGAATCTATAATCCAGGAGAGGATTAGAAGTGGCCAAACAGGAAATTCTACCTTCTGTAGCAGAAAATACAGTAGAATCTGATTGGGAGGAAATTGGACCAAACATCTGTTGGAGCTCCACAATCTGTTGCTTACTGAAATTGCTGGAAGGACTGTCAAGTGTAGTAACATCTGCTGGTCTCGCTGATTGAGACGGAATGGGAGAAAGAGACGCATCCGAAAGGGTAAAATTAGATGGACGAGGGCTCACTGGAGAGCTAATTGCAGAAGCAGCAGGTTCTGCTGTACCCATATTTTCTAAATAAGGAAGAAAGGTCGAGAGAAAAGGGAAAAAGAAAAAAAAATTGAAATTTGGAAGAGAGGATCGACCCGCTATGATACCATCTGTCGAGTGGTCAGAGTCTTGGCGCAGGGACATAGCCCCCGTGCGGCAACCCAGGGCTCTTACCAGCCCGGGGCTCAGCCTTATCCGCTCGATGCTTACTGGTTTCGCCCTCCCTTGGGCTCATCAGGGAAGCGGGGACAGCTCCCGACCAGTGTGGTGCCTAACCAGCACGCCCTATCCCCAGGACTGAACGGCTGTACGGCACGTACTACACCCTTATTGCTATCCCGCATCCCGCATTAAGCACAACCAGCAAGCATCCTGTCACGGTCTCGAGCATCACGCGAATAGGACCGTGACAAACTCCCCCACTTGATTCATGCACGCCCTCGTGCATGGGGAGAAAGCTCTTTACCCTCTTCTTTTTAATTAGCCCGGATTTAGTGTGCAATTCCCTGCCTGCTCGCCCTCTTCAATGGAGGCACGAGTGCTTGGCGAACTTTCGCTGCGGCTTCCTGCCTACCCGACCTCATCTCTAGAGGCCCCACTCTCGAACACCCCTTTACCGGGTGCGAGACAAACGCTCGTCCACTTTGACTCGCTACGCAGCACAAGGAGCGCTTGGTAAGCTCACAGCTAGCACACAGACTGGCTCTGATACCATGTAAGAAATCAGAGTAATTATCTCATTTTATTAGAAAGATCTATTACATATTTATATACAAGCTATATCTCTATCTTAGGAAACTTTAAATTAGGAAAGAGACTAATTTTAGGAAAAGATATAATCCCTTAAAGTAAGGGATTGTAAATACAAGAAGTATTCTCGTAATCCTTAATTTACTCTACACGTATATTCCTACATAACTAACAGTTTGATGTTTTGTTATATTAAACACTACGCATAATTTCGTAGGACTTACCATGCATTGTCATCTCCTATTAAATTTATAGTACTTGTTATGGAATTAACTTTCCGTTTATGTGTGCTAATCATTCCACATTTGTTTCTCTACAGCTCTGTGTATGGAGCACAGATGGATGGGAGAAGCAAACTAATAAGTTCTTGCAAATACCTAATGGTCGGGCAGCATCTCCTCATGCCGAGACTCGTGTTCAGTTTCACCTAGATCAGATACATTTGCTGGCAGTTCATGAAACACAGATAGCAATATATGAAGCACCGAAACTTGAATGCCTAAAACAGGTGTCCAAGCGTACTTGCCATATACTTTTTATTTTCTAGATTATTATTGCTTTACATTTATGCATTTTACTCAGTAGCACTTCACAAGGTAATTGCTTGTGAATTATTTTCATGCATCTGGTAAGGATTAAGGAGTGTGCTGGCAATGCCAAATTTGACCTTTTAGAAATTGGTTTGCCGCTGTATATCGCTATTTGTCAATAGAACCTATGTTATTTGGGATTTATTCTAACGTTATTGATATTGTTTTGGAATTATTTTCTCAAACAGTGGGTCCCTAGAGAAGCAAGCGGTCCCATCACGCATGCAACGTACTCCTGTGACAGCCAATTGATATATGTGAGCTTCGAAGATGGAAGTGTTGGTGTTCTCACTGCTTCAACGCTCAGATTGAGATGTCGAATTAGTTCTGCTGCATATTTACCTCCCAATCCAAGGTACCTTTTCTTTTCTTCTTGTTAAAACAGTTCTCGCCCATCCGATCTTTGTTGTTAGTTTTCCGTTTGAACTTTTTAACAATGCAACCTTGAACAGTTTGAGAGTTTATCCCCTCGTCATCGCGGCACATCCATCGGACCCGAATCAATTTGCATTGGGGCTAACAGATGGTGGAGTCCAAATCGTTGAGCCTTCAGAGTCCGAAGGAAAATGGGGCACATCTCCTCCAGCTGAAAACGGTGCTGCTGGACCAAGTACGACATCAGGCGCAACCGGTTCAGAACCACCCCAACGGTGACCGGTCCATGTGCAGGTATCCTTAGAAAGGATACATCTCTTTGCATGCATTTTAGTCTTGCTCCCTGGTCCCATGTTAAAGTAAAAAATGAAGGGGAAGCTGCACAAAATTACAAATAGGTTGATATAAATGGCATGACATCCGTCCTTTTTGCAGCATATAGTGTTTCCATTATTCAGGATTTTGGTGTAAATGTAGGAGTTATTGCCTTAGAAGGTGGGTCTGACTATAGACATTTCAAACAAAGGAAACCAGAGACAATTTCTGTTGGTTTATAACTAGGAACCTTGACAGGAAACTATTAATTATTTAATCTCCTCATTTTTTACAAATTTTTATTCTTTGCTTATGTTTTTTTTTTTTTTTTTTTTGGGGGGGGGGGGGGGGGGTTCTAAATTAACTTTTCTGATGCAATGTATTAAGAAATTATTTTCTCGGAAGTGTCCATATCCGATAATATTATCGGATGCTACGTGATATGAAAAAAATAGTTATATTTTGACTCACAGTACAAGTAAATTTAACACTTAAACTATAAAATATAAATCTAAAAATTCTAAAATTTAATCCTAACTTTTAAATTTTAAATTCGTAAATCTTAAAATTGACATACTAGGGTAATTATTCCATATAATGGTAGTGAAAACTAAAATTTTTCATAAGGATGCTAGTTTTATGGGTTATGGAGTTATAATTTAAAGATAGTGGTTAAAATTTAAGGTTTATAGTTAAATTTTAAATCTTTTGTTATATTATCTAAAAACTTAAATCTTAACTTCTAAATATTAAATTTTAACCTTAAATTTTAAATTCTAAACCTTAAACCTAAATCTTGAACTGAATTCTTAAACCTTAAAACTAGGACATTTGTGAAACTCTTACTTTCTACCGCCAATATTAGACCGGGCAAACTTGACCCGAGAACCAAACTCGAAATTGACTCGAATACGGTGACTCGAATTTGATTTGAAACCCAAAATAAACTGAATCGAAACCGAACCAAATTTCAGTTGAATCGAAAATGGACCCGAATCGATTTTCAACTAAATCGAATGGACCATAACAAAATGGAACTGAACTGATTTCACCAAAACCGAAAGTAACCTAAAACGAAGGTAACCCGAAATAAAAAAATATATTAAAATAAATAAATAAAGGTGAGATGTGAAATGTCGCACAATTCACTAAAAAGTTGAAAAACCTAACTTGGTCTGAGACCCTGACTAAAACTGATCGATCTCCTATTAACCCGATATTGACTCTACCCGAAATTAACTAAACCAAAAATCAACCGGCCCGAGCTAAAATAAACCAAACCCGAACCGAATCGAACTTAAACTAAATACAATTAGACTTAAAATAATCCGAACTGAAACCAAATGACTTGTTTGCAACTTCTAGCCACTATATTGAATATAAATTAATATAACATGTAAAAGCTAAAATTAAATTGTGTAGTCTTAATTTGGCTGACATAATTATTGTCTTTATGTTTAGGAGGATGCAAGTTTGAAAGCGTTTAAACATGTATTTTCATTCAATTTAAAAGTCAAAGTAGTTTAATATAGAATCCTATTAAAATCGTTTAACATGAATGTCTATTGAATTAGTTGGCACTGGTCATTCACTATTGATGTTTTATTTTCAACCCATTAGATTTAAACGTTATACTTGTACCCATCATTTTCCATCTTTTAGTAGCGTTTTACCTTTATTAATAACATCAAAGGGTTACTTTTTTTTTTTGGTTCGACAACATGTAAAGTTAAATTTAGATTAAGACTTAGTTTACGGTTGCTTTTAAAAAGTGTGGTGAAAAAAGTGATTTTCAAACTAGTTATTGAAAAATAGTTTTGAAAAGCTGGTTAGTGTTTGTCATTGATGTCAAAAAGTGGATTTGATGAGATAAAATATCTATTTTAGACATGATATTGAAAAATAAAAATAAACTTGAGTAATGTTAAAATTAGTTAATGTTGTTATGAATATTTATCTATGTGGATGTCTATCATGATTAGAACTTTATCAAAGGAGTTTGATTTATTTATTATTAGGAATATTATCTCTATGAATTAGAGTTTAATGTATTATGTACTTCTTATGCCTATAAATAGATGATTCATTGAAGGCATTGTATACAATTCTATATTTTAAGAATAATACAAATCTCCTTCTTTTTTTCATCTCTTTGTTCTTCTTGTTCTTGTTCTTATTCTTGTTCTTCTTTATTTTATTCACAACACGTTATCAGCACGATCTCGCTCGCTCAATTACTGTGATTATTGTTGGTGGTTCTCGAAAAAAATTTCAATTTGATATTGGTGACTACATCTATCATATATTCAGTTTACCTTGGAAAGTATGGTATGTTTTACTTATTTATATACTAATATAATGATTGATTTATCATTCTCCAAAAGTTAGTATATTCATATCTATTATTTGATTATTATTTTAATTTATTATTATTTTATTCATACTTGAAGTAACTCTTGAATTAACGAAAATTAAAATTATCGTCGTACTTTATTAGATGGATTGATAAAGCAAACCAAATTAAAGTCCTCATGGATTTCGGCTAAATGCTATTGGGCGCACAAGTTGGAACATTTTATTACACAATATATTAGTTTTATTCAAAGTTTTTATTATTCCATTCTAATTTATAATTGATTCAATTTAAGGATTGTGTTGCCGTGTGATTGTTATATATTTGTTTTATCATTATTATTATTATTATGGTAATTTATATAAATAAATTCGAGATATAAAACAACTTTATTATTTGTATCAATTACTTTGTATGTGAATCAAAGACAAAAGGAATACGTTACTTTGATGTGTTTATACATTCATCAAAATGTCGTTTGATTTTAACTATGGTTGTTTATAATTTGATCACATCACTTATAGTTATGTTTATTCAACTTGATCTATGACTACTTTTATACTTTTTGATCTAGTCTCAAATAATTTTTTTATTCTATTGATAAAATTCGATGCTTTTAACCGTTTTTTTAGTTTTACATGTATTCAAATGAGTTGGAAAGAGACATGGCGTAAAAAAAAGATTATGAGAAGATGCCTTGGTTCATTTGCTACGTCATCATTGTCTTTGAGATGAAATTCAATATCGGTAAATTTTGGTTTTATTTTTATTCTTTATATTATTATTTTAAAGTGCGATAAATCATGATGATTTTGAATTTACAAGAAGATTATTATAAAGTCTTTATTTGCCCGAAAGCAATATTTCTTCTTCGTTGAAAAACTTGACCATAGACTTCTCCCAATTTCAAGTTACGAAAATTCTTTTTGATCCAAAAAGTTTTATGGGAGGCATTCCTTGAAGTGAATGCAAGCATGATGTTTATTCCATGCAATTATCAATGATGGATGCAAGCATGATGTTTATTCCATGTGATTATTGGATCTGTTTCATTCCCTGAAGTCAATGCAAACATGGTAAATCATTATTCAATTAGAGACATAATTTCGATATAATCCAAGTATAATTGGCTGGACATCCCGTTCTGCGAGGCTACTGGTCTCAAAGGAGGTTTTTAAAGGACCTTGTGGACAGGTTTAACAATGCCGCGTACGAGGATTAAATCTTTGTTCTCTGTGATAAGGATATGTGAAAAGGGTTTTAAAGGCCCACTGGCTCTACTCCATTCCCTGAAGTGAATGTGAGATTATATTATGGAAGGAATAAAAAATCACATTAAAAGTTGTGGTCGTGGTCGAGGCTATGAATATATACATGAAAAATATAGTCGTTTTAAAAACACTTCTACCCGCTGGTAGCGAAATTATAAGGATGACAAGAGTGATAAAGATCATTCTAAGGAAGTGAAATCCTTTTACCAATGTGATGTTATAAACCATTGATTTCGTACTTGTCAAACGCCAAAGTATTATGGACTTTATCCATAATCATGAATGATAAATGAAATAAAATATAAACAAAATTTGTTTATGGCGAAAATAATTATGGCGTTATTGGTCCAACTCAATTGGATATTATTAATTTTCTCATAACCCTTGAAGGGAATAATTTACCATTTATTTTATTTTCCTTATAACCTTTAACAGGAATAATTGGTTTTATTTATTTATTTTATGTTATTTCGTTTTATTTATTATTTATTTATGTTAGTTTGCTTTATGTTTATTTATTTCACATATTATTTATTTACGCTTTATGTTTATTTATTATTCGAAGAATATGATTACTTCCGGAATAAAATATACAATGAATTATGGCTATTTATGCCTAGAATTGTGGCTATTTATGCCTAGCAGATAATGCAAGTACTCATATTGTACTTAAGCATAAGAAATATTTTTCCCATTTAAATGCAAGGGGAAATATGAGTAGTATTTCTCAAAGTACTAAAATATTAGTACTTCGGAAGAGCACTTGAAAGTTTATCTCTGATAGATAATCGACTTGATATGATGTGCTATATTTTATATTTTTCATTCCTCGAAGTGAATGATACAAAGTATATATTTTCATTACTTGAAGTAAATGAAACAAAGCACATTTTGAAAGGTGCACAATTATGCATTTCTCGATTAAAATGCAAGGGAATAATGTGAGTACTATATCCGGAAGTACTAATATCACAAAAGGCTCTGGTTGAGCAAATATGTTATTGTCAAATGGAACTTTATTCCATATTCACAGTGCGTTATACTCGCCAAAGTCATAAAAAGAGCAATATGAGTTCGTAAACTATCCCTTTGGGAATTATAGATAACATATGTTATCAATTGGCATTTGAAATAAGCCAATATGGATATAAGTTCTGGTAGCCAAAAATTCAGTTGAAAGCTCTAGGAGAGCTATATATTGCTACCAAAAGATAATTTCAATTGAAAGCTCCGAAAGAGCTAAATATATTCCTATTTAAAGGAATAATTTTGATGGTCGTACTAGACATGTACGAGTAAGATTGAATTACATGTTATGGTAAACAAGAAGTTTACAAATTCAGAGATATATACACACATATATATAGTTGGCATGATCGGTTAGACCATCCTGATCAATAATGGTGCAGAAATTATTGAGATTTACATGCACATGTATTAAAAGAACCTGTAGTTCTTGTGGTGCTTATTCTCAAAGGAATGGATTAAATTCCACTTATTAAAGAACGTGAAGTTCTTGTGTTGCTTAAAGGAATTGAATAAATTTCACTTACTAAAAGAACATGAAGTTCTTGTGTTGTTTGTTCTCAAAGGATATAGATGATCCCACTTACCAAAAGAATTAGAACTTAAAGTTCTTGTACTGAAGTTAAGATTGTATGTCTTGCATATCTGAACGAAATATGGGCCCATATATCCACAAATGTGGAAAGTTTTATATGATTTTAGTAGATGCATCTACATTGTTTTATCGACTTACAACCAGAAGTTTGTGAGATTGATTTTAAAAAGATTCAGATTATGCAGTTAGACTATTCGTCTGGAAAAGCTAGTGGATTTATATTTTAGGCTATATCAGTTGTTACAAAGCCTATTGATTATGAAAAATATAGTTTAGCAAAATTTCAATTGGATGCCTCCTATTTAATAGCTAAACTATGAGAACAAAAGAGTTATCATTTATATGATGTTTCCATATAGCAACACTTATACGCATCAAGCCAACGAGTTATAATAAACTCCCCGTTATAATTGGTTTTTGGTCAGAAACCATACATTTCTCATTTTATGATTTTTGAATGTGCGATATGAATTGCTCCACCATAACGCGCAAAATGGGTAAATAAAAAGGGTTGAGAATATATATTGAGTACGAGTCTCCTTTTATGTTTAAATTCTTAAACATTAATTGGAGAATCATTTGTGACATGATTTTTCTCAACATCAGGGGGAGATAATAATCAGCTGGATAGAGAAAAATGAATTATCATTATCTAGATCCTCGTATATGAACTAGAAGTTCATAAGATAATTCATGTTATTACATGTCAATTGCCAGACATATTTACTGACCCAATGAGAGTAATTAAGTCTCATATACCAGCTAAAATGCTCTAAGTTTAAATTACATGTTAGAGCGAGAGAATGTAAATCATGCCTGAAGCATGATAGTTGAAATGGTTCCAATGATAAAAATTCTCGTAAATAGAAAGTAATATGAGATGGTCATATATTGGAGGTGGGTGCTCCTGAAGAGACCCAAGACATAACAAATAATAAAACTCCATAAGAGTTTCAGGTACCTGAAATAAAGATTGAAATCTTGAAGAGATCTCGATGAGTTATGTCATTACGAGAATGGAACCAGAAAATTGGAAAGTTGTCGACAACGATTTTACAAACAATTTTACATAAAATACTTCTATAGAAGTAAAGAAAGAAATCGAGGATCTTGTATAAAATCTATCCAGAAGTATAGATATTGAATTGGCCAATGTTGAAAGACGCTTTGAACTTCTAAAATAGAAGTATTTGGACCAGCAGTCCAAACACCTAAAGGTGTAATGCAAGTGAGGCACAAATAAGTAGTCGTAAATACGACTTGAACTATGATTTATGAGAAGTTTTAATTACTTCATGGTGGATGCAATTACTTTGGCAGTTTTAAAAATTTTACATGCGTCTAATTATTTGTGGATCCATATTTATCCTTGAAGGATCTAAAATGCTATAAGCATATGAAAATTTCTGAGGAAATTTATTTAGACATGTCTCATGAATATTTTGGCGCATTTGGTATAATCGCCTTAGTGAATACTAATTGAGAAAATACTATAAGAATAATCAAATTTCCTTATGTATTTTATAAAGGAGTTTGGATCAAGATCCATTATGATAATTTTAAAACTCCTCAAGAGCTTCAAATTAGAAACTTATGAAGTACTTTCAATACAAGTACTTGAATCTTGACATCAAGTTTATCTCGACCTGAATATCGAACATTTTTATATATTTCTTTTGTCTATGAATAGACATAAGCTGAAAGAATATTAAAGAAGATTCAATATGAATAGAGCATATCTATTGAGTATCCCAATAGTTGTAAGATTGTTGGATGTGAATAAAGATAATTATATATTTTCTTGGTCTTGAAGCACTATATATTAGTTGGTCAAGAAATATCTATGAATATACAAAGATCATTACATTTAGATCTTCAAACATTCGTTGATGCCTCCTCAAATGTCGTAGAAATAATTGTTATGCACGAGGCAAGCCAAAAAATGTGTTTGGCTAAGACTATTGACCCAACATATCCAAAAGATATGTGAATTTACTTTTACAAGATATGATAAAAGTTATATTGTGTGAAGATAACGCAAGATGTATATCTCAGTTTGAAAGTGGATACATCATGGAACATATTACTCCAAAGTTTTCATCCCTCACGATCTTTAGAAAAATGACATTCAAGATTAAATTATGAAGATTCAAAGATCTTTTGTGATGTTTGCATGAGGGGGAGTAAATACGCGTTGCACTCTTTTTCCCTTAACCGAGGTTTTGTCCCAATGGGTTTTCCTGGTAATGTTTTTAATGAGGCAACATGTTATGTGTATCAAAGATGTGTGTACTCTTTTTCCTTCACTAAAGAAATTTTTTTCCCACTGGGTTTTTATCTTAGTAAGGTTTTAACGAGGCACATTATCTTCATAGACATCCAATGGGGAGTGTTATGAATATTTATCTATGTGGATGTCTATCATGATTAGAACTTTATCAAATGAGTTTGATTTATTTATTATTAGGAATATTATCTCTATGAATTAGAGTTTAATGTATTATGTACTTCTTATGCCTATAAATAGATGATTCATTGAAGGCATTGTATACAATTCTATATTTTAAGAATAATACAAATCTCCCTCTTTCTTTCATCTCTTTGTTCTTCTTGTTCTTATTCTTGTTCTTCTTTATTTTATTCACAACAAATGTTATGATATATGAAATAAGTCAATTTTAATTATAATAAAAAAATAATTTTTTTTATTATAAAATCTAATTTGAAAATTTAAACTACATTCTAAATTATATACGGACATGTCACTTACAAATTAATAATAAATATAAAATAAATTACAAATAAAGTAATTTTATTCTTAATACAAATATTATAAAAAATATATTATTTTACAATTATGTATGTATAATGTATAATAAATTATAATTAAATAATAGAGGTAAAAAAGTGATATTATTTTTAAATTAGCTTTTCCACCAAAGAAGCTATAAAATCTAGCTTTTTGGTTTGGGTAAAAAAATTAATTTTTAAAACAACTAAAAATATTAAGAAAATAAGTGAAAACACTTAAAAAATTTGTTTGAGTTACTAAACGCAACTGCAAACGGGGCCTAAATTGAGTATTAGTAGTACACTCTGATCCGAAATCTATCATCCAAGTGGAAATCTTGGATTTCATTAAAACTAATTGTTTAAAAGAGCAACATGTTATTTCTAGGGCAGATATTGACAAAAATAAGTTGGGGTCATTTAAAATTTTTAAATATTTTAAAGATTTAATTTAAAATTTTGGAGGTCTATTTAATAGTCTAAGTTAAAAAATTTAGAAATAAAATAAAATAAAATTTAATAAAATTGAAAAGGCCAAATTATAAAAAAAATTGAAGGGCCGAATATGAATTACCCAAAAATTTGGGGGCCTGACCCCACAGGCTCCAACCAACATCACCTATGGTAATTTCTTTTCGAATAGATGGTGATCAAATAAATAAGAGAAAAACAACAGTGTCAACCATCGAAAAAACAGGCTCAAATGATGGACTATGAATACAAACAGAACTCACAAAGCCAAACAGAGGACATGAATCCTCTGAAAAAATCCATCCCCAAATCAAGACAAATCTGGAAAAAATAAAAAAAAAAACTAATTTTATTTTAGTTTTAGAAAATATTTTTCATTTTATATTTTTTAAAAATTAGAAAACATACTTGGTTAATAAGACTGAAAACTTGTTTTCACAAATGAAAATAATAAAAATGTGTTTAATATGTAGCTTTTCAAAATAGAAATGAAAAATAATTATTAAATAGTTAAAATAAAATATAGTTAGAAAAATATTAATATAATAATAAATAAATAAAATATGAGTAAATAAACGAAGATTTAAAAAATGCCATTAGAAAGATTCAAACGCAGGTTAAAATTAAAAAATATATTTTCATTTTTTCCCACTTTTTAAAAATATTTTCAATGAAAACATTCTTTTTATGTTTTTAAATTTTCACTTATTTTTGTTTTTATTTTTTAAAAATTATTTTTCAACTAAAATGTTTTCTTCACCGTTTTCTATTTTCTAAGAAAATAAATTTAAAAACGAGTTATATTCTCTAGAACTAAACGAACACTAAACATGGTGGAACAAGAGCGGAACAAGAATACTAAACAAAGATCATGACTGAGCAAAAAAATACATAAAAAATGAAAAGGATCTCCAAGTGAAGAGCGGAACAAGAATTAACGATCCGATAACTTTTTTTTATCAAAAGGAACTTCATTAACATAAGGGAAAATTACATGGAGTGCAGTGGAACAGACAATGGTTCGTGGCCCTAAGACCCGACTTAGCTATCCAATAGGCTGCATGATTACAACAACATGAAACAAAAGAAAAAACGATAGACATAAACTTCCATGTCAGTCGGCAGATATCTTCCTCAATAGCGGATGAAGTCCAGTCAAAAGAGCAACTAGTCTTGAGGCTTTCAATGACGGTCTTGCAGTCAGATTCCATGATGACCTTGGAAAAGCCTGCTTTATGGGCAAGAACCAAACCGAGCCGAATCACAGTCATTTCCGCTGCATGGGCAGATGGTGTGAGAAGAGGGGCTGAATCCCACAGGATAACAGTACCATCGCAATCACTGGCAACAGTGGCAAGCACGGCTTTTTCTGACATGCCCTCAAAAGCTGCATCATAGTTTAACTTTATAACTCCTTCTGGTGGAGGAATCCATTTCTGAGGACCCTCCTTATGAGTCTTTGTCTTCACAGAAGTTTTAGGGCCTGAATGTAGGAATTCAAGGTAGGCACTTTCAGCTCTTGACCAAACCTCCTGAGGGGAATCAAATCGTCCCTCAAAGAGAAACTTATTTCGAGATTTCCATAAGGCCTAGAGGAGAAAGGCAATGATGGCTCCACCATCGTCAATACCTGCCTTGTTTTGAAGAGTAAGAGCTGATTGCCACCATTTTGAGAAACCCGGGAAACCAATCGGCTCAGGAGAGTAACTAAAACCTGAAGCTCTCCAAACAGCTGTGGCAAAAGGGTAGAGAAAGAGTATGTGCTCAAGCGATTCCATTTTTTCATCATATCTGGGGCAGCAAGTCGGTCCCCTGAAAGCACCTTGAAATCTTGCAGCAAGAGCTCCTTTGGTAGGAATTATGTTATGATTGAGTCTCCAAAAGAAGGATCAGATTTTGGAGGGAACCTTTAGGCTCCAGATAGACTTCCACAAAGCTTTGTTCTCAACAGGGTGGTTACTAGATGAAGGATTAGCCTCTTGGGTCATTGAATCATCAATGAACCAATACCCAGGTTTTGCACAGTAGGAACCATTTTTCGAGCCTGACCATATGAGAGAGTGCTTTACCTCTGGACCCCCGATCGGAATCGTAAGGATGGCTTCCACCACCTCCTCGCTGAACAGAGATCCAAGTTTTTCTTGATCCAAGGAGCTGGAGTCAGGGTTCATCAGACTAGCCACAATAATATGGCGTTGAGAATACTGGAAATTAGGAGGTATCGTGAATCCTGGAAGCCTCGGAACCCATTTGTCATTCCAGATTGAAATACTTCTACCATTTCCCACTCTCTAGAGACTCTCTTTATTACCTTGATTCCCTATTTAATTTCGATCCAGGCCCACGAAGGATTTGCATTTCGTGGGGCATTGAGTAGATCGCCATCAGAAAAGTAGATGCCACGAAGGGTCCGAGCAAGCAAGGTTTCGAGCTGTTTCAAAATCCTCCAAGCCAGCTTAGCGATCAGGGCTCTGTTGAAAGTTCTGAGATCTCAAAAACCCAACCCCCCTTTGCTCTTTGGTTTACACAGATCTTTCTAGTTAATCCAGTGCATCCCTTTTTCTTTAATGTTACTGTTGTTCCACCAGAATCTTTCCACCATAGAGCAAAGCTCGTTACAGAAAGTTGCAGGAAGGAGAAAGCACTGCATTGCGAAGGACGGGATGGCTTGAACCAGTGCTTTGATAAGGACCTCCTTCCCTGCTTGGTTTAGAAACTTTGCTTTCTAACCCTTAAGTTTTGCTTGGACTCTTTCCTTGATGAAGTTTAGGGCATGTTTCTTGCTTTTTCCCTATATTGATGGTAACCCTAGATAAAAGTTTTCCCCTTCCATTTCTTGAAGACCAAGGATGTTGGAGAGGTGAGATTTCATAGTTGGGCTAATATTAGGTGAGAAGAAGACAAAAGACTTGCTGAAATTGACCATTTGACCCGTAGAAGTCTGGAAGAAGTTTAACATGTTAAGAGTCGCTTCACAGTTCTGTTGATTGGCAGTGGTGAATAAATGGCAATCATCCGCAAGCATTAGGTGGCTCAGAGTCGGATATCACCTTTTTATCTTAAGACCATCCATTCGGGAGGAGTCAAGATCATTTCTCGATAATCCAGGTAAGCACATTGGAGATGAAGGTAAAGAGATAGGGCGACATGGGGTCCCCTTGTCTTAGACCTCGTTGTGGAAAGAAACCCTCCAACTTCTCTCCATTGACCACTAGAGAGAAGACATGGGAAGAGACGCATTTCATGACTCGCTTGATCCATCACTCAGAGAAACCCATACGAAGCATTACAAACTCCAGAAGATCCCAGCAAACTTTGTTATAGGCTTTTTCAAGATTGATCTTGAGTGCCATAATGCCTTTGTTCCCTTTCTTTGCTCTCCTAATAAAGTGGAAGGCTTCAATGGCAAGAATGATGTTGTCTTGAATAGCCCTGCCCTGTACGAAAGCAGATTGGGTGGTGGATATAAGGTCCGGAAGGAGAGTTTTAAGCCTAGAGGCTAGGATTCTTGTGATAACCTTGAGATAGAAGTTGCAGAGACTAATGGGTCTAAAGTGAGAGACTTCACAAGGATTAGCCCTTTTCGGTATCAACTCTATATTCGTCTCATTTAGCCCGTAATCAAGGTAATCGGTCTGGAAGAAGGAGACGATAATGGCGAAGAGGTGATCTTTAATAGTATTCTAGAAATTGTGGTAGAAGCATTCGGGGAAACCATCCGGGCCTGGTGCCTTGGATGCACCCATGCTGAAAACTGCTTTCTTGATTTCTTCCTCAGTAACGTTCATGCAAAGGTGTTCATTCATCTCCTTGTTGACCAGGGTCGGAATAATTCCATCAAGAGCTCTCATATCAATGGTGTTATCCTTAAGAAATGTCCTCTTAAAGTGGGAGGTTGAAAGATTTGCAATTTCATGTGGTTCCTCCAACCACTCCCCTGTACCAATCTTGAGTCTGCAAATCGAATTCATTCTTCGATGCTGGAGGGTCGAAGCATGAAAAAACTTCGTGTTTTTATCCCCAAAGTGAGCTAGTTGATCCTAGACCGCTGGTGCCAATACCTCTCCTCACTTTCCTATTCATTGTCAAGCTTCTTTTTAATGGATTCCATCTGACGTAGTTCTTCGTCACTTAACCTTTTATCCTGGAGAGATTTCAACTGGGCTATCAACGTTTCCTTTTTCTGGGCTTTCGTACGGGACGTGATCTTACTCCACTTGATAAGGGACAACCTTGTTCTTTTTATCTTGCGGCCAAAGCGAAAAAGACCCGCGCTCATTTGAAACTGGGGTCCATCCCTTCCTGACTATTTCAGAGCAATCCTCCTCAAAAAGCCATTTGGATTCAAATTTGAATTCTTTCTTGTACCTTCTCGATTGACCCATAGGGAGAAGAATAATAGGAGCATGGTCCGAGGCAACAACCAAATCCATAAGCCCTAACGCTTTAGGGAAAACACGATTCCATTCTGTTGAGCATAAGATACGGTCAAGTTTCTCGAGGATGGAGTTCTCTCCACTCCGTTGATTGTTCCATGTAAAAGATCCCCCCTTAATTGGGAGTTCCATTAACTCGTTGGAGTTGACAAACTCCCATAAGCAGTTGGCATCTGAAGGGTTAAAAGGGAGACCTCCCAGTTTTTCCTGCTGGCTTGTTATAATGTTAGAGTCTCCGATAATCATCCGTTGCTCCCTGGGCGGAGTTCCCAGAAAGGAAAGATTTCTCCAGAAGGCATTTTTCTCTTCTCGATAAGGCGGGCCGTAGACAAAAGTGGTGAACCAATCCGTGCCACCATTAAAAGCGAATTTTGTGTCAATGAAATTTTTCTCTACTTTCAGAATGGTGACAAGAGAGTCAGAATTCCACCATAGTGCAAGGCCGTCTGCAGTTCCATTCAGTTCCTGATAGAAAGCTTTATCCATTTTCATTCTCACCCGAATTTTTTCGAGGTAGCCCCTCTTCTTTTTTATCTCGCTTAAGAAGACAATTGATGGTTTGAACTTGTTGATGAAACTTCTGAGAGCTCTGACAGTCCCTTTACTTTCAAGGCCTCTCACGTTCCAAGAAAGAATCACCATTTCACCGGCTTAGGCTAAAGAACCACTTCAAGAGCTCAAAAAGACGAGAAGCTTCAGCAGAGTCAAGAAAAGGCAGCCATGAATTCAAGCTGGACTAAGATTTGCTCGTATCAACTAAATCATAACAGACCAGCAACTTAGAACATGGTTTATACACCTTCCAAAGGGGAAAAAATAAGCAAACAGTCCCATTCACAAAGGACTAAGAAACTGAGGTTAAGCATCATATTGATAAATATTATTCAGGGGATAGGACATATTCACAATCCAGAGCAATACACATCCAAGGAAGACATACTACCAACACCAAAAAAAATGAAGTGGGCGCAAAAAAACTCCAAGCAGGCGATAAACATACTGATAGATATAATTCAGGTTGCAAAAGATGCCAGCCACATAGAGCAAAGCTCCGGTAGGCTCAAACAAACAAAGAACCAAGCATGAGGCCGCTAAGCCCGGAAGTAACCAGACCAAGAATCCTAGATGCAGAAGATTAATATACACTAGAAAATGGGGTGGTGGCGGAGGATTGGGGAAGTAAACCAGAGATGGGGTTCGCCGGAAGGGGGGATAAATGAAAAACAAAATCGTTACCAAGTGGCTAGGGGCGAAATTCGGCTAACCAAGGCACTCACCGAGGCTTCGTTCCCGGCAAATCTCAAAGAAACAGGAGGAGAGTCACGATCTCCGCCCTAGAAATTCACTACCGTTGCGACTCCTAAAGAGCAAACAACCAGTCGCCGCTGTCCACAGCTGATCTGGCACGCCGGTGGCCTAGTGACGGGGGCGACACCAATCAATCACAAGAACCAACTCAACCATGTTGGGGTTGTGAATCAAGATCGAGCGTCTGAGGCTCTGAGGATCGGGAGAGAGAAAAATTGGGGGCGCGTGACGGTTACGCGCTACAAGCTTTTTAATATATTTGATTATTTCTCTTATTTTGACAGGCAGTTATCCGATAGCTTTATTCACCGCTTGTCTTGCCTCAACATATTCTTCAATCTAAACCATATTTGATACTCATAATCAAATTTATTTCATTTACAATGTTAAAATTTAATTTTTTTATTTTATTTTAAGGATCTAATATATTATTCTACACGACCAACTGATTATTCGTACAAATTAATTTTATTTTGATATTAAACCAACAACTTATAGGTCTAATGAGATGATGAATTATATTAGAGGTCGAATTCTGACATTATAAATAAAAAATTAAAATGAAAAGATAACCTTATAATGAATTTTTTATAAAATTCGATATGAATTTATTATAAATATATCAGAAACTATGGGTTAAACAATAAATGATATGATAAAACTTGTTTCCTTGGTTACAAGAATGTTTTCGGAGGGCAAGTCAAATCAAATCAACTTCAGTGTCTCTCTTCGATCCGTACTCAAAAACCATATTACTTTGAGCTCATTTGCCCATCAATTTGTTTTTTGTCAAACTTTTTTTTATCATTCCTTAATCAAATAATGTAGCAGTTTAAGATTCAGACGGATGTTAGGTTTAGTTCCTACCGCCCAATTCTTGGACTTGGTTTTCTTATATAGATTTGGTCCCCTCTAAAACTTGTATTTAATTATAAAATCTTATAAGTATTAAAATATAATATATGGTTTTTAAATAATTATGTAAATTTGTGAACCCAACAAGTATTTCAGGTGGAAAAGCTGATGATGTTCATCCTAAGAGACACGAGTTCAAATCACTTTGACTTGTATGTGTATGCGCATTGTTAAAGGGTTAAGAATATCTATAGACAAATACTATTTAGTAATCACCTTTAAACTATTCAAAAAATTATATAAAATCGTGAATCCATCCCGACTATACATAGAATAATAAAAGAAAAAATAAATCATGAATTATAGATAAATTTAAAAATTTTCAATTGAGCCTTAATTTAGTTGTTATTATTATTGGGGTAATTCTTTCATACATAAACGGTAGAATTTTTTTACAAGTGTCTTAGTTTTAGGGTTATGATTAAAATTTAGGGTTTAGAGGTTATGAATTTAAGTTTAGTGGTTTTGAATTGATAAGTTACGGTTAGAATTTAGAGTTTATAGGTTTAAACTTTAACCTCTAATCATAATACCTTAAACTATAAACCATAATCTCTAAACTCTAAATTCTACTCATAAACCTTAAATTTTAACTACAAACCATAAATTTTAAACCATAAACCTAATCCCCTAAATCCTAAAACTAAGATGTTTGTGAGAATTTTTTATTATTTCCAATTGCATGTATATTGAATATAAATTATTGTTATTATTATTATTATTATTATTATTATTATTATTAAGATTATAAGTTTGAATTATAAATAGTTTAAATATTGTTAAAAGAATCTAATTTCTAATATGACTTTCCCATTCTCACCTCCAATTTAAAATGCAATCTTACCCTTTGCAATTGTAGCTTCGATAACTCATAATCAACACTTACGTAAAGTATTCATATAAAACAGAAAAAAACTTTAGGTAAAGCAAAATTAAGTACTTTATAATATTGTAATAGTAAATCGGATTGATTAGATTACAGACTATTAATTTAATTGGTTCGATCGATCAATTAATTAGTTTAACCAATTAAATTATCATTTCAACCATAATTAATAACAATATTTTTTATATAAAGTATGGTGTTAAGTAAATGTAGGTCGATTTGTTATTTAATAGGTTCTATCCACTGTCGGTGTTGTTTGTTATATATATATTCAATTAATAGTGTTCCTAACTTTATTAATAAACTATAAAAATTTTAAATTTAATTTATTGTTTTTTCTTTGCTCTTGTGGCACGGTTTTTCTCTCTGCTCTTGTGGCACGTCTTGTTTTATTTTTTTCTTTTGGTTTTCTTTGTTGTCTGGTTTTGTCTGGGAATGGCGGATGTTGAGGCCAATCTTGCTGATCTATCGCTGGAAGAGGACGAAGAGGAACCCTTGATTGTGGAAGAAGTTCACTCAGCAACCATTTTCCCCTATGAGTTCTGTTTTGTCGGTTCTTTTCTCACCACGAGCGTGGTCAATTTCCAGTCCATGCGGTCAACTTTGTCGAATGTGTGGCATCCGACTGGTGGGATCTCCATATCGGATATTGGGGATGGACGTTTTTTGTTTAGGCTCTACCATACCATTGATGCAGAGCGGATTGAGGCGGGAGGACCTTGGTACTTCAATAACCATCTCCTGATTTTTCATCGTTTATGCAAGGGAGAAGAGCCGCTGAATGTCCCTTTGTTTTCGGTTGACTTTTGGGTTTTGGTGTGTGACGTTCCAACAGGGCTGATTTCTACCCATGTGGCTGTCCAGTTGGGTAACTTTTTGGGGGCGTTTATTGAACAAGACACATCGCTGGTGTCCCTTGGATATAGAGGTATGTTACGAATTCGGGTCCGTATTGATATACGTAGGCCTCTGAAAAGAAAGAAAAAAGTGGCTGTGATAAATGGAGTTGCTGCTTATGTTCGTTTCCAGTACGAGAAATTAAAATTATTTTGTTTTTTATGTGGACGGCTGGGTCATGATGAGGGTTTCTGCCCCATTAGGTTTCAGGCGAACGTGGGTGATCTGAAATGTGAGTGGGATGCTATGCTACGAGCGCCGGCGAGGAGAGGTGCTCCGGCGTACAGTCCTTGGTTGAGAGAAGACTTGGGAGGAAATTACGGAGGGGATAAGGATACTAATGAAGCTAATCTAGCCGAAAAGAGAGGAGGGATTAGATCTGATGCGCTGAATGTGGAGGTTAATCCGGCGCGATTTTTTTTCCAAATATTAATCTACAAGGCAAGTTAGCATCTGAAGGAAGTGGTATTCCTTTGGGCTGGAAATTGTACCAAAAGGGGCTACCTAATGGGCCGAATGTTTCGGGTGCTAATGGTTTTGACCAGGAAATGACGAACGCTGCTGAGGAGAGGGCCTTGGAGCATCTGGATGGCCCAAACGGCAACGGGTTGCGAGTGGGTCCTCGAAAGTTTCGAATGTTGATTCAATTGAGGAAATTGAAAATCGATCGGCAGGTCTGGTGAACCAGGCCAGCCGGGTACAATGAAGGCCCTAAGCTGGAATGTCCGTAGTTTAGGGAAACCACGGACAGTGAGACGTCTCCGGCGTTTGTTGCGAGATGTCATTCCGTCTATAGTCTTCTTCATGAAGACAAAGTTGAATGTGTGTAAGATGGAGCGTGTGCGGAAATACTGTGGTTTTATGCATGGTTTTGAGGTTAGTTCACAGGGACGAAGTGGAGGGCTATGTATGGCTTGGAAGGAGGAGGTTCAGGTTGACATTCGTAGTGCTTCGGAGCGATTCATTGATGCGATAATCACCAAGGAGGATGATCCCCCGTGGAGGTTCACAGGTTTCTATGGAGCTCCTGAAGAACGCTTCCGTAATGCTGCTTGGGATGTGTTAAGGGGTCTTGATGATATGCCAAATATGCCGTGGTTAATTATTGGCGATTTTAACGAAATTCTACATGTTAATGAGAAACGGGGAGGTCAAGTTCGTAGTGAGAGACAAATGGAAGGATTTCGTCGAGTGTTGGATGATTGTTCGCTTATGGATATAGGTTTTACCGGAAGATGGTATACTTGGAGCAAAGGTACAACAAGGGTTTCTTCGATGAGGGAACGGCTGGATCGGGGGGTGGCTAACTCGGAATGGTGGGATCTTTTCCCGGATTTCGTTTTGTCCCACTTACCCCACACTTTTTCGGACCACTGTCCGTTGCTACTGCAAACAGAGCCCTCAGATGTTGCGTTTCAGCAATATCGTTTCCGTTTTGAGGCTGCTTGGCTGATGGAGGAGTCGTGTGAAGCAGAGGTCAAAAGGCTATGGGAGTCTTCGGAGGGGCCGGTCCTAAACCGCTTAAAGGCTATGACAGTGGGCTTGGGGCGTTGGGCCTCAAAGCTACGTTTGTCCAGAAAAGGGTCGATCTCTTGTCTCCAAGAGAAACTTGAGGAGTTGTTGAGTAAAGATCCTTCGGATGAGATCCTGGGGGAGTTAGTAGATGTGAGGTTGGAACTTAATATGGAATTTGACAAGGCTGAACTTTACTGGGAACAAAGAGCAAGGAGTAACTGGCTGAAGAATGGTGACCCCAATACGGCTTTCTTCCATAGAGTGGCTACCCGAAGAAAGCGTAAAAACAAAGTGTCAGTTCTGACTGGACCTGATGGTGTGTGCCAGACAACAGAGGAGGCTATGGAGATTTTAGCTAGGGATTATTTTATTTCCCTATTCCATTCCCAGGGAGTTGATGACCCTTCTGTTATACTTGATTGTGTTACACCGTGCGTCACGAAGCCGATGAATGCAGAATTGAGTAGAGCTTTTACGGTGCAAGAAGTGGTGTGTGCTTTGAAGGCTATGAACCCTCTAAAGGCTGCAGGGGATGACGGGTTAGGAGCTGTGTTCTATCAGAAATACTGGCACATTGTTGGACCCGATGTAGCGGCTTTTTGTCTAGATCTGTTGAATGGGGGTAGTGCTATGGAAGCAGTTAATCTAACCAATATAGTTTTTGTCCCGAAGGTCCAGAACCCAACCATGATGGCCCATTACAGACCCATTAGTCTGTGTAATGTCATCTATAAGTTGGTGGCAAAAGTTCTGGTTAACCGTCTCCAGTCGATTCTGCCAATTTGCATTGATGAAACTCAAAGCGCGTTTGTCCCGGGGAGGTTGATCACTGATAACGTGATGGTGGCATATGAAACTCTTCATTCGTTTAAACAGAAAAGATTAGGAAGGGAAGGCTCTTTTGCTCTGAAATTAGACATGAGCAAAGCTTATGATAGAGTGGAGTGGAGCTTTGTGAGGAGTATTATGTTACGTATGGGCTTTTGCGACCAGTGGGTGAATAATATCTTTCGATGTGTCTCTTCTGTTTCATATGCAGTGGTTCTAAACGGTAAAGTCGGATCGCAGTTCAGACCATCTAGAGGATTGCGCCAGGGTGACCCGTTGAGTCCCTATCTCTATCTGTTATGTGCGGAGGGTCTTTCTGCGTTACTGCACAATTCTCATTTTGAACATCGAATAAAAGGGGTTCGATTAAATAGGTACGCTCCTTCTTTGACTCATCTCTTTTTTTGCGGATGATAGTTTATTGTTTGGTACTGCTAATTCTGAAGAGGCGAGTAGGATAAAGGAGATATTAGAGGTCTACTCGAAATGTTCGGGCCAGCTAATAAACCTGGACAAGTCGGGCCTTTTCTTTAGCAGGAATACAGACGACTTGGCCCAATAGAATGTTATGGCTATTTTTGGTGTTGGGCAAACAAGTAGCATTGAGAAATATCTGGGCTTACCGCTGATGGTGGGTCGGAATAGGGCCCAGGCTTTTATGGGTTTAAAAGACAGAACTCTCACGAGGATATCTGGATGGAGTATTAGGCCACTCTCCCAAGGGGGGAAGATGGTGTTTATTAAGAGCGTGCTGCAAGCTTTACCTTTGTATTCGATGAGCGTAAATTTGTAAAGAATTGCAGTCCCTCATGGCTCGGTTCTGGTGGCAAAGGTCTCAGCAAAGGCGGGGAATTCATTGGTGCACGTGGGAACATTTGTGTGCTCTAAAGGAGGATAGAGGGTTAGGCTTTCGGGATTTGGCAACATTCAACGTAGCCCTATTGGCTAAACAGGGGTGGAGAATTTTTTCAAATCCAACGAGTTTAGTGAGCCGGGTTCTTAAGGCCAAATATTTCCGTACAACAGATTTCTTGGGCTCGTTGTTGGGCTCAAGCCCATCTCTTGTTTGGCGAAGCGTTTGGAGTGCGAAAGGCCTGTTACTGAAGGGCCTGAAGTGGAAGGTGGGCTCGGGGGCCTCCATTAGTGTCTGGAATGATTTTTGGTTGCCAGTCTCACCCCCACGTCTGGTGGAATCTCCGGTGAGTTCGGTGGTAAGCAGGGTCACTGATCTAATAGACTGGAATTCTTGTTCTTGGATGGAGGACCGAGTTAGAGATGTCTTCTCAGTTTCGGAAGCGGAGTTAATTTTGGGTATCCCTTTATCAACTTTTCCTCAGCCGGATGTCTTGGTATAGTCAGGGGAACATACAGGGTTATACACAGTTCGCAGCGGTTACAAATTATTGATTCAAAATGGTGCTACAGATATGTCTACGAAGAAGTTTTTCAAACACCTATGGGCAATCTCGTGCCCTGACAAGGTTAAGATACAAGTATGGAGGTTTGCTATGAATTACGTCCCATCTAGAGAGAATCTACGAATGAAGCGTGTCCTAACTGCCCGTTTCCTAATGAAACGGGGATCCACATAGTACGCGATTGCCCACCAGCTCAGCTGGTTTGGCAGGGGCTCGGTTATGACTGGACGGAGTCCTTAAATTTGGTCAGTGTATTCGAGTGGTTGAGTTGGGTTTTTGAACATACTTCATCCACAAAACATAAGGAAATTTTAATCACAATATGGGCAGTTTGGTATGGTAGAAACAAACGATTACACGAGGGGATTGTCCAAACAAAAGAGGCAACCATTACCTTTATCAAGTCCTACTGTCAGGAGATTGAGACGGTGGCACAGCGGGGATGCTTCGCCGTAAGAAGGGTAGAGTCTGGGTGGTCTCCTCCGGCGCCAGGGTGGGTAAAGGCGAATTTTGATGCTTGTTTTTCGTCTGCCTCACGAGCATCTCAGTCGGGGGTGGTTGTGCGGGATGAAGATGGGGAGGTGCTGGGTGCATGCTGCCGCAAGGTGTCGAATGTTCCGAACAGCTTTCTGGCGGAGGCACATGCGGCAAAGCACGCCATGGAATTTGTTGAAGACCTCGGACTCCGACGGGTTGTGTTGGAGGGAGATTCATTAGCCACAATCCGAAATATTGAAAACCAAAAGTCAGATCTATCGGAGATGAGCGCCCTTACCTGGGATGTTAAGAATCGAGCCCGTAATCTAACTGCATGTGAGTTCCGGTTTGTTCATCGGGCGGGTAACAAGGTGGCGCACGCGGTGGCTCGCTCTTCGCTTGGCTCTCAGACTGAGACATACTGGATAGAGGAAGTACCGATGGCGGCTATTCCCCTGGTTGTGGCGGATCGCCGGTGTAGTGACCCCCCGTGATTTGGAGTCTTCCTCTCTTGATTTTTTGGGGCATTTTGGTCTCTGCTTATTGCCCTCTTCCCCTGCCGGACCCTTTCTGCGTCTGGACCTTCTTTGTGAAGCACGGGGTTTCTTTGGGTTGGGGTGTCGTTTCATTTTTTTCTTTCTTAGCTCTTTAGTTGCTTTTGTCTGTTTAAGGGTTTTCTTTCATATTTATTTTCCTTGTTTCAGACGTTTGGCAGTGCTTTTAATGTTACCTGTCGGTTTTGTTCAGTTTTTTATAATAAACACCCACCCAGATATTTTATCAAAAAAAAAACTTTATTAATAAACTAATCTATTGCTGATAAAAAACGGATGAGTCTACCACGTGCGACGAACACCGATGAACACCACTAATGATAAACATCGATGAACACCATTAAATTAATTAATATAAATCTTTAAAGAATCCATCAAATAATTAATAATTACTTTAAAAATTTTAATTAAATTAATTTTTATATATATTAAAATTTTATTTTTTAATAAGGGTAAACTATATATTTAGTACCTCAACTATTTCCGTATTTCTATTTAACCCTCATTATTTAAATATTATTTTAATTTGACCCTATTCTTTATAAAAATAATTTAACCCTCAACCTAAAACCCTAAACTATTAAACCTTAAACTCTTAAACCTATACCCTAAACCATATACCATTAAAAATAATTTTACCATCATCGATTCAATTCAATTCAATGAATTGTTGAATTCTCCTAAAAAAATTCAATAATTAACAATTTGAAGAAAAAAAAGTGATGATCAAAGTCGGTACAAGTTCTTCATTATGTGATATCACAAAGAAAAAAACGTATTCACAGGAGGCTATGCATTTCTTCGATCTGCTCATGAGAAGCATGGGTCAAAATGTGAAATTCATCATCGAACATGTTTGTGAAGGAGATGGAATAACTGTAGGAGTAAATTGGCATTTAGGTAACACCATATAAGATCTATCGATCGCCTTTTTTCAAGCTTTTAACCCCCATCGCAACTTGCATTAACAAGGGAAAACAAACGCAGGGTCCCTTCACCCGTGGATGCAGCTTTTATGAATGCTCAGAAGAAGGGGAAATACTTGTTATAAAGTATAGTTTATTAGCACCAGTTGTACGCCATGTCCATCATTCAGAAGGAAAAATCTATTGGAATTCACAGTGACTTTTGTTTCAATGCAGGAAAGCACGAACTATTATCGAGTCACCTCTGAAACCAGGGGGAGTGGCGCTGGTAATCATTTATAACATTATAAATGATTATCACCAAGCATTTAGGTAAAACCTTAAACCCTCATTGTTCTTTAATCTTTGTGATATCACATAATAAAGAACTTGTACCGATTTTGATCATCATTTTTTTCTTCAAATTGTTGATTATTGAATTTTTTAAAAGAATTCAACAATTCATTGAATTGAATCGATGATGGTAAAATTATTTTTAATACTAGTATATAGTTTAGGGTATAGGTTTAAGGGTTTAAGGTTTAATAGTTTAGGGTTTTAGGTTAAGGGTTAAATTATTTTTATAAAGAATATGGTCAAATTAAAATAATATTTAAATAATAAGGGTTCGATAGAAATACAAAAATATGCGAGGTACTAAATTTATAGTTTACTCTTATTATTTTTTAAAATAATTATTAATTATATGATGGGTCCTTGAAATTTTAAATCTTTATTAATTAATTAATTAATTAATTTTGTAAATTATCATTAAACTTTACTCTTAAATTTACTTTGGTCATTGAAGTTTTAAAACGTTCAATTTACTCATTGATATTTAGACATCGAACACTTTTGTCACTAAAGTTTAGATGCTGAATGTTTTTTGTCACTCTTAAGCCTCAAACAGTCGTAGATGGTGGTCGTTCGATCCCAAATTCCTCCAATCACTTTATTTTTAGCCTCCGAGTCTGAAGTCGACCCCCATTTTTATCAAAAAGTACTCCGAAGTTCACGAATCAACTAAAATTCTTCTAATTTTTCTTTCGTTGATCTTTCTTCTACGTCGTCAGAGCTCGTCTATTAGTATATTATTTCTTGTGGAAAATTTATTTTCCCACTGTAATATTTCACCAAGGAGACCGTCTAACCGCACTCAAGTATTGTTGGTAATTAGATGGAGCAACAAGTTATTAGATTTGAAGAATAAAATGAAGAGGATAGGGATGACAACTTTATTAAGTGGGCATGCAGGGAAAACGATGTGCCAATTGCTCTGGAAGGGGGGGCTGTGCCCATAATGACGGGGCTAACACAATTGTCAGGGACAACTTAATGGTCCAAATCCTTTCTGTTTTTTCTTCAATTCTTCATCTCTCTTTTCTTCATTTATTAAGCCTTCTCGTATCATTAAAACTCTTTAATATTTGATTGTATTAGTGAATTAAAAATGAGTTTTATTTTGATGCACAAGCTGTGTAATTTTTTTTTACACATTTCTTTTATAAAATTTAAAATCTAAATCACAAACCCTAGCAACCTAAAACCTAAGCCCTAAATCCTAAACTCTAAATTCTAAATTCTACCCATAAACCTTAAATTATATACCCTACATACTAAACCCCTAAACCCTAACCTAAAACCCTAAACCCTAAACCTTAAAATTAAAGGGCTTGTGTAAACTAAAGTTTACACAAGCTTGTGCATCAAAGTATTTTCCATTAAAAATCGATACTACTTTAATATTAAATTTTACTTTAAATTTCAATTATACAACTTGACTACTAAAATCTTGGACGGATCTTTACGGTCCACGTATAATGACATGGATAGATTTAATGCTCCAATTGTATAATTCAAGACTAAATTAAAGTTTATTGTTAAAATAGTATCGATTTTTGTTCAGTGATATAATTAGTATTATACTTAAAATTCAGAAGTATTCGATGTAGTTTATCTATTTATTAAATATTAAGTGAAATTAAAAAATATAAATGAATTTGAATCAATCATTTATAAATGAGTTATATTTTGATACATTGCTCATGTAAAAAAAATTATACAACCATTCTTTAAAATCTAAAACCTAAAATCCTAACGTTGATGCCCTAAATTCTAAACACTAAACTTTAATCCTAAATCTTAAATTATAAACACATAAACCTTAGACTAAACCTTAAACCCTAAATTTGACGAGCACGTGTAAACTTTAATTTATACAGGCTGTGTACCAAAGTTTTTCTCTTTATAAATATGATTATATTTTGATACACAATCCCTGTAAAAAATTATTTTGACAATCGCATGTAAACTTTATTTTTCATAAGTTCTGTATTAAATTTTTATCTTACAAGTGTTTGAATAAAAATAGCAGGAGGAGGAGGAGGAAATTGGTAGTGGCAATTGGCAAGGCAGGGGAGGGTAAACTCTGCACAAAATGAGCCCCAAAAGCTGACAGTAAAGTGTGTAAACAATAACAATGGTAAACAAAGTCTCTTAAATTATTGGGGACAAAGCAAAGGCACGAACCATTTCTTTCACTCTCCTTGTACTGCTCCCCACTCCCAGCCAAAACTGAGAGAAAAGCTTAACCCTTTGAAAACAAAGAAGAAAGGCCAAACCCCCCATCATCAACAAATTGACCAATCTTTTCCTTGTAAAAACACTGCTGTCTAATCTTCCTACTACCATCTTTTATCACTTTGTTTTCTGGGTAAGCCTCTAAATATCTCCTGCTTCACCGTCCTGGATTTTTCTTTTCTTTTCATTTCGTTTCCCATTGAGGAAGAAGAAAGATCAAAGATGCCAAGGCCAGGCCCTAGACCTTACGAGTGTGTAAGAAGAGCTTGGCACAGCGAAAGACACCAACCCATCAGAGGTTCCGTCATTCAGCAGATTTTAAGGTTCTGGGTCTTTCATTTCCTTACATTTTACCCAGCATTATTTGGGTTTTAATTCCATGCCCACCATGTGTTTGATTTTAGGCTAGCTATGGAAACTCATAGCACGGCTACTAAGAAGAACAAGGAATGGCAAGATAAAATAATTACTGTCATCGTCAAAGCTGAGGAGATTATGTATTCCAAAGCCAATTCTGAGGTTCTTTTCTCCTTTCACTTTTGTGGATCTTTTTCTATTCTGCATTTACTTCTTAACTTGATTTTGCTCTTCTCTTAACCTTGTTTTTAGGCTGAATACACCAACCCGGAAACCCTATGGGACCGTGTTAATGATGCCATCAACACGATTATCCGGCGAGATGAGAGCACTGAAACGGGAGAGCTTTTGCCACCTTGTGTTGAAGGTACTATTGATTTTATTTTTAGATTTGAGTTTATTATAATTTATCGGTTTGTCTCGTTTTGATCTACATTAGCTGCAACTTTACAAACTTTTCGAATTGAAACTAGTTTCAAGAACAATTTGGACTGAAAGATTGTAGTACATATGTTGTTTTAGCTGCCCTTAATCTGGGGTGCTATCCGGTGAGAGCTTCAAGGAGCCAACGACACTGTAATCCTAGGACTTATCTTACCCCAAGAGCACCCGAACCCGTCCCTGCAGCGCCTAGGATTTTGGATAAAGGCAGTGAGGAACGGTGTCCTCAGTTGTCGCCGGTTCAGTCTGGCAGTCAATTTGCAAGAATAGCAACCAATATGAATTCAAATGTTTCGGTTTCACAAACCAACTGTCATGGTTATCCATTTCTGTCTGAAAATTGTCCATCTGGTCATGACCAATTGATGGGGACAGAAACTAACACCCCACCGAACTTGGGTCAAGTTTACCCTCTTTACTATGGAGCTCACTATAAAAATGCAGAGTCCCAGACGAGTTCCCCGGTTCAGGAAAATATTGTGCCTGATAGGATAATTGTTGGGAGACCTATTGGTACATCTATTTTAGAGCCAGCTGAAAGGGGTTCCTTGCAGAATTTTTTTTCTTCTGATGTCGATGTTGGTGGTAAGAGAATTGGACAGCAAGATATCGGGTACACCCATGAGAAGTCATTTGCAAAAGAATGTGATTTGTCCTTGCGATTGGGTCTATTTTCTGACCCTTGTATGCAAGTAGGAAAGAATTCAATTTGTGAAGCCAAAGATGTCGGTCCAAGCTGCACTCAAGGTGGGGGCAAACCTAATGATGCTTTTCAACAAACGAGTAAAGAGTTCTGTTTCTTCCCAGAGAGGACTGTTAATGATCTTTTTGATTCATCTTCAAGAAAGTGCTTCATGGAAAATGAAGATTACAATTTTGGGGCAGCGGTGAGAAAACTTAAGGCAACATTTGGAGGCAACTCAGAAGATGAACAATTTTGCAGGCAACCAGGGTCGTCGACTTATAATAGAAGAAACGGACCAGGTTTGTAGACAATAGTTTTAATTGTAGTTTGTCCTTCAAAACTAGTGGTCTTTTGAGCGTATTAGTGAATCTCTTGCAATATTTATTTTCTATTAGATGTGCTTGTAATTTAAATGCTTGCCATGAGCTGCATTTTTGGAGTGCAGCAGAGAGTGAACTGTAGATAAAATTTTTAGCCTGATTAATATCTAATAGTTGGATGATCTAATTCTCATGACACATCTAATTACTTGAACATTTTAATAAATAATTTTTGATCAGTTGAGAACCATATAAGGAATATTTACCTTCTGAACATATGTGGAATGATATTTAGGTTTCCACATGCACAAAGCTGAGGAAACAAATGAAAGGCATTTTAGACAAATTAATTAGCTATTTGAAACTATGAAAGGGAGTGAAATACATACCCAATCTGTCATAGAGTGAAGTGTCATAGATTCACCTTGAAAAAAAAAATGAGATGGAAAAATTCACCTATGTTCCTTGTCACCTTAACGGGTACGGATTGGTCTTAGCATGTTCGTACAAGAACTTCTTGTTGAATTGAATGCTTCTTAAGTTAGCCACGGGAGGGCACCTTTTAGTTATTCACATTAGGTGAGGGATTATCCATTACATTTTGTCACTTCTGTGATGGAGATAAGTCTTTTCTGAGTCACTTGTTTTAGGGATCAGGATGGCGGAAGAAAGGGGCACGGTCGGGAGCAAGGGTCACATGCATGTCTTTGTGGTGTGATGATGACACTTCAGTAATTAGATGCTCTTATTGTGTAACATTCAACTTAATAGGATTTTCAGATAGTACAGATGCAGACTAGAAGTATTCTTTGGTTGCAGAGTTGTATTTTGTAGAAATAGCTTTTATGCTTTAGCCTGTGATCAACAAATGTAGAAAGATGAGTGCTTGCTTGCTTTGAGGATTATTCAATTATAGGTTCTGAGTGTTTTGAACAAGGTAAATGTTAGTCATCCACGTTTAAACAACCCTTTGAACCAGAAATTACAATTGGTGGTTCACTTTTACTATGTTCTCAGAGAAGGTATGTTGGCTTTTTTTATAACTATTTTTCCCATTTTGGAGGTTTGTAAGCTTTTAAATAGGAGGGAGATTCCTCTGAAAAGAGTAGAGAGTCCATGTGAGGTGACTGACTCCACCAAGCTTTTAAAGATGTGGTAGATAAGCCATCTCATTCTCTCCCAATTTTGTGAAAAAGACAATGCCTCTGCTAATGTGGGGAGTTCATCTCCCTCTTCTCTGGATATTTATTCTTCTTTTATTCTCACCTTTCACCTTCTGTTATTACCGCAGTAATATCAGTTGAATGTTGAGGAAAATAAGGTGGAGCTTATTTCCCACTATTTTGAAATTTAAGGACTAATTTAGAATCTGTCCATAGTTTGGGGATACAATGTATGACAAATTCACAGTGAAACAACGACATCATGGTATGCTGTGGGAAGGAACGGTGAAGAAAATCTGTTTGCTGGATTGGTCCCACTGCACCTCTCTTTTTTCAGATTAGGACCCGTATCAAACATCAACTCTCAATCACACTCCACACTACGTTTCCATTTCCAACACAATTTTTTTCTTTTATTTTTAAGGCAAAAGGTCAAAAGTAGCCTCAATGTTTCACCATTTGGTCATTTTAGCCCTATATTTTCTTTTGGTGCAAAAAACCACCTAACGTTTCATTTTTCGTTCAATTTTTACCATTGTTGGATGAAAATCGTTAATCAACTAACGGTCAACACTTGAGACTGACGTAACATGTTTGCAGGGTATGAGAAGACGACGCAGCACTCCCATGTGGCATTTTTGCTGACATAATATTTTTAAAAATTAAAAATTAATTAATTATTTTTTAAAGAAAATATATTTTTTTAAATATTTTTAACCAATCGTCGTGTCAGCAAAAATGTCACGTGGCAGTGTAACATCATCTCCCCATGCCCTGCAGACATGTCACGTCAGTCTTAGGCGTTGACCGTTAGTTGACTAACGATTTTCATCCAACAAAGGTGAAATTTGAACGAAAAAGGAAAAGTTAGCCAACTGTTTGGACAAAAAAAATGATAGGGTTAAAATTAACAAAAAAGTGAAACGTTGGGGGGCTATTTTTAACCATCTGCCTTTTTAATTATAAAAAGTATAATATATTTGTTGTCTGTTAATTAAAATCGTAGTGGTAAGATACGATACACTTAATCAGAGAAAAAATCCATGTTCAAATATAGTTGACAATATTATTAAAGTCAATAACCATGTGTAACCCCCTAGACTCGCCTATGCGTTACCGCAGATCCTAAGAAGTCACATTAGAGTCACAAGAGCAATCTACAGTAAAAATCCCCATAAAAACATTTTTCTTTTTAAAACACTTATTAAACTGTAACATTAACTTCTGTTTAAAATACCCTTTCAGGAAATCATTTAAACATATAACAGTAATTCCAGGAAATATTTTACATACACTATCATAAAACAATACACGACACACATGCCCACTAACTGTACCAGTATCGTACTCCAAAAGCAACGCCGAGAGAACTCCAACCACCGAAGTCGGTCATTATACTATGATAGATCTCTTCTAACATGCAGTGGTAAAAACAACATGAGCTTGTGAAAGCTCAGTAATATAAAACTACCAAATGATGTTGTAAGCACATGCATGTATAAGATAAAATAGGTATACTGTAGAGCATAAAATTGTCATAGTGTTCCGGGTAACATGTTCTAATTACATTGTATTTTAAATTCTTATGTTACCCTTCAATTGTACTCCAATATGCAGTTTTAGGCCGCGTCTATAAATGCATTAACCCGAGTTTATTGGGCATGGGTATCATCCTAAGGAAGTTCCTTAGGTCCGGGCGAAATTACCCTAGCTGAAGCATAGGAACCTAATACAATAGTATGCAAAGAATTTAAGATACATGTATATGGGAAATCAGTGGAACTGAAATATTAAGACCCATAAATCGAGTATACTGATATCAGATATCCGGAATTATAAGTCATATTTTTGCTTCAAATAACTTAATCACTAAAAACAGAATGAATAGGCTTAAATTTCAGTTATGAAGATTTTTCAAGTATACTTGGAACACATTGGATGATTCTAAATTGTCACTTTGATGTCATTATTAAAAGTAGAAGGAAAACTTTGAATTGTAGTCCTTTCTAGTCTGATTTTAAAATTCAAGAACCTTATTCAAGGGAATCTGGTAAATATCGCCTTCTTCCACATTTTCAATAGTTATACTTCCAAAGCATTCTGAAACTATGATATATCTTGATTATGCAGGAATTCAAGTGTATTGGGATATATCTCTAGATTTCTAGAAGATCAAGATCAATAAAGATTTCAGAATATCAAACTCATTTAGGGATTTGAACATATCAGGGGTGTTCCAATCTATTTTTTTCATAAGGCTACTCTGGTCATTTTGACATTCATGGGCAATTTAGTAATTTAAACCAACAAGATAAAAAATGATGATCTACTAAACTTGGTAATTCTAGTTGCTCATCAGGTTTCCAAGCCCCTTTGTACTAATTGGAACCTCTCATTATAGTGTTTACCATTCAACCGAATAGGTATATCTTAAGTATTCGTTTCTCATAATCGATTACAATGTATGGAAAAGTATACTGTCTTCACCAATTAATCACTGGACATGTTACGAGAAATCGAACATGTATCCATATGGTATTTTTCATGTACTATAGCAATATCATGAGTAACTCCCGTACATGAGTCAGGCTTTATATCACGTAGGGGCATTACAGACATTTGTATCTAAGACTTTTAACTGCTTATCCATCCTCCAAGTCTACTAAGACTAAACAGATTACATTATCATGGTACTTACCAAGTATTCGGACATGTACATATCACACGAACTCAATCCTTAACACCGAATGTACCTTTTAGAACAACATGCTATTCTTATAATTAACAAAGTACTTTCCCTAAATAAATCAAACATACCTTCATACAATATTCTTTCAATATTATTTTAGCATTAGAAGTGACCAACAACCACAAGTCGTGTAATATAACTTTTAGAGCCATCACACTCGTTTAGCTTTATTGATATTTCTTATTCCAAGTCTTAGAGGTATTTTTAATCATTTTAGTATTTGAGGGTATTTCGAACACTTCAGTAGCCAATGGTGTTTCAGTTATTCAGGTACTTTCGTATTTCCAAACAATTCATTTATTTCAATTTTCGAGGATTTATCCCTCATTTCAGTTAATTCAGTAATTTTAGTGCCTGAGGTTATTTTGATCATTTCAATCATTTCAACCAATTCATTCTCTACTTTCATTTAGATCTATTCAAGAATACAAAGAACTTTTAATAAACTGTGAAACCAAAATTGATTTTGATATAACATCTAAACTTATGGACCAATTTGCAAAACAATAAATTTTTAAGCACTCCTTAAAGTCTCACTATTGACAAGTATTTTAAACAAAATAATATCTCAAGACAAGTTCTTAAAATGATAAATTTTTCTAAGTCTTTTCCTATGTGTTTTCAAGCCAAACTACACAAAAACGCCCAGGCGTATCGATACCCTTAGGCGTATCGATACGGTTTTTAGCCACTGAAATTTTAATGGACATAGCGTACCGATACGGTATTACCCCGTATCGATACGATATTCATCTGGGAAACAATTTCAATGATACCGTACCGATACGCTTTGCAACCGTATTGATACAATAAGCTTATCTTTGCAAAATCTTTGCATTTAATTATCGACCGTTGACTTGTCAGTTAGTTGATATCCCTATATTTAAATGACAGTTATACCATACCGATACGCTAAGTATACGTATCGATACGCTTTTTATGAAAACCAAACTTGGGATTCTAGTGAGCAAATCCAGTATCGATACGCCCCTTAAAACCTATTGAGATTTAGGGGGCTTGATTCCTTCAACCGTTCTTGCTCGCCAAGTGTGGAGAAGTGAGATAAGTTGGGTGTAATTGTGGGAAAGAAAAGATAGAAATTTATACAAGGATTTATAGTGGTTCAACCTTCTAACCAAGGTCTACATCCACTATCTTAGCTTCCCACTAAGGATTTCCAAACAAATTCACTAAGAATTCCGTCCCCTTTTCTCGGATTAGGAGGAAACCGTTACAACGATCAAGCTTTCTACCCAAAGCTTGATCAACCACTCTCTTACAAGAGAAAGACTTAGCAAACTAGAAATCATTCTAATAGGTATGTGTTTGCAATACTAAGCACTCACCCAAAACCTAAACACTTGAGCAAATATTACAATGTTAAGCTCACTAGTGTTGTCTAAGCAAGAAATATACAATTTGAGCTCTAGACAAAATTTGACATCATAATGTTGTAACAATTGAAGCATTAACCATTACAAGATGCTTGGAGGTCCCTTTTATACTCCTTGATGAGTTTGTAGCCGTTGGGATTGAATTGGAGCAGTTGAAGCCTTTATTTCCCATCATATATGCAGTTCTGCAGCTTGGCGTATAGATACGCTTCAAACCGTATCGATACAGTCCCGATAAGAAATTAGCCGTTGTGCTTCTTCAGCTGATGCGTATCGATACGCTTACCTAACGTATCGATACGGTCCTGCAAATTAAAAGACCGTTGGGAAATATGACCGTTGAGATAGTTAGGCGTATCGGTACGCGATACAACCGTATCGGTACACGACTAGCCGTTGGGTTGTTTCAAAACACACCGTATCGATACGGCTAAGCGTATCGGTACGAGTTTTGGCTACTGGAAAATTCATGTAGTTGAAACCCTAAGGCGTATCGGTACGGTACCAGACCGTATCGGTACGGGCACCTGAAATTCTTGGTTTTGACTACTTTAAATACACTTTAAATTATTCCAAAGCCTTGTAAAACCCTTAAACGTATTTTCAAGTTGTTTTTGACTAAAAACACATTTTAAATTCTTTTCAATTTAGTCCAAAACATTTTTCAAATATTATATCAAAACACTTAGTTCTACAAAACCGTACCGGTACGCCTTCTAAGCGTATCGACACGCGATGTTTTCAGTCACAACGGCTCTTTCCTCTTTGATACAGGTATCGATACGCCCCCTACCCGTATCGATACGGTAGGCAGCAGAGCTGCATTTATTGCGGGAAAAATGCTTCTCAACGGCTCTATTGATGATCCCAACTATCCAAATGGCTAGAATTCAATACAAGGGTATAAAAACAAGTCTCAATTGAACAAGCAACAACTATTGAACCTACAAGCATCATCAAAGCACTCAAATCCAAACTTTGCACCCTTAGAGTCAAATTCTTGTACCAAACTCTTGTGTTCTCAATTGTTATCTTTTTATTGTGAGTTTGGGGAGTGTAAAATTGTAATTGGGTAAACAATTATCCTTTGAGTGGAATTTGTAGAGTTTACCAAATACTTCTCTTTGTAAAAGTGAGTGGATTAAGCTTTGGGTAGAAAGCTTAATCAAAATTGTAAGGTTACCTCCTCATCCAAGAAAAGGGGAAGAATTCAAGTAGTGAATTGGTTGAAAATCCTTAGTGGGAACTAATGTAGTGGATGTAGAGTTCATTTGGAGAACTTAAACCACTCTAACTTCTTGTGTCACATTTTTATTTTTCCTATTATCACCTACCAAAATTTTTATCGTCAATTCACCCCCTCTTGGCCATTTGCAATTGTGTGATCAACTCAACATAAACTTACCTTCAGGTGTTTTGTCATCATACATATTTGCATTTTGATACCGAAATCTTTCCCAATAGAACATGGATTTCAGATAAGTAATTATTTTACCAGATAGAGTGTAAAATTTCAGGTCATTTCCTTTGTTAGAGGTATTTAAGTCATTTTTATACCTCAAGAGTATTTTTGTAATTTTACATCCAATATTTTTTGACTTTAAATCCCTTAACACTATTATCGGGTTGGGAGATTAACTGTCTTATTAAATATTTATGGAACTCCAAATCTTTCTAATTTATTAACATTCTCATTCGAATATGTCAATCTTATCTTAATTATCATACTTATACTTCGTATTTGATTCAACTTAAGTAGAGTTAACAATATACTTCACCATAAGTATGCATGCATTAACCGAATACCAACATTCATAAAGCATACAAGAGGTAGTAATGTATTACCTCAGCTTCGAGCTGCAACGATCGATCCAAGATACTCATTTTAATCATTATCGAACACGAATTCGACGTCCTCAACATCTCGGATACGAAGAACCATGAATACCTTCAATTGCACAATTCCAATTACAGTCCTTGGTTACATTTCCCTTAATTGAATAAATAAAATACATAAGTATGCTTAGATTCAAGGTCTGATTTGAAGGCTTTCGAGTTAGAATTTTACAAAACGGACTCCAAAATCGAACTCAGGACGTCGAAAAACATAAAATAGGACTTTTCGGAAAATTTTGATTTTTTTGTCAAAGTTAACACTAACGTCATTATCGGTCAACACTGACGTCAGCAGTCAACTGGTCAAAGTCAACTGAGTCGAATCGGTGAGTCGACTCAGTCAACGAGTCAAATGGGCTTGGATCAGTTCGATCGGGTATGGGTCAAACGGCTCAGGTCGGTTCGGGTTCAGATCGGTTCGGTTAGACGGGTCTGAATTGGGTCGGTTAGCTTTAAGTGGGCTTGGTTTATTATTGGGCTCAGATCGGTTTGGCTTGGTTTGGGCCGGTTCGGATGGCTCGATTCAGTGGCCAGACCGCGTCCCAAGCCAGTCTAGTCAGCTCGGTTCGAAGACCATCGTCACAGGCGGCCATAAATCACCCGTGACGGCGAGTGATCTCCACGCGCGGCCAAAATCGGTCGAAAACACCCTAAAATGCAGAGAACAAAGTCCCAATTAAATATGACCTTAACCAAACCCAGATTTAGGCTGAAACCTTATCATTTCTTACCAAAACGAAGGGAAAACGTGAACAGACTGTCGTAGCTCTGATGGTGTCCCAAACGACGACGGACGAGCCATCAAAGGCTAGGGTTTTGCTCGGCTCGGCACTACGAGCACGATAGTGGCGTTGTCGTCTCGATCAGACGGGAAAGACGGTCGGAAAACACAAGAAATTAAGGGGAGACTTTTGGTTTTCCATCGGACTTTCAACTTGGATTTCATGACAATTAACGGGCCATGTCGCGAATGGAGGCTATGGAAGTGCTCGGTGTGAGGCGACGATGCAGTCACCGACGAGCGGTGGATGAGATCAGAAAAGACGAACGGTGATAAGTTTTGAGGGGGGCAACTTTTAAAATTCTCTGAATATTTCCAAATTCGAATGGCAAACAATGACGATAAGTGATGAGTCAGATCAACTTTTAAATTCGAGCATTTCTACCATGCATAGTTTAACAATAAACGAGAGTGAAATTTATCAGAACTATCCTTAGCTCAGATTGTTAGGGCATATGCTCGGGTTCAAATTCCATTGACATCAATTCCCTTTTCAATCTCTCTCTAGGGGTGTTACACCATGAACTTTAAACCCATTTCAACATATCTCTGAGTTATTAGGTTGTTCACAAAAACTTAAATTGATGTACTATACTGAACAATCGAGTAATTGTTTCGAAAATTTTTTGACCAAAACAGTACGATGATTATACTGGTAAAATTAGAGGTTAAATAGGACAGTTACAGTTGTGATTGACTATTGTTGGTGAAATAGTTTATTATGAAAAGATAAAATTTCAAGTTGAGAGGTGATGTTGTAAATTAAAAAAAAAAATAAGTGAGAAATGATAGATGAGAATAAATAAATAATTTTAATACATGTTTTTAGTTTTTTTAAATATAATATTTTTGTTAAGAAAAATAATAAATATAAATGGACATATGTGAATAAATTTAAACGAGCATAAACAAACGAACATAAACAAACAAATTACCGAACGTTCACGAACGTAAACGAACAAACGAGTCCTTTATTCGTGTTCGTTCATTTATTTAAATGAACATAAAATCTTGTTCATGTTCGTTCGTTTAATAAATAAACGAACATAAACGAACTTCTCGCTAAACGGTTCACGAACAATTCGCTGAATGTTCGGTTCATTTACAACCTTAATTTCTTTAAATATTTTTATTTAAGTCCCTTTTATTTTTTTAAATTTCTTATTAAGTCTCAATATTTTTTGAAAAAAAAAATAATTTTAACTTCTAAAACTTTCAAAAAATTTACATTAGCTCCCTCACCTTGTTATTCCAAGATCCAATTTGAATAGCTTCAAAAGTTAGCAAAATCCAGTACCTTTTGAAATGAACAAACCTAAAGTGGATTGGCATAGGCTCACTTGGTTCTGGACCTTTAGCAGGTAAACAGAGTTGGGGCATCTCTATTCTCGACTCCATGCGTAGCAGTAACTGTGCCTTTTGAATTCAAGACCAAAGGGACCATCTAAGGCCAGGGGTTAAAGGTAACTTATAGACAGTGGATGGTATGCTACCTAAAACTCCGGGTAGTCCTATCGAAGAAAAAAATTATTAGACGAACTTGACTTACCTTTATTCTAAATTGGTCTCCCAAACTTTTGAGCATTTCAGTTTCATCCCCAAACAATGTCTCTCATTCTGAATTGGTTCTCAAACTTTTTGAACATTCTAATTTCATCCCCAAATTATCAGTATATGCTAATCATATCTTATGTTAATAAAACCATTATAAAAATCGTTAATTGTCATGAAACACTTATGTATATTATGTAATAATATGATGTGATATAAACGATAATTTGATGATGAAATCAGAATATTCAAAAAGTTTGGAGACCAATTTAAAATGGGGTCATAGTTTAAGTATAAAACTAGAATGCTCAAAATTTTAGGGATTAATTTAAAAATAAAAATCATAGTTTGAGAATGAAATTAAAATATTTAAAAATTTAAGAATTAATTCAAAATAATGACCATAATTTAGGGACGTGTGATGCGATTAACTCTTACAAAATTATTCGATACTTAATCGTGCAACATAAAATCTTTTAACTTCTAATATAATAAATATTTTAATAAGTTAAACATAAATATACTTTCAATATATGTTTTATTTTTTCAAATCAATTTAATATTTATATCACTTTACGGAAACTGTATGCTCTCACCAGAATTCAAATTATATTGGACGGTAAGCCGATTACAAATGATATGCAGAGTTTACAAAGGCTGGGTTTCAGTAATGAAATATATGATTCAAATTGATAAATATTTTAATTACATCGTATTTATCATGAAATTTTTCTCTTTTGTCCTTATAGAACGTCTTTGTTTATAACTTATTTTTTAGATATCTTTACGGCTGCTTGATGCTCGTGTAGTGTTTTCTCCCGACGTTTGTTCTTGATTTGGGTTTATCGGTAGTCTTAAATAGCTTGATTTTTTTTGTGATTGTTTGTCGATATAATCAGAACTGTGTAGCGGATCAGAATTTATGGAACCAACATAAGGTATTTGCAGTTTTCTATTGGGGATTTCATTTAGTTCATATTTTGACAACTCTCAATGGACTCTTCCTCTAATAGACTTTAGAAATTTGTTGTAATACAAAGATGAATCGTCTAATTTGGACGGAGCAGCCCTTTAATTTTTTTTTACATATGTCGTTTATGTTCTTAATTTTCTTTTGTTTATCAATAAAGTTGTCTGATTTTCAAATCTAAAAAATGATTACCTAATTGTAATGAATATTAGTAATAAAAATAATTGAATCAAATCGAGTGGATCGAAGTTTTTATTCCAACATCAAATGTCATTCCATGATCATTGATCACTGTCGTAACCAAAGGAATATGAAAAGGGATTAACACAATTAGCACAACAAAGCAAAGGCTATGAACATAAAGACAATAGACGTGGTGGCAACAAGGGACGAAGCTGCTGCGCCGGGAGGACTAAGAACTCCGGGCGTCTTTCCGCGACCATCCTGGACATCGACCTTCAGCTTTTGGCCGGCGAAACAATGACCCAGGTATGCACAGATGAAGTAATGCTCGCCGGTCCTTTTAAGCGTGATTCTTGCCGGTCCTTTGTTCTCGGTTACGATGGTGTCCGACGTGGTGCAGGCGTCGTAACCAGGCTCCGTCAACTCCAAAACATTATGCTGCCCTGTAGTAAAATTGAACACTGCAAACCAAACAACCGGAAACTGAATCTGTGTTTCAAAAACACGTGATTTCTTTGAGGAAACTAAGAAACTCACCAAGAACATCATTGACGACAAAGGTTTTGTTGTCGGCCCAGTCGTCGTAGAAATTAGGATTAAAGGTTGGGATTTGCCATCCGAATGAGTCTCCCACGGTATAAGTTGTGGTGGCATGCGTGTTCTGGAACAGGGTTAGGGTTGAAACCAAAACTAGAACAGCTGTTGCCATGTTCATTTGCGTAGCCATTTTCCCTCTCTTTTTGTGTGTGTGCTGCGTTCTCTTTTTCTGCAGTATATATAGTGCAAGCCAAATCAGTAATAGTTCAATATTTGAGTTCAATTGTTTTATTTATAAGGTTTGTATATTGTCAATGAGTTAAAAATATGTATAAATAAATATAATTTATAAATATTTTTAGACTATTAAAAAATTATTCAGTAATCTTAAAAAATTTACTACTACCGATGAAGAAATAACATATTATACATGATATGTTCTTTGTCATTACTTTTTCGGTATAATACGTTTTCACATGCTAAGTCTGTTAATATTTTTTCGGAGTATGAGATATTGAAGCTTTTCAAAGTAATCTTGACAAAATTAATGTAAACTGACAATTAAAATTATATTGTTACCTGAAAATTAAAATTATATTGTTTTTTCACCAGCTAAATTTATAAACTGACAATTAAAATTATATTATTACCTTCATCATATTCTATAAATCATAGACTTAACACACATATCAGACCTCTCATATAACAATGAAGGGAGACCAATGTCTTCCCTAAACAAGCAAAGGGCCAATTAAAAATATAACACTGAATCTCTCTTACGCATTTTTTGCAACAACAGTTGATCATGATTCTCTGTCTAAATTTAAAAAGACGAGTCGTCTATAACGTCGACAATCACCGTTATTTCACTTTTTCCATCAACATAACTAAATACAAACGAAACAAAAATTATTTGATCATGTCATTTGATTATCTTATTCAATTCACGGTTTAAATTTGTTAAAAAATTCTATTCTATTTTAAAATTTAAATTTTAGTTTATATACTTGATCTTTTTACGAAATTGAGTTGTAATATTATTGTTTGACCATTAAAAATGTAAATGTGGATTATTGAGAAATCATATTATTCTATTAATGACGACTTTTCTATATATTTTAAAGATTACAAGTCAAATTAATAAAAACTATACGTATAAGGAAAGTCAGCATTTTACATTTTTTCTGTAACAAATCGTCAATTAACGGTAAAATTAAAAATTAGAGGATGGACCGTAAATTCCAAATAAAATATAACAAAGAAATCAACTTCAAAAAATAAAGTATAAAGAGTATATTTTAAATTTTAAATTTTAAAATTGTAAAAAAATCTCGTAATATATTTAAACCTTAATTGACTGATATTTGAATTATTTTTATTAAAATGTTATTTATTCAAATAAAATGGTTCTTTTTTACTTATTTTTATGACCTATTTTGTTGAGATGGTATCAATTAAATAAAAAAATATTTTAATACACAAGTTTGTGTAAATTTTAGTTTAAAGATTTTATGACCTATTTACACAAGCCTTTTAATTTTAGGATTTAAATATTTAGGTTTTGGTTTAGGGTTTAGGGGTTTAGGTTTATGATGTAGAATTTAAGATTTATAGTTAAAATTTAGAGTTTAAGATTTTAGGTTTAAGGTGTAGGTTTAAAGGTGCTAGGGCTAAAGGTTTAAACTTTTGATTTTTTATAGCTTAAATATAAAGAGTTATATAATTTTTTTTTACATAATTTATGTATCAAAATATAATTTAAATAAAAATAGTTAAACTGATTCTTAAAAAAGTAACCCTCCTACAATAGTCTATGTTCATTAATATTTTCCAGAGTAGGATAATTAGCATTCACCTAATGCTTTGACATTTTCAGTTTCATTTTGTTTTCTTTTAACAAATTGCTAGTTACTATAGTCGGTTCGCAAGGCCTCTACTTGATTTTTTTTTAGGTTGAAGGCGTAAATAGATGTAGTTTTTTATTATTATCAATAACCGATTGATGTAGCGGGATGAGACATTATATTTCTTAAGCTAAGTTCAATAGTTCAAATCTTAACATTATGAATAGAATAAGCATAAAAAGAATCATGTCTTAAGCTTTGTTTTTGGTTGCGTTTGGAGGGTCAAACTAGCTTTTTCACCCAAAAGATTCTAAAAGCAACTAAAAACACTCAACTTTTGAGTGTTAAAACCTTAATTTGCTTATTATTTTAGCTTCCCAAACTTTAGTTTGCCCTAAACTTTGGTTTGCTAACCACAACAAAAAATATAGCTTTAATCAGGAGTGAATGCACTCAACCTGGTGAAAAGCATCTGCATCCTCATTTTTTGAAAATATAGATTTATTAATTATTGTTGTTTTTCTTCTTAAAATATTAATTTTGTTTAGTGTGTAAAGAGAAAAAAATTGTATAACCCATTTAAAAAAGATATTTTAAACGCTCATTTCTAAATTTTTAAATCTGTCACTAATTTTAGTTATGCTGTCGGTAAATTGTTTTTAGGATGAACTCTAATTGATCAATAAATTATTATCAAAATAATCGAAAAAAATTATTGCATTCGTAATGTATAAATATACAGGTCTAAAGTGGTATGGGATCTCTCGTATTAGAATTTTAACTTATGATCAACATGAAAATTTTAAATTAAGTAAACTTTTTTTTTGTAAAACTAGTTGCTTCTACATGTGCATTGTATATGTATATAAATGTTTGTTTTTATCATTTAAGAATTATTTTTATTTCATGTAAATATAATTTAAACATATAAATTCACAATATTTTTAAAATGGCAAAAATACCCCAACATTTTACATTTTGGTCATTTTAGACCTAACGTTTCATTTTTTTCTTCAAATTTCACTCTTGTTGGATGAAATCGTTAGTCAACTAACGTTCGACGCCTTAGGTTTACGTGACATGTCTGTAGGGCATGGGAGATGAGGTGGTGATGTCATATGACATTTTGCTGACGTGGCATTTTAAAAAATTAAAAAATTATTTTTAAAAAAATATATATTAATATTTTTAACTAATTGTCACGTTAACAAAGTGCCACGTGGCATCGCCACATCATTTTCTCATGCCACGTCACCCTTAGGCGTTTGACCGTTAGTTGACTAACGATTTTCATCCAGCAAGAGTAAAATTTGGACGAAAAATAAAACGTTAGCTGGTTGTTTGCACCAAAAAAAGATAGGGCTAAAATGACCAAAATGTGAAACGTTGGGGGGCTATTTTTGACCTTATGCCTTTTAAAATAAAAAAAAAATCAAATTATAATTTGAGTAGTTCACGCGGTATTTATATGTACATAAACTAAAATTACAAGAGAATTATTCAAGCACAAGAAACACATTTCCTGATATTTATAAAGAGCTAATCATGTGTTTCTAAAGATTCAAAAATCAGGTGTATTGGTTTGTTTTCTGAAGTATAACATGAAGATAAGTAAATCATTAACAACTCTACAAGTATAGAATTAATGGGTGCTGGCTTTGGCATCAACTGAACACCCTATTTTAATCACTATCTTGAGAACCCAAGCAGGAATGCAGTAGCCATTGTTAATATTACAGAACAGCATCCGCACCAACCGCGACCTCGATAATCCTGCAAAAGTGCATACAAATATACAGTGAAATAGTATAAAGGAGAACTACATCATCTTTTACTTTCGCTGTGATATTGAAAGAGCAAGTTATTGCAAACAGGTGAATCACTAAACTACATTCAAGCAACATCCTTTTATTACTTCCATTAACAGAGAACACAGAATTACATATAAGTATCCAAAAGACTGCCTTTTTTGTCTGATAATCTAATAGTATCAGGGGTGGGGAACAGAATTTAACCTCATGGTTTCAGCAGTTTTCGTATTATATTCGCTTTTTAGACTTGCTGCGTCGGGACGAGGTCTAAATCAAAATGATCCCGGTAGGCTGATTTGCATTTCATCTTTCCAGTAGTACAGGAAAAAGAAGCTATAGGTGTACAACTAAACTCAATTCTGGTTTGCCCCTTTAGCTGTTTCCAATTATTTTATTGACTCAACAATTGGATATTGATGTTCATTTTGTCACGAAATCAGATCGAGCAAGGTAACAAGTGCAAATACAGTACTAGTAAATTAAAGATAGTGCAACATATATCGAAACAGATGCTTCTACAGAAGAAAATGCTTTACTATGTAGCAATGGTATGATTTTTTAGTTGTGCTTGAAAAAAGTGCTACTGCATTGTAAAGAGGGATCATTCGTACACATTTGAAGTGCTGATAAATAAGTGGTGTATGATGATGGATTAACCTTTTGCAAGGCAAACAGAAACAAATTAGCAACTCTGTTAGCTGGTAAATTATCGAAACAGTTTGGCCGTAATGGTTTGGCAAGGGACACTAGCATTCCTACCACCAAATTCATCCCTCTACGGGTACTTGGAAAAAAGAGAATCGGAGAACCGTTGCATTACATAAAAGGAGATTAACCATAACTAGGAGGAGAATAGCCAATCTTTCAACTGCAATACTGTCAGTTGCTATGATTTGCCTCATCGGTTTTTATAAATTAGAGAACTTTGCTTTCACGCAGGTCGGAGAGGGGAAGCAATACAGGAGGATCACTACCTAAGAACTTTGGGCAAAGAACATGGGATTCTTTTATGACTTGCACCATTGCTTTCTGAGGTTTTTCTATAAATATATGTTATCATGGTTTGTTGAATTTAGACTTGTTTACAGCAATTTAAAATCAGAAACTCTCTATATGTTCATTATTATTCATCTAACTCTCACTCTCTCTCTGCTCTATCCGCATCGTGTTCATTCTCTTCAAGCTGCATTAGGTAGCGACTAGTTGCCAAATATTTCTTAGTGGAAATTAGTCATTCAGACTAACAAATTATTGGATCTTAGGTGCCTTCAAACATGACAAGAACAACATAAAAATGGTGAGAAGGGGGATTGTGAAGCTATTCAATGCAATCAAGAAGGTGATACGTCTAAGATGATAGTTAATGAGAAGATAAATCAAACTCACAAGTGGAAACTGATGTAAGTGAAAACAAAATAATTGGCACGCCAAGAACACAACAGATTTATATTGTTCCAAGAATATGCATCTCTGTATGAGAACACTCAAATCTAATCCGCAAAAGATTAACATAGCTAACATGACATATGTCACGGGTGGGAGAGAATCTCATACCTTCAAAGACAAAAGTAATGAATCTCCAGATGAAGATTTAAGACCCTGAAATCCAATATCGTATGAAATGCTCCCATCGGGTTTAAACAGTCCAAAATTTCTCTCAGAAGTTGGCCCAGTCTTCAAATTTTCGTTAAACATTGCAAAAACATATGCCTTCACCACGTTTTTTGGCCTCAATGGAGTTCCTTTCATCTTTGCAAGCCTTTTTCTCAAATTGTAATTATATGTCCTTGCATTTTCTACGGTTGCTGCAGATTCATTTTCATCTCCGAGTGAAGCCCACCCGGTCTCTGTGACTATGATTTCCATATTTTTAAATCCGGCATCTTCTAATGCAGCATAGGCTGCATCGATCTGTGCATCAAGCATGTTATCATAATGCAACTTAGTTTTCGGATCATTTGCTCCCTCCGTTGGTAAGAAGAGAGCATAATTAATATCAATATGCTCTGGATCAGACATGTAGGCTAGGAATGGGTAAGCATTTAAACAGAAAGGGGAGCCAATTTGTGAAAAGAACTCTAACAGTGGCTTCATGTTCTGAACAACATTATCTCGGAATACACATGAAGATGGAGGGAAGGAATTAGCAAAAACAGCCTGAGAATGTGCCGTGGTAACCTGAACTACGTCAGTTAACTTAAGCTCATTTAATGCATTGTAAACATTCTTCACGGCTCCCAGAAGAAATCCTGAAAATTCATCATTCGATACCAAGACTTCATTACCTACAGCGATCCCACGTATATGTGTATCAGGAAGATATGCCAGCACATTGTCCTTGACCCAATTCATTGCGTGATCTGCATTGGCACTCATGTCTTGCAGATTTCCATTTGGGAGTCCAACCACAATTTCCAGCCCTGTTCCACTAAATGCTTTGAGGACACTAGGATCAGCATCATAAATTCGAACATTCCTTATCTTCGCTCCCTTAAGAAGAGTGACAACTTCATCCGGTGAAGGGATGTTATTCGCTAATTTTCCATAATTAATACCATATGTTCCAGTGAAAGCTTGCACAGTCACAGATGCTGGAGAAAAAAAAAACAAAATAATTTTTAATTAATGACACTTTATTTGCAATCATAATAACAATACTCTCATTTGTCAAAGGCAGAAGAGATTTCTGCAATGGTTTTGGTTTATCCTACAACCTATGAATTCTACGATAACAGAGTAAATCCACAATGAAACAGATAGAATTCTTTTCTTTTTGGTAAGATCTCTAGAAACTATGATGTCCATCATAAATTGTAGGTAAATTTATCTGCTGCACCATTCAGACTGAATAAAAAAGCAAGTTCTCAAACTGATATACGGGCAAGGTAGAAAGAAGAAGCTATCAAGATTCAAGAGATAAACACACGCTAATATTGCATAAGCCAAAAGCTGAAGAGAAAGTTGGATTATAGGTGATTATCAAATAATTGGTTCTTTATGTTATTTTCATTTTGAATTATTACTGTCATTTTAATAACTTATATTTGCAAAGTTAGCAGTTTAAACCATGAAAGGATTTGTAGCATAAAGCGAGCAAATTTCGACTTCTAAACTATCTCGAGGATTGGCTAGCTAATAGCGAACTGATGAGCGCTTACACACATACTTTGAAATCATCTCAACAATCAAACAAAACAATTTTAACAAAAGAACAGGTTATAAACCAGTGAAAACTGAAAACCATCCTTATGGATGAAACAATACTAAAGAAAACTCTCATATTTCGATGAAGCTTCAATCGAACATTATCCAACAAAGTAAATTTCTCTATATAGTTCAGCAACCCTCACAATAGGAGAACATGATTCAAATCCCAAATCCAACTAAAAACATATAGCAATTCAAAATCCTTTAATTTATGAAAAAATTACTTAATATATAATCATAATATCGAAGAAACTGTAAATTCATTTCAAGGTTTTAATAAAAACAATCAAAACAGCAATTTCTCAGTTACATCTTTTCTTTTTCTTTCTTCCTTCCTGAAACTATCAAAATTTAAGGACGACCCTACAAAATTCACCATTAAGATACCAAGACTCCAATTGTAAAACAAGGTAAACTTTATGCAACGATCAAAACAGTAGAAATCAACAATTCTGAGATCAACCCAATTCAGACCACATACAAAATAACCAATAAAACCCAACAAACTAATTGAACTCTAAACCATAAAAAAAAGAGTAGAGAAGAAAGTACCAATTGGAGCAAGAAAGGCCAAGAAGAACAGCTGAACCCCAAGACTTTTCATTGCCTTTTTTTCTTTCTTTTTTCTTCAATGAGAGAATCAAAATATCCAACTATGGAAACCGTCTTTATAAGGGAAAGACAAGAAAGTAAAACCGAAATCGGAAATTGAACAAACACCTTCAATGCAAAGCTCGTTGTAACTCTGGCATGCCATAACATTAATAACAAAACCAAAAAAAAAAACATTCCCTTGGATAATTCACACTTTCTCTCTTTATATCACACAGTCTCCAAGCTCCATTCTTTAGAATCCCAGCTTCTTTTTTCCTTCAAGTAAAATATGGGTAAGATCTGGGAGTGGGAAGAAGATTGTGAAGTGATTTTTAAGATGAAAAAGAAAAGCTTTTTTTTTGGCGGTCGTTTTCTGTGTGACTCTTTGCTGGGTCTACGGCCTCTTTGATTGATTTCTACCATGGAAATTACTAGCTTGTTACTGTACTTTACAAAAAAAAATCTTGGAAATGTTATAAATATATTTGGGTTTGGTTTGGTCTTCAAACTGTTGCCATCGCCATTGGTTAGTGCTTACTCTCCAATTTGGAAGTTTTGAATTTCTGGGTATTTAGCATTTACCCAATCGCTTCCTCTAAAATGGTTTACACGCTCCACAAGTGACCACAATTAATAGCTTTTTTCTTTTATTTTTGGCCTAATAGCATAATACCTCAGAAGTTTTTATAGTATAATTTAAATTTTTTTTCTATTTTTTTACTGTCTTTTTTCGGGTATTTTACCCGGATAATGGTTTAGGATTTTTTATTTTATGAAATGTACTGATTATTTTTATTATTTCGTGAATTAAAATTGTTTGAACAGTAGTTAGAACTTAGAAGTCGTTGGAAAAGCACGACCCCTTTAAGCAAATTTGTAAAAGAAAGTTGCCCAAAAATGCCGACGACTTCAAGCAAACAATTTCCATTTTTCTTTTTTGAAAATAGCTGGTATTATTAAGTAGGGTTAAAATTGATAAAGTTTACGAGAATTAAAATGGACAGAAACCAAACACTATAGCAGGTAACCCTAATTCTAGTTACCAGTAATATAGAACTAAAAATCAACTGTGACCCTTATATACTACATATAAAACACAAAAGAGAGGAGTAACCTTAATGAATCAACCCAAATTCTTCAGCTCTCGATTAACTATCATTGTAGTTTTTAGAGGCGCCTCTTCAATCCAATGGCTGTTTGGCTATATGTTAAATGTCATGAATAATTGGACTGATTAAATAACCATCTAGGAAATGTTATCAACATTGAAACTATACTTAATTTATTTAAAAAATTCATAATATTAGAAGAAAAAATTAAACTAAAAATCAGAAAATTCTAAAAACCCGAGTTTTTAAAGAGGAAAATTTAGAAATTTTAATGATTTTTTAGATTTTATTTTTAAATTATACATGACGATCTTTGATTGGGTTGTGTCATTTTTTAATAATAAGGGATAAAGCAAAGTAATATAATATATGAACAAATGAACCGAACAAGTGGTCTTAGTGGGAAAACGAATGATGTTCATCCTAAGAGACTCATATTCAATTGTTCTGTCTACAAGGTGTATGTGAATTGTTAGAAGATTAAGAATATCTATGAACATATACTATCTTGTAGCCACCTTTAGACCATTTGAAAAAAAAAATTAAACTTTAAGTTTTTGATTTCAAACCATTTTTAAACTAATTAAAAATAAATAAACCAATCAATTAAACTTACGAACTACGCGAACATACTTTATCTATTTTGATTTAATTGATAATTTGGGCCACAAAACTCAAAAATATTATATTTATTATAGAAGTTATAGTTTGATACGATTTTTTTTACATGATATTTAAACTATAAAATCTAAATTATAATTTTTAACTCAAACTTTAAAACTCTAACTCTAAATTCTAATAGTTTAAAAGCAATTACATTGTAGTATATGTTTATAAATATTCTTAACCTTTTAACAATGCGCATACATCATGTAGACAAAGCGATTTAAACTCATGTCTGATAAGATGAACATCATCCATTTTTCTACTAAAACACTTGTTAGGTTCTCTAAACAATAAATTCTAAATCTAAAACCTAAAATATAAACTTATAAATTCTAAATTAAACTAATAAACTTTAAAATTGACAAACTTATTTGTTTACTTGGTGTATCAAATTATTTTCTTAATTTAATTACCAGATAAAAGGCAATCATTTAATATGGAAGCCCAAGATTAATGTGGATTGTCCGTTTAATCCATTTAATTTTTGGGCCTCCTTTTTCATGGTGCTTGTTTTGGAATCAGCCGAATGGGAATGTCCCTGGCCCCTGGGGGCCATTTTCAATATTCTTTGTTAAATATTCACATTCCCACAAATAGGTGCGTGACTTTTTTTTTCTTTCATTTAGGTGGTTTTATAATTATCGGTATTCAATTCATTGACAGATTAATTTGAATTAGATAACATAGAAAATTATTATGAGAATAATCTTTTCAACTCAATTTCTTTCTTGCTATTAGTATTCGAACCATGAACATTGTTTAAAATTTTTTACACCTCATCTCGTTAAATCAACGCATAGTAGGTAAATTCAAGTTTTTCGATTAATATATGTTGTGATTATAAACACGGATGGTAAACTTCAATTTTTTTAATTAAAAAAACAGTTATATTGAATATCATGTTAGATCATCCAAAACAAAACAAGACGTAGTAGAAAACATCCGACGGAAGCGATGGAAGCGGAGGGTTGGCAGCAGTAGAGGCATCAGAAGAGGTGGGAAGCCCGACGGAGGGAAAGGGTGGATCAACAAAGAACGCCACAGGGTTGGAAGCAGCAGGAGGAAGGATGGACGTTGTTTGTCAATAATCTGAGTAAAAGGGTTTCTAGAGGAGCTTTAAAGGAGTTGTTTGGTCTTTACGGAAGAATCTTGAGAGTCTTCATACCGGTGGTGAATAATAGAGCTAGCTACAGGAAGTCCACCTTTGCTTTTGTAACAACGTCAAGTAAACGGGAGATGGAGAAGATAATTGAAAAAATGGACAACACAATCATTGATAGGTTGGTGGTTAGAGTATCGGAAGCAAAGTATCCGAAAGAGGGAGGCGTTGGTAGATGGAGGGGTAATGCTGCAAGGAACAGAACCGTCAACCCGGAGGGGACAAAGAGAAACACGAGTTTTCAGAATTCGGGGCATACTAAGGATGGGGCCAAAGACAATAATGCAGTTGGGGCTTCTTTTAAGGAAGCTCTCCTCAGGAATGTTCCCAAAGTCAATAACCAGAGTGGCGAGGAACAGGAGGTCAGGGACGGCCTGAAGATCAGTCTCTTTGATGGTGATTTTTCCGAGATAAGTATTCCCGGTGTGAAGTATGAATGGCTGAAAAGTTGTATGGTGGGGATGATGAAGAGCTCTTTTGAGATTGGTATTGTCCAGCAAGCATTGGATTTTGAAGGCATAAAGGCGAAAGTGCAGATGTGGTGTGAGGACTACAATTCAGTGATTATCCGTTTTCAATCAGAAGAGGAAATGACTCGCATTTGGGAATGCAAGAGAGAGGAGATTGGGTTTGGGTTTAAACATATAGCTCCATTGCTGGTTGATGGTCTTCCTTCTCACTTTGCAATGGTTAGCATGAGAGGCGTCCCTCTTCATTGTTGGAACGATGATTTCTTTAGGAAATTGTGCAGCAGATGGGGTGTTTTTATCCAGGTGGAAGAATGTACCTCTTCAAAAGAAAGAATCGACTTGGCTTTTGCTACGATCAGGGTGGCTAGCCGCCTAAACATTCCGGAGAGTTTTAGAGTGTCGCTTATGGGAGCCGAATTTCGTATCGAGATTAGGGCTGGTTGTTTCAATTTGGAATCATCGGATTATAGCATTCCGATGGATGATACCAATTTTGCTGATGTGTGGCCCGAAGATCCCGGAGTAAGGGAAGAAGACGGTGATGGTAATTTCAGGGATGATAATCAGATCCAGGTCGACTCCTCCGGCGAAGATGAAGGCGGCCGGAATTCGAACAACCCCGATGTGGTAGTTGCCGCTTCATCTCCTACTCCTAGGGAGGAGGATGGCACATCTGTTGGCCTTTTCGCACAGTCCCAAGAAAAGAATGTTGGGGATTCTGAGGTGGATATGAATGCAGGGTACGTGTCAAATTCTTCAGACATAAATGCAGATATTCTCAGAGATCATCAGGAGGACCCAACTTTTATTGGAGTGAATATTGCGGCTGGTTTGGGGCCGGATGGATCTGGGCCTAGTCAAATTGGAATAGAACTTTGCTCTAAGGGGGTCTCAAATATTGAGCCCAATCCGCAAGCGGGCCAAGCCTCCCTTCAACATACGACGACCCACATCCAGGAAGTAAATCAGGTAGTACCAGATTCCTCTGTGGATCTACAACCGGTTAATGTGAGCGATGGGTCAGTCGTACAGGATAGCTACGTTACGATTAACCCATCCGATAGTTCACACTCGGTGGACAGGAGTTTGGCTAAGAGAGACAAGGGTTTTTATAACGCTAAATTTAGAAGGAGTTTGAGACAGAAGGCTAGAGAAGCGGTGGTTGGGTCTATCCCTAATTTTGGAGGTAAGTCTCATCTTTCTTATTCAGATGAGAATATTTCCTTGGACAAGTTGGAGGCGGAAGCTGTATGGGGGGTCAGTAGAGTTTTGGAATTCTCGTTTAAGGGAGGAAAGACGGCGGTGTTGAACAAAATTTGTGAATTGGAGAGAGTCTCTAGGGGTGGCTGTTGAATGGGTTTTCTTCACTGGTAATAGAATTTATTTTATGGGTCTAGCAATACTAACTTGGAATATCAGAGGGCTTAGGAGGAAGGAGAAGATGCGGGCGGTAAAAAATATGATCCGCAAGTCTAAGGCGGAGATTGTTTTTCTGCAGGAAACGAAGATGGAAGAACACAACGGAAATATAGGAAGGAAATTGAGGTGCAATGTCGATTTGGAAGTGGCGTTCTCGCCGGCAGTGGGGTCTTCAGGGGGTCTGATCAGTTTATGGAACATGGAGGTGTTTTCGACGGAGAAGGTGATTTTGAATCCCAGGTATATCGCTCTAATCGGCACCTTTTCGATTAATAATTTCAAATGCGGGTTGATCAATATTTATGGGCCGTCCGTCGATTCCGAGAAAGTAGCGTTCCTCAATGAATTAACGAACTTTGTGGGTGGCTGGAGCATTCCCTGGTGCGCAGGAGGTGATTGGAATTTATTTCTGAACCCGGAGGAGAAAATGGGTTTGTCACTAAATAAATCTTTAATGGAGAAATTCAGAGAGTTTGTGTCGGTTGTGGAACTAATGGATCTCCCCCTTCATGGTGGTCGGTTCACTTGGTGTAACAATAGGGAACAATCGACGTTTGTTAGATTGGATAGATTTCTAATTTCGGCAGATTCCTATTAAATTATCCAAATGTGCTACAAAAGGTATTAGAAAAATCTTTGTCCGATCACTGTGCAGTATGTCTAAGCGAGGATGGTACTGATTGGGGGCCGAAACCCTTTAGAATAGCTAATTATTGGTTCTCTGGACCTGGTTTTGATGAATGTGTATCCAAGGCAGTTGGGAGATCAAAAAGGAAATATCCGAGCATGGGGATTGGAGGTTTGTTGAGAACTGCCAAGTTTGCTTTGAGGAATTGGGCAGATAAAAAGCTGGTGAAATCTGGGAAGTCTACAGGCGATTTGGAACGTGAGATTACATGTTTGGAACTGGAAATCCAAGCGGGTCGTGGTGATCAGTCAGTTTGGCAAAACTTATTGCAATTAAGAGGTCAACTATGGGAAGTATATCGACGCGAGGAGAGCCAGTGGTTGCAGAAATCCCGCCTTCAGTGGTTTAATGAGGGTGACAAAAACACTCGTTTTTTCCACCTAACTGCCTCGACAAGGAGAAAAATTAATTCAATCAATTCGTTGAGATTGGGCGAGGAACTCATCAAGGAGCTGAATCGTATCAAACAAACTGTTAGAGACCATTTTCTCGATCTTTATAACAAGAAACATGCAATTGACATTGAAGATTTCAACCTTGAGTTCAATCGTATATCTACTGTACAGGCAGATTATCTAGTTCGAAGTTTCACCGAAGAGGAAGTATGGTCGGTCATCGCCTCCGTGGATGGAAACAAGGCGCCGGGTTCTGATGGCATGAATTTGGCTTTCTTCAAGAAATTTTGGCCGATTCTAAAAGAGGATATCATGGGCTTTTTCCGTGACTTCCACGCTGGTTTAGATTGGGAGGCGGGCATAAATCACTCTTACATCACCTTAATCCCCAAAGTCCAAAATCCAGTTTCTTTGGACGAGTTTCGCCCCATTAGCCTGGTTAGTAGAGTTTATAAAATTTTGTCGAAGGTACTTACAAGAAGATTGAAGGATGTTCTGGGTTCTATAATTGGAGAGTCGCAATTTGCATTTTTAGCGGGAAGACATCTTCTGGACTGCTCCCTAATTGCTAACGAAATTGTTGATTGTATGGCTAAGGAGAAAAAAGAAGGAGTCGCATTTAAAATCGATTTCCATAAGGCCTATGATACAGTTAATTGGTCCTTTTTGTTACTGGTTTTGAAGAAATGTGGGTTCAATCAAACTTGGTGTGAGTGGATTACTAGGTGTATTTCTACAGCTCAGATATCAGTACTCGTGAATGGGTCTCCGTCGGAATCTTTCAGCATCTCCCGTGGGTTGAGACAAGGTTGTTCCCTATCCCCGTTACTCTTCAATCTAGTAGGAGAGGCGTTAAACCTTATGTTAAAGAAAGCAGTAGACGCGGGGCTATTCCATGCCTTCACGGTGGGGAGCGGGAGTGAACAAGTAAGGGTCTCACATCTGCAATTTGCAGATGACTTACTCATCTTTTGCAGAGCTTTGCTCGGTCAGGTACAAAATGTGAAACGCATTTTGCGTGTTTTTGAAATCTCTTCGGGTTTGAAATTGAATCTATCCAAAAGCAAGGTATATGGTATTGGCATTGCCGGGGATGTAATCGCGAGCTGGGCTGATATTATTGGTTGCCGAGTCGACTCCTTTCCCACTAGCTACCTTGGGCTTCCTTTAGGAGCTCAAAGAAATTTAGAATCCCTGTGGGATCCAGTGGTGAGAAAGGTCGAAAATTATTTGGATGGTTGGAAGATGAAATTCCTTTCAATGGGAGGCAGATTAGTCTTGCTAAAATCGGTTTTAACTAGCCTTCCGGTTTTTTTCATGTCCCTATTCAAATTACCTGCTAGCATTGAATCCAAATTGAACAGACTAATGGCTAATTTTTTGTGGGGCGGGACAGCCGATAATTCCAGAATACATTGGATAAAGTGGAGCGAGTTGTGTCTGCCTAGAGAAAATGGAGGTCTTGGGATTCCAAACTTGAGACTTATGAACAATGCGCTGCTGGGCAAATGGTGTTGGAGGTATGGGAATGAACCTGAAAATTTGTGGAGAAGAGTGATTTCTTTAAAAGCTTACAATGGGAAAGGCAGTTTACTTCCTAAGAGTAAATCATCAAGACGTTCTTCGTGGATTTGGAATGGTGTGTTAAAATCCTTTCTAAGGGAGGATGGGTTTAGCATATATTTGCAATCAAATCTCCATTTGCAGGTTGGAGATGGTAATGCCATATCCTTTTGGGATGACATTTGGCTCGGTAACACTTTGTTAAAGAATAGATATCCTAGGATCCATGCTTTATCGTTGATCAAAGAAGGGGTTATCGCTGAATTTGGAAGGAAGGAGGGGTCGAGTTGGGTTTGGAACATCCCAATGCGGCGGCCATTATTCGATTGGGAACGCCCCCAATGGGAGGAATTGATGAATTGCTTAAAGGACTTTCGCTCAACATCGCTTGGAACTGATTGGGTTAAATGGGGGGTGCTAGTGATGGTGCGTTTTCGGTGAAAAGTCTGAAGAGTATGATATATGATTCGATCCCTGATAACCAGTTCTGGAAGAATTTTATTTGGACGGGTTATGCTCCACCGAAAGTGGAGTTATTCACCTGGTTGGTTATGAAGAAGAGAATCCCGGTGAAAGCTGAGTTATTGAAGAGAGGGGCAAATTCAATATACGATCCCTCATGTCCGTTCTGCCAATCCGAAACCGAGGATGTCGACCACCTTTTCTTTTCCTGTCCTATAAGTTGGAATTTATGGTCAAGCTTGTTTAGGAAGGCAGGGATCAGCGGAGCTTTTCACGATAGTCCGATTGTGTTTATTGAAGCCTGGAATGGTGCTGCTCCGGCAAAGCACAGAATCTTATGGAGGACGCTGCCTTTCGCAGTTATCTGGACGCTGTGGCTCGACAGAAATGGGCTCGTTTTCAAAGACCAGAAACTTGACTCGCTGCAGTTGGAGCAAACCCTCAGATACCGTGTGGCATGTTGGTTAAAAGGTAGGTTCAAGCAGTGTTCTATACCGTTGGAGGCAATCTTACCGTTGGAGGTAAAATCGGCCCCGCCTGCCAGTTGGTCTCCTCCTCCGATGGGCTGGGTAAAACTCAACGCGGATGGCGCTGTCTCTAGTGGTAACGATAAGGGGGGCATCGGAGGCGTCTTAAGGAACAGCAACGGGGAGGTATTGTGGCAGTTCTCAAAGGCTTGTGGAGCTCTCCCTCCAGCTATGGCAGAATTGATGGCTATTCAGGAAGGTTTCTCCTTATTTGTCTCGTCGAAATGGAGGGACAAGCTTCGACTCATTATTGAGAGCGATTGCGAAACAGTGGTGAAATGGCTTCGAGGGGATTTAGAGGCACCGGTCATGGCATCGAGGTTGGTAAATGAGCTAAAATTGAGTTTTCTTACATTAGGAGTAGTGGTAAGGAAAATTCCTAGGAATTGTAACTCTATGGCAGATGAGCTTGCCAAATCGGGCATAGGGTAGTGGTGGTATCGTTGGCTTATATGTTTGATTTCTTCGTTTGGGGTTTGTATCTTGGATCCTCTTTTCATGTTGAATAAAATTACTTGGCACTTTTTTCCCCCAATTAGGCTTAGTGGGGGTTTTTAACAAGGCCACATTACCTTAAAAAAAAACAGTTATAATTTCAATTACGCATAATGTATATCTGAATACTTATTATCTGAATTAACCATTACAAAATATAATCAATCTGATAATTAATACATATTTGAACAAAACTTGCATATAATGGAACCTAAATCACAATAAAAAATTTATCTAAGAACCCACACTTGGTAGATTTCGAATATGAATTATTAAAAGTCTCAAACTTGCTATTACCATTTAGCATGCATATTTTTAGGGTAATTTACGTAAATCATCACTGAACTTTATTCTATGACCTATTTTAGTTATTGAAGTTTCAAAATGTTCAATTTACTCACCGAACTTTATACATGGAATATTTTTTATCACTTTTTCATTAACTCTGTTAGTTAGTGTAGGATGACATGAAATTTTTTAATGATTTTTTCAGCCCTGTGGAATTTATTCAGTTAAAGAATAATGAATAAAAATTAAATTTAGAGATATTTTGATCTGCAGGTATGGGCGACCTAAATGCAGTTTGCAGGTTTCGAATCTGGTTTGTTACAAAAGAGAACATCACTTGTTCTACCGAGGAACTTGGCGGCGTTGGCGACCTGACCAAAGGTTCTATGAAAAAGTTTGTCGAATCTGAAAAATTGTCATTTAAACATATTAATAGTTTTGTTGTGCACACGGCAAACGAAAAAGAAAATCAAATAAGCAAGAACACAAGAGATTTAACGAGGTTCAGCAGTGTGCTTACGTCCTCGGGGAGCAAAAAGCAATTGTTTTCTTTTATTCAATCAATGGTCCCTAGATTGCAAATAACACATCTATTTATAGACCCGGTACAATTACAAAGATACACCGTACCGTACTGCGGGGGCTTCGCCCCCGCAATCCCAACCCACTTAATCCGAGCCCACCGAAAACTCAACTACTCATTTGATGGACAGATGCTCTCGCTCCGCAAAGCCTACAAAACAATTGATGAAGTGCCTAATGAGGTGGGAGTAAGCCTCTTTATATAGCCCCCTACATCCAAGTCTTATTCTAACTAGGATAAGGAATACTACTCCCCGAAAGATTAGAACAATTGTAATCCTAGTTAAAGTAGCCAACATCTGTCCTTTTACAATATATGAGCCATACTTAACAAATCTCAACCTTGGCGAATATCATGCCCCTTAAAAGATAAATCTAGAGTCTCTCACACATCAAAGTGGGTTGAGCTACCATACTTCTCTAGCATTTGCAAACATTCAACAAGTCCAAACAATGCTTGAACTTGTATGTAGTAATAGGCTTGGTCAACATATTAACTGGATTGTCTGCAGTATGCACCTTTTGTAACAATATCTCACCAGATGCAATTAACTCTCTAATCTTGTGAAACCTCGCATCAATATGTTTAGTTCTAGTATGATATGTTTGATTCTTAGCCAAATGAATAGCACTTTGGATATCACACTGCAACTGAACTCCACCTTGTCGAATACCCAATTCCTTCATAGCCCGATAAGCCATAAGGCTTCTTTTGCAGCTTCAGCTACTTCTATGTACTCAGCTTCAGTTGTTGATAATGCCACAACAGACTGAACAGTTGACTTCCAACATATAGGCCCTCTACCAAAGGTGAAAACATACTTAGTTGTAGACCTTCTATCATCCAAATCACCCGCATAGTCTGAATCCACATATCCAACAATCAAAGGATCATGTCGCTGACTGCCGAAAACAATTTCATGTCCCACAATACCCTTTAAATACCTAAAAATCCACTTGACTGCTTCCCAATGTGATCTTCTTGGTTTAGACATGTATTTACAAACTTGACCAACAACATGAGCTAAATCTGGACGAGTACATATCATTGCATACATCAGGCAGCCGACAGCACTGACATAAAGGACCCTTACCATCTCTTCAATTTCCTTGTCTATCTTTGGGCACTGTTCTATAGAAAGCTTAAAGTGATTCACTAATAGAGTGCTCACGGGCTTTGCTTTGCTCATCCCAAACCTGTCTGACACTTTCTCAACATAGCCTTGCTGAGATAACCACAATTTCCTTGAGCCTCTATCTCTGTGAATCTCCATTCCAAGAACTTTCTTTGCAGCTCCTAAGTCTTTCATATCAAATTCCTGACTCAATAAAGCTTTCAAACTGACAACATCATGCATATACTTTGCAGCCAACAACATATCATCAACATACAGTAGCAGAAAAATAAAAGAACCGACATCAAGGCTTTTAACATAGACATAACAATCATACTCACATCGTTTGTAGTCAATCTGAATCATGTAGGAGTCGAATCACTTGTACCATTTCCGTGGAGACTGCATCAACCTGTACAAGGATTTCTTTAACCTGCAAACTAGATGTTCTTCTCCGGATTGAATAAACCCTTATGGTTGCTGCATATAAATCTGCTCCTCTAGATCACTATGCAAAAAAGCAGTTTTAACATCCATCTGCTCTAAATGCAAATCCAAACTAGCTACAAGTGCAAGAACTGCCCTAATCGAAGTATGTCTAACCACATGAGAAAAGATTTTATCATAATCAACTCCTTTTTGTTGTGAAAAATCCTTTGCTACCAATTGAGCCTTGAACCTTTTCCCATCTTTTTCTGATACTGTTGGTTTTCTTTTATACACCTATTTGCAACCTATAGCCTTCTTTCCCTCAAGAAGCCTAGCTAGCTCCCACGTATGATTTTTCTGTAAAGATTTCATCTTCTCAACCATTGCAGTCATCCATTTGCTTTTCTCCAGACTAGAGATAGCCCATTGAAAAGTATCCGGAGCTTTACTACTAATGTGAAGTGCAAAAGACATCATATCTTCAAAACCCAATCTGCATAGAGCCATTACATTGGTGCGTCTTTCTCTATTTCTGGCTAAATTATAATTCTACAACGGAACTGTATTAGAGTCATCAGAAATTGAATTCGAACTTTCACCTTTCTCAGTTGTTACTTCTTTCTCAATTGCTCTTGGATACTGTTCGAAATCCACCAGCACCTTGTCTCGGTTCTGCTGCAACATGAATTGCTCGTCAAAAATTGCATCTCTACTAACCATTATTTTCCTTGAAACTGGATCCCAAAACTTGCATCCTTTGACACCTTTCTTGTAGCCCAGAAAGATGCATTTCTTTGATTTTACATCAAGTTTCGATCTCTCATCACCAGGTACATGCACATAAGCAGGACAACAAAAAATATGTAAGTGTGAAAAATCAACTACATTGACTGTCCATACCTCTTCTGCAACTTTTCCACCCAAAGATGCCCGTGGTGACCTGTTGATGAGATAGCATGCCATACTCACGGCTTTTGCCCAGAAGTTTTTAGGAAGCCCTACATTCAGTCTCAAGCACCGAGCCCGTTCAGCTAATGACATGTTCATACTTTCAGCAACACCATTTTGTTGTGGCGTCTTTCACACTGAAAAATGTCTATGAATCCCATGCTCCTTACAGAACTTCAGAAACTCCGAATCTGTGTATTCTGTGCCATTATCAAACCTTAAATAATTGATCTTTCTACACGTTTGGTTCTCCACCTCAGCTTTCCACACCTTGAATTTGGAAAAGACTTCAGATTTATGTTTCAAGAAATACACCCAAACTTTCTTAGAAAAATCATCAATAAAAGTAACATAATACACAGATCCACCCAATGATGATTCTCTGGTAGGCCCTCATACATCATAATGCACATAATCAAGAATCTCTTCAGTTTTGTGCTTTCCAATCGTGAAACCGACTTTTGTCTGTTTACCAATAACACAAAATTCATAAAAATTTAGCTTGCAACTTTTGACACCATGCAACTAATTTCTTTTATGTAATTCAATCGTTTTAGGTTCACTAAGATGATCAAGACGCATATGTTATAGTTTTGTATTATCATCATATAACTCAACAAAATGAGCTCTACCTACAACGGTACTCCCTAACAGTTTATAGATATTCCCTTCAGTTATCTTTCCTTTCATCATAGTTAATGTACCTTTAACAATCCTAATGGTTTCTCTATCCTCATCAACTTTAGGAATTAAACTATTCTTATGCAAAATGCCCAAAGAAATTAGATTCTTTGTCAAATTCAGTATATGTCTAACATCACATAATGTTCTAACAATACCATCATACATCTTAATTCTGACTTCACCAATACGGACAATATTACAACATCTATCATCATCTAAATAGACAAAACAAGAATTAACATACATATAGGTAGAAAACCACTCCATGTTAGGTGTTATATGTGTAACGCCCGTGTTTTGGGGTTAGGAGTTAGTTGGGTTTGCGGTTCGAGTCGGTAAAATAAAATAAAATCAATTCAACCTTGATTAAAATCTAATTGAGCTTTAATAAAAGGGGAGGGACCTTGTTGGTAATTTAACCCAAAACTTTTAAAAGGAAGACAACTTTTTGGAGACCCAAAAGGGAACAAAAAAAAGGTGTCATCTTTGTCCCCCTTCTCTCCTTTCAAACATTGGAAAGCTCTCAAACCCCTCCCCATGTCTTATTTACTATTCCATTGATTTGCAACTCAATTTCAAGACCATTTTAAGAGGTAAGGGCATTTCTTAATTCTCCTTTTCATCCCCTATCTCCCCATAGTCATAGATTTCAAAACTATGAACTTTTGAAATGTTAGGGTTTTGCTAAAGCTTGAGTTTTTATGGTGATTTTCACTTTGTTTTTAAATATGAAGTTAAGTTTTATTTTAATCACATTAAGATGTATTACATATGTCAAAATGGTTGGGTTTTGTTGAAAACCCGAAGTGGGTTCTTGGAGCAATTTTTGGAATGTCAAAACTTCATTTTTGGGTGGGTTTTAAGTGAAAATTAAATGGCTGATGGTTTATATAGGTTAGGAGGATGATTTGGGACCTTTTGGGGATCATTTGGGTGATTGAAAATGGAAACTTCAGCTAGGGTTTGAGGGAGCACGAAAACTGATATATTTGGGGATTATTTGGTTGGAAAATTTGGGTGAAGTTAGTTTGAGCTCAAAGGTTGAGTGTTGATTGAATGTTAGTATTGATTGAGGTTATTGGTTGTGTTTTTGGTTGGCTAGAAGCAAGAGGAAACGTCGAAGGAGCATTTGGATCGAATCCGGGCTCGTAGAAGATTTGCTTGGTTGCTAAGGAAGGGCGGTGAGTGGTTTAAATCACGTATTAAAGTTTTGGTTCGAGTGTGTGTAGTGTGTGAGTGAAATGTTCTTGGTAGGTCATTTCTATCTAATTCAAGTTGTTAATTTAGCTATTGTCTTCCGTTGATTGCTATGTGTATTGCCTATTCATGCTCTTGTGATATGTAGTTGATTTGTACATGTACTCTATGATATGTATATGTGATGAGCATGAGATGTGGTGATGGATATGTGTTATGATAAATGAAAATTGGCACTAATAATTTACCGGGTGTAAATGATCGATCATTAGGATTAATGTGCACACAAATTGAGTCAAAACGTACGTGGCCTTGATGGCGTTAAGTCATCAAGGAGGAGTACGGTGATGCAATATTCCACCGGAAGCTTTTATATATTCTACGGGATGATGAGTGGAATCTCATCCGTAAGGCATGTGGCGATGAGTGGAAACCCGCCCATGCAAGGTCCGGTGTTGAGTGGAATCCCACCGAGGTAAAGTGGTTGTTGAGGTTTAAATCCGCACATCCGGGTAACTAATAGTGGCTAATTAAACTTGTTCATATGATTGTGATATTTGATGTTAATATTTGATAATGTTATAAATGTCCGAGCTTGATATGATGTGAGATGTCATACATGACTCTTGAAAGACTAGCTAGGTCTACTCGTGACTTTATCTATGCATGTTAGATATGAGTTTTAGGGAGTACATGCTTGGACCCTGTATTGTTGATGTTTTCGGTTTTAGAGCATCCTCACTAAGCTTATAGCTTACGCTCTCATTTTCAACAATGCAGATCATTAGCATGGTGTTAGCTCGAAGCAAGGCAAGAAGGGCTTTCCAAGTTTGTGGCTCAAGTACGGTTTTTAATTATGTAGCAGTTAAGCAATGTGGCAAGAGAGTGTGTTGTATGAGCTTGTATGACTCATTGGTGATTTTGATGCTTATGCTTGACTTGGTTTGTAAGCATGTTTACCTTGCCAAATGCTTTTTGATGTATGCCTTTTGAATGTTAATATTGTCATATGGTATGTAAACCCTTATAGGATGAATGATGCTTTTTACTTATCAATGTTTCTAAGCATGACTTGTATGAAAGGCCTTTGTATAATTGTCATGTATGTATAATTGTTTAAATCCATGTTTGTGGGAGTTTGAGTATGTTAAACCTAGGACGTATGCCTCTAGATTTTATTTGATGGTGATGTGAGCCTTTAGGGGTCCTAGGGGACCTTTAGACATGTCAAGACTCACCTAAATCTGAATTTCAAAGGTTGCAGACTGCCAGCGTTTCGAAACGAGAAGGGTCGTTTCGAAACGGGTAGGCTTTAGGGACCCCGTATCGGAACGCGTTTCGATACGGTTTGGCCTCTGGAACCCCCTGTTTCGATACGCGTTTCGGAACGTTTTGGCTACTGGAATTTTGAGAAATTCATGAGATAAAGGTGTTTCGAAACGGGCCTGAAGGTTTCGAAACGGTCAAAATCTCGTTGACCACGAGAATTTGACTATCGTGGGCGTTTCGAAATGGTTGACCCCCGTTTCGATATGGCCCCTTGTATAGGCTCTGGGGCTGTTGACCTTGTCAAGGCGTTTTGATACGCCTCAAGGGTGTTTCGAAACGGCATGTTTAAAAGATTAAAATTGGGTTGTTTAAATGTTGTTTCGGGTTCGAATAATTATCTCGTGTATGTTGTTCCGTTGTTTGATCACCTAGGATTCAATACTCCTCTAGACAAGATTAAAATGAAAGAAAAAAAGATAGGGTTGCTAACCGAGGGGGAACCTTAACGGGTTTCACTTCGGTTTTCCTCGTGTGGCCTACTCGGACCGGTCATCCGGCTAGACCGGGACGAGGGGGTTACATTTGTTGGTATCAGAGCCTGAGGTTACCGAGACCTCGGGCAGGTAAGTGAGGTAAGCTGGTTATGTTGAGTAATTGTGTTGTTGTTCGATGCATGCCTTGCCATGAACTTTTGATATTTGAATGTTCGCATGATGTTTTGAAGCATGAGTTGTTGTGTCTGGTGTAGAGTGTGTGCCCATTGCTACTATTACTTAATTTAAAAAGATTTTTGGGTAAAAGGAGTACTTGAGCACTATTGGACCCTTGCTTTGACTAACGTAATCTCTATTTGTTTGTTGTTGTAGTTATTTCCTTGCTAGCTATACCATGAGACCACGTGGGAGGTTTAGGATGGTTCGACCGGAACCACGGGCAACGGCTCCAGGAGTTGAGCCAGTATTTAGGGTTGAGGCCCAAGTGGGGGAGCCTGTGGTTGGAGTTAGAGCTCCTCCACCACCTCCACCACCACCACCTCCTCCATCTGGAGTAGGAGGCGAGGCTGGGGCCGAAGGAGAGGGACCACAGGGAGGCCAAGGTGGCCAAGGATCGGCCGGAATAGACTTAGCTTCGTTGGTTCAGGCGATAGCCAGGGCATTTCAGGCTGCAGTAGCTGGGGGGTCAGGCAGCACACCATCAGGGTGAGGGCACTGGTTTACCATTAGAAAGACTTCGGGGCCTAGGGGTCGAAGAGTTCAGAGGGTCTACTCTAGAGAGATCAGAGTTATGGTTTGAGAAGACTGTCTGTATCCTTGCTCAGATGGGGTGTACTGGTGAGTGCAAGTTGGGATGTGTTGAGTCCTTGCTTCAGGGTGATGCCTACACTTGGTGGGTCACCATTACTACGAGTATGAATGAGACCGAGATCACTTGGGAGTTCTTTGAGACATCATTTCGTAAGAAGTATCTGGGTCCGCGATACCTCGATGAGAGGAAGAGGGAGTTTGTGGCATTGCTTCAGGGGAGTATGTCCGTGACAGACTATGAGATTCGATTCGTCAGATTGAGTCAGTATGCACCTGAGCTTGTTCCTACTGAGGTGGAACGTTGTAACCGTTTTCGTTATGGGCTGAGTGAAGAGATCTAGACGTATACTCTAGCTTCGGACTATACTGATTTTAATGTCTTTGTCGCGAGGGCCAAGGACTTAGAGCACAGCTTGAGTTTGACCAGGCGGTCTGGTGGATCTAGTTCGGGTAAGAGGTTCAGTAACTTTGATAGAGGTGATGCCAAGAGGCATCGGGACAACAGGCATCATTATGATCATAGACGTGGTGGCGGTAACCACGGTAGGGGCCAACATGGCCAGAGAGCTGGTGGGAAGTTGCCCACGTGTGCTACTTGCGGGAGGAACCAAACCGGAGAGTGTTGGGGAAATTTTCATTCGTGTTGGAGTTGTGGGGCTAGAGACCACATTAGGCGTGACTGTCCACATCATGTGGGACAGGCACCAGCTCAGGCTCCTACTAGAGCCAATGACTTTCAGAGAGGCTGCGGGCGCGGTAGAGGTAACTTCCAGTCGAGGAACGATGGTCAGAGGAACATATCACATGTAGTTGTCGTTCAGCCGGAGGGTGGAGGTCAGGCCAGAGTTTACGCTCAACGTGGGGATCAGCATGACACCGATGTGATCGCAGGTAACTTCTCGATACAGTCTTTGGGTTTGCTTTCTTTGATTGACTCTGGGTCTACACATTCCTACATATTGAGTGAGCATGCGCAGTCTTTGAATTTGCCTTGTGAGATGTTAGAGGTAGGAGTTAGTGTTACTTGGTTCTTTTGGGGACACAGTAGTAGTTAGGAAGATGTACTGAAGGTGTCCGTTGATGGTTCATGGGCATGTGTTTCCAGTGGATATGATGGAGCTAACCTTCTATGGTTTTGATGTGATTCTGGGTATGGACTGGCTCACGGAGCATAGAGCTAGGATAGATTTTGAGACTAAGAGAATTTCTTTGAGGCTCACAGATGACTATGAGATTGTAGTGGTGGGTGAGAACGTGAAGTTCTTGTCCAATGTGGTTTCAGTTTTAGAAGCTAAGAGGTTAGTTGAGTTGGGGTGTGAAGCATACTTGGCGTATGTGATGAACCCTAACATGAGTGAGGTTAGACCTCAGGACATCCTGACAATATGTGACTTTCCTAGTGTGTTTCCGGAAGAATTGCCAGGGTTACTGTTGAGTGTGTAAAAGTTCTATTATTTACACCCTTTTTAACCCATATTTCTGCTGCATTCAAGCATTATTGCATTGCATTTAGGTTAGTTTTCAGCAAAACATCACAAATATGTAAAAGACACGGATTCTACTAAAAATAGCTGATTTTGCAGGTTGCTGCCATAGTTGACGAGGAAGGCAGGCGCAGGACAGAGAAGCAGAAGAGCTGAACTGGACAAGCAGACGACGAGGACGAAGCTGCCATGGAGCTGTCGTGACAGCATGGTGACAGCAACCTTATGAAGAGGAAAAGTAAAGTGGACCTCGATAGATAGAGAAAAATCTGCTCGTCTGTCGTGTGAAAGCTAAATATTTTTCCAAGCCCCGGATCAAAAGATATGACAAGCCAAAGCTCAAGGAGAGGAAATCCCTAGAAACAAGGATGGCGGCTGCAAAGTAGGAACTTTAGAGATTAAGTCTTTATTAGAATCTTACTTTTAATTAAAGTTGTAATCCTTGTTAACTTAGAATACTTGAGCCCAAAGCTTATATAAGGGCATAGATTTTAACCTAGGAGACATCATACATCATACCCCATAACCGATATCCCAAAACCCCTCCGCCGTTTACCCGCCGTCGTTATGTTCTAAAAAACCCCTAGGGCCACGGTTTGTTTTGTAAAGTAGTTGCAAGGGTTGTTTTGTTTTAGGATTTTCCAAGTTCAATAAAATAAACTTCAAGTTCTCTTATTTTGGTTTTCAATATCTTGCAAGAGCATCGGGAGAGCATTGTGAGGTTATCTATTTACTTAGCATCGGGAGAGTTAAGTATACGAAAGAAATAAGAGCGAGTTCTCTAGTTTATAGTTGAACTATCTTGTGCCTAGGGATAGGGCAAGGTTAAGTGGCTCAGGAAGAATTCATACACATCGATGTTCATCCTTCGATTCACGCCGGGAGGTATCATCAAAGATGTGTTCATCGACAGACTTGGACCTAGGGATAGGCCAAGGCAGATCTGGGATTCTTGCCAAACTTGAAGTACGGAGTTGGTGTGTTTGCTGCCGCAACAGCCGACGGACAGCCGCCGCGACAGGTGCTGCCGCGACGGGCACGACGACAGAACTGGAGTTCCTAAGCAATCCAATACCTGCACTACTGAGCAATTCAATACCATCCCATTCTCTCTATTTTGATATTCCAACTCTTTTATTTACGTTTTTCCTTATTTTCGTGACAATTCTTTTAAATATTTTCTTTACTTCGTGCAGTGAAATAAAGTGAAGCTATTAGCCCAATCCCTGTGGAGACGATATCTGATACTTCGTATCACTTTACTACTTGCGTCGTGTACACTTGCACTACAATTGCGATAGACTCTTTTACACGCAACAAGTTTTTGGCGCCGTTGCCGGGGATTGGCAACATAACTACACCTTTCTTTTCTTGCACTTTTCGTTTTTTGTTTTTGTTTTTGTTTTTCTTTTAATTTTTCTTTTTCTATTTTTAGTTAGTACTCTGAACTCCTGCTTTTCATGAGGTTTTCTTGTTTATGCGCAGATCTAAAAGAGGCAAAGATCCTGAGTATAAATTAGATCCAGAAATTGAACGTTCCTTTAATCTTAAGAAACAACTTCGCCACCTTTTAGAACGGAACGAGTACCTTGAGGAACAGCTAGAGCAGATGGCCCGTAATCCGCCTGCTGGTGGAGGTATACCGCCTGTCGGTGACCCGCCCGCGGTAGATGGACGACGGTCATGTCGTGACTACATGCTGAACGATCATGTAAAGCTGAAGACCACGCTGCCGGATATTGATGTTGACAACTTTGAGCTTAAACCTGTCATGTTTAGTATGATCAACAATGCCGGGCAGTTTAGTGGTGCTGTAACAGAAGATGCTAGGGAGCATCTCAAAACGTTCCAGGAAATCTGTGGTTCGTTTAGACTGCCAGGAGTTAGTCCGGAGATACTGAGGCTTCGGTTATTTTCCTATTCATTGAGGGACAGAGCTAAAACTTGGTGGAATAAACTCACGCCGGGTTCAATCGTAACTTGGGCAGATTTATCTCGTGAATTTTTATCTCGTTTTAATCCTTCGCATTTATCTGAGCGATTACGTAACGAAATTGCTACTTTTCAACAGGAAGATGACGAGCCGATGCACGAGGCCTGGGACAGATTTACTACTCTTCTACGGAACTGCCCAATTCATGGATTTCCCGTCTGGAATCAGGTAACTAAATTCTATAATGCTGCCAACTTACAAACTCGCATTCGAATTGATTCGGCAGCAAATGGATTATTATTGGATAAAGATCCATACGAGGCATTACAAGTCTTGAAAAATCTAGCTAAGAATGAGGAGCAGTTTCCGACAGCTAGAAGAGGGGGTAAACGGGTGCTTGCTGTCAAAGACTATGAGGCCAACAGCACTATGAAATCACAGGTAGCATTCCTTACTAAAGCAATGAAAAGGTTATTGAATGAAGATGAATTACAAGGATTTGCTGTCGAGGAGGTTTGTACCATCTGTGAGGGAAATCATAGTCGGGATGAGTGCCCAATACAAATAGAAGAGGGAAAATATGTTGGAAACTACAAGCCGAATTATAATTCCAACAATTATAATCCTAATTGGAGGAAGGATCCCAAATTTTCCTGGAGTAATCCTAACAACGCCCTGAATCCGCAAGCACACAATCAGAATCAGGGAGGACCGAGATTGTTGACGCGACAGCACCTGCCGCCGCAGCAGCAACAGCAGCCACCACCTGCCACGAGCAGCATATTGGAACAGACGCTGGCCACTTTTATGTCTCAGACCGGTACGTATATGGAGAATATGAATCAGTTTGTCAAGAAGACAGAAACCTTTATGGATAAAAACGAGATGAGGATGATAAATCATGAAGCTACCTTGAAATCTCTAGAGACACAAATGAGTCAGGTTTCGCAACACATTAAGCCGAGGCAGAATGGAGGATTTCCTAGCAATACTGAAAATGCTAGACCGCCCACATATGAGCAATGTAAGGCAATTACTACTAGGAGTGGGAAGAAACTACCAGGGCCGGAAAAAAAAGCTGAAACAGAAAAGGAACCTGCCTTGGATAAACCTGCCGAGGAAGCTGCCCCGACAGGTGATAAACAGACTGCTGCCGATGAGCCTGTCACGACAGCAGAAGCGACAGAGGAGAAAAAAGATGATTATCGTCCTCAGATTCGCATGCAGTGGGAAGGACGTATTGCTGATTATCGTCCCCCACCGCCTTTTCCTCAACGGATACAGCAAGCTAAGCATGAATCTCAACTTAAAAAGATTTATGATATTTTTAAGCAAGTTCATATTAATATTCCACTGTTAGATGTCGTTAGGGAGATGCCCGGTTATGCTAAATTTCTCAAGGATGTTATGTCGAAAAAATCTAAACTTGGGGAATTTGAAACGGTAAAGATGACAGAAGGTTGCATGAGTATTCTTCATCGGCAGCCACCCCAGAAAAAGAAGGATCCGGGGAGCTTCATCATACCTTGCGTAATCGGAAACAAATTTGTGGGTAAGGCACTTTGTGATCTTGGTGCTAGTGTCAATTTAATGTCAAAGTCTGTTTTTCAGAAATTAGGTATTGGAAAGGCGCGGCCCACGACAGTAACTCTGCAGCTGGCAGACCGCTCTTACGTTCATCCAGAGGGAAAAATTGAAGATATTCTGGTAAGAGTGGATAAGTTTATTTTTCCTGCTGACTTTCTTGTTTTAGATTGTGAGGCATATGAAAACGCACCAGTCATCCTTGGGCGACCCTTCTTAGCCACGGGAAGATCACTAATTGATGTGGAGAAAGGAGAACTCACCATGCGAGTGAACGATCAAGAGATTAAGTTGAATGTTCTCCAAGCGATGAAACATGCTGATGTGGACGAGGAATGCAAGGCTATCACTGATGTTACCCTTGATCAACCCTGCATCAGGTCGGGCTGTCACGATATTAAATTTGGTCACTGCCGCGACAGCCACCTGGAGGACTGTCACGACAGCAACGATGACAGCACCGACGACAGCAACTCCTCTAAATCCGATACATCTAATACTGAAGATCAGGAGGAGGTAAACTGGTTAGGCAATCGTCTAGGTAAGTTATTCGAACATTTGAATTATACTTCGGATAACCATGTAATCCAAAAGCCATCTATTGTTGAGCCACCTGCCTTAGAACTTAAGCCCCTGCCGGGGCAGCTTAAATATGCTTTTCTTGGTTTAAATGATACGTTGCCCGTAATCATCTCTTCTAAGCTGCCGCAGGAACATGAACGACAGCTAATCGACATGCTAAGGCAGCACAAAAAGGCAATTGGATGGACGATTGCTGATATACAAGGCATTAGTCCGGCATTATGCATGCACAAAATCCTCATCGAGGAAGATCATAAGCCGACTATAGATGCCAAAAGGCGACTAAACCATGCGATGAAGGAGGTAGTGCGTAAGGAGATAATTAAGTGGTTAGATGCTGGTATTATTTACGCCATCTCCGACAGCAAATGGGTAAGCCCGGTGCAATGCGTTCCAAAGAAAGGAGGAATGACCGTGGTAACCAATGAGAACAATGAGTTAATCCCAACCAGGACTGTGACCGGTTGGAGGGTTTGTATGGACTATCGGAAGCTTAACAAAGCTACCCGAAAGGACCACTTTCCTTTACCCTTTATTGATCAAATGCTTGATAGATTAGCGGGTAAACCTTACTATTGTTTTCTTGATGGTTATTCAGGTTACAATCAAATCGCTATCGCACCAGAGGATCAAGAAAAGACGACTTTTACATGCCCCTACGGAACATACGCGTTTAGGAGGATCCCGTTTGGACTCTGTAATGCACTTGCCACCTTCCAAAGGTGCATGATGGCCATATTCTCCGACATGGTAGAGGACTTCCTGGAGATTTTCATGGATGATTTTTCTGTCTTTGGAGACGATTTTGAGAGCTGCCTTGGCAATCTACAAAAGGTACTTGAAAGATGTGAAAAAGCTAATCTTGTTTTGAATTGGGAAAAATGCCACTTTATGGTGGACGAAGGGATAGTCCTAGGCCATAAGATTAACTGCCGTGGGATAGAAGTTGACAGGGCCAAAATAGAAGTAATAGAGAAGATGCCGCCGCCGACCACAATCAAGGGTATTAGGAGTTTTTTCTCTTGGTCCTCTGGTGCAATAGCAATTTGATTATATCCTGAATAACCATCAAGAAAACAATAGTAAGGTTTACCCGCTAATCTATCAAGCATTTGATCAATAAAGGGTAAAGGAAAGTGGTCCTTTCGGGTAGCTTTGTTAAGCTTCCGATAGTCCATACAAACCCTCCAACCGGTCACAGTCCTGGTTGGGATTAACTCGTTGTTTTCGTTGGTTATCACGGTCATGCCTCCTTTCTTGGGAACACATTGCACCGGGCTTACCCATTTGCTGTCGGAGATGGCGTAAATAATACCAGCATCTAACCATTTAATTATTTCTTTACGCACTACCTCCTTCATCGCAAGGTTTAACCGCCTTTGGGCATCAATAGTCGGCTTATGATCTTCCTCTAGGAGGATTTTGTGCATACAGATTGCCGGACTAATGCCCTGAATGTCTGCTATCGTCCATCCTATCGCCCTTTTATGCTGCCTCAACATGTGGATCAGCTGTCGTTCCTGTTCCTGCGGCAGCTTAGCAGAGATGATTACGGGCAGTGTGTCATCGCAACCAAGATAAGCATATTTAAGCTGCCCTGGCAGGGGCTTAAGTTCTAAGACAGGTGGTTCAACAGTTGAGGGCTTTTGGATTAAATGGTTATCAGAAGTGTAATTCAAGGGTTCGAATAACTTACCTGGACGATGATCTAACCAGTTTACCTCCTCATGACCTTCAGTATCAGATGTATCGGATTTAGAGGGGTTGCTGTCGTCGGTGCTGTCGTCGTCACTGTCGTGACAGGTCTTTAAGTGGCTGTCGCAGCAGTGACCAAATTTGATATCACGGCAGCCCGACCTGATGCAGGGGTAATCAAAGGTCACCTCGATGATGGCTTTGCATTCCTCGTCCACATCGGCATGTTTCATTGCTTGGAGAACATTCAACTTAATTTCTTGATCGTTCACGCGCATGGTGAGTTCTCCTTTCTCCACATCAATCAATGATCTTCCCGTGGCTAAGAAGGGTCGCCCTAGGATGACTGGTGCGTTCTCATCTGCCTCACAATCTAAAATAAGAAAGTCAGCAGGAAAAATAAGTTTATCCACTCTTACCAAAATATCTTCAATTTTTCCCTCGGGGTGAACGTAAGAGCGGTCGGCTAGCTGTAGGGTAACTGTCGTGGGCCGCGCCTTGCCAATACCTAGTTTCTGAAAAACAGATTTGGGCATTAGATTAACACTAGCACCAAGATCACAAAGTGCCTTACCCACAAATTTATCGCCAATTACTCAAGGTATGAGGAAGCTCCCCGGATCCTTCTTTTTCTAGGGTGGCTGTCGATGAAGAATACTCATGCAACCTTCTTGCATCCTTACCGTTTCAAATTCCCCAAGTTTAGATTTTTTAGACATGACATCCTTGAGAAATTTAGCATAACCGGGCATCTCCCTAACAGCATCTAACAATGGAATGTTAATATGAACCTGTTTAAAAATATCATAAATCTTTTTAAGTTGAGATTCATGCTTAGCTTGCTGTATCCGTTGAGGGAAGGGTGGTGGGGGACGATAATCAGCAATGCGTCCTTCCCACTGCATGCGAATCTGAGGACGATAATCATCTTTTTTCTCCTCTGTCGCTTCTGCTGTCGTGACAGGCTCATCGGCAGCAGTCTGTTTGTCACCTGTCGGGGCAGCTTCCTCGGCAGGTTTGTCCAAAGCAGGGTCTTTTTCTGTTTCAGCTTCTTTTTCCGGCCCTGGTAACTTTTTCCCACTCCTAGTAGTAATCGCCTTACATTGCTCATGTGGGGGCGGTCTAGCATTTTCAGTATTGCTAGGGAAACCTCCATTCTGCCTCGGTTTAATATGCTGCGACACCTGACCCATTTGTGTCTCTAGAGATTTCAAGGTGGCCTCATGGTTTGTCATTCTCATCTTAGTTTCATCCATAAAATTTTCCGTCTTCTTGACAAACTGATTAATATTATCCATATACGTGCCAGTCTGAGACATAAAGGTGGCCAGAGTCTACTCCAATACACTACTCGTGGCAGGTGGTGGCTGCTGTTGTTGCTGAGGCGGCAGGTTCTGCGGCTGCAGTTGCTGTCGCGTCAACAGTCTAGGACCCCCTGATTCTGATTATATGCTTGCGGATTCAGGGCATTGTTAGGATTACTCTAGGAAAATTTGGGATCCTTCCTCCAATTAGGGTTGTAGTTGTTGGAATTGTAGTTCGGCTTGTAATTTCCAACATATTTTCCCTCTTCTATATTTATAGGGCACTCATCCCTACTATGATTTCCCTCACATATAGCACAAACTTCCTCGACAGCAAACCCTAGTACTTCCTCTTCACTCAATAAGTGTTTCATGGCTTTAGTGAGGAATGCTACCTGTGATTTCATAGTGCTGTCGGCCTCATAATCCTTGACAGCAAGTACCCGTTTACCCCCTCTTCTAGCTGTCGGAAACTGCTCCTCATTCTTGGCTAGATTTTTTAGAACTTGCAATGCCTCGTCCGGATCTTTATCCAATAATAGTCCATTTGCTGCAGAATCAATGCGAATGCGAGTTTGTAAGTTAGCAGCATTATAAAACTTAGTTACCTGATTCCAGACGGGGAATCCATGCATTGGGCAGTTCCGTAGAAGAGTAGTAAATCTGTCCCAGGCCTCGTGCATCGGCTCGTCATCTTCCTGTTGAAAAGTAGCAATTTCGTTACGTAATCGCTCAGATAAATGTGAAGGATTAAAACGAGATAAAAATTCACAAGTTAGATCTGCCCAAGTCATAATGGAACCCGGTGTAAGTTTATTCCACCAAGTTTTAGCTCTATCCCTTAATGAATGGGGAAATAACCGAAGCCTCAGTATCTCCGGACTAACTCCTGGCAGTCTAAACGAACCACAGATCTCCTGGAACGTTTTGAGATGCTCCCTAGCATCTTCTGTCGCAGAACCACTAAACTGTCCGGCATTGTTGATCATACTAAACATGACAGGTTTAAGCTCAAAGTTATCAACATCAATATCCGGCAGTGTGGTCTCCAGCTCTACATGGTCATTCAGCATGTAGTCACGACATGACCGTCGTCCATCTGCCCTCGGCGGGTCGCCGACAGGCGGTATGTCTCCTCCAGCAGGCTGGTTACAGGCCATCTGCTCTAGCTGTTCTTCAAGGTATTCGTTCCTGTCTAAAAGGTGGCGAATCTGTTTCTTGAGATTAAATGATCGTTCGATTTCTGGATCTAACTTATACTCCAGATCTTCGCCTTTTTTCGATCTGCGCATAAACAATAGAACCTCGTGAAAAGCAAGAGTTGAAAACAAAAAATAAAATTAAAGAAAAAATAAAAACGAAAACAAAAATAAAAACAAACAGTGCAATAAAAGAAAGATGTAGTTATGTTGCCAATCCCCGGCAACAGCGCCAAAAACATGTTGCGTGTAAAATAGTCTATCGCAATGGTAGTGCAAGTGTACACGACGTAAGTAGTAAAGTGATACTAAGTATCGGATATCGTCTCCACAGGGATTGGGCTAATGACTTCACCTTGATTTACTGCACGAAGTAAAGGAAATAGTTTAGAATTGTCACGAGAATAATATAATAAAAACGTAAATAAAAGGATTGGAATATCAAGATAGAGAGAATGGGCTGGTATTGAATTGCTCGGTAGTGCAGGTATTGAATTGCTCAGGATCTCCAGTTCTGTCGTCGCTCCCGTCGCCGACAGCACTTGTCGCGACGTCTGTCCGTTGGCAGTCGCGGCAGCAGACACACCAACTCCGTACTTCAAGTTTGGCAAGAATCCCAGATCTGCCTTGCCCTATCCCTAGGCACAAGTCTGTCGATGAACACGTCTTTGATGATACCTCCCGGCGTGAATCGAAGGATGAACACCGATGTGTATGAATTCTTCCTTAGCCACTTAACCTCGCCTTATCCCTAAGCACGAGATGGTTCAACTATAAACTAGAGAACGCGCTTTTATCTCTTTCGTATACTTAACTCTCCCGATGCTAAGTAAATAGATAACCTCACAATGCTCTCCCGATGCTCTTGCAAGATATTAAAACCAAGATAAAAGAACTTGAAGTTTATTTTATTGAACTTGAAAAATCCTAAAACAAAGCAACCCTTGCAACTACTTTACAAAACAACCCGTAGCCCTAGGGGGAATTTAGAACATGTCGGTGACGGGTGGACGACAGGGGTTTGGTTTCGGTTATGGGATATCGGTTATCAAGGGGATGGTTTCTAGGTTAAATCTATGCCCTTATATAAGCTTTGGGCTCAAGTCATCTAAGGTAACAAGGATTACAACTTTAATTAAAAGTAAGATTCTAATAAAGACTAAATCTCTAAAGTCTCCTACTTTCCAGCCGCATCCTTGCTTTTAGGAATTTCTTCTCCTTGAGCTTTGGCTTGACATATCTTTCGATCCGGGGCTTGGAAAATTATTTGGCTTCCACACGACAGACGAGCAGATTTTTCTCTATCTATCGAGGTCCACTTGACTTTTCCTCTTCATAAGTCTGCTGTCACCTTGCTGTCACGACAGGTCCATGACAGGTTTGTCTTCTTCGGCTGCTTGTCCAGTTCAGCTTTCCTGCTTATCTGCCCTGCGCCTGCCTTCAACGTCTATTATGGCAGATACCTGCAAAAATAGCCATCTTTCAGTAGAATCCGTGCTTTTAATCCTTTTGTGATGTTTTACTAAAAACTAACCTAAATGCAATGCAATGATGCTTGAATGCAGCAGAAATATGGGTTAAAAAGTGTGTAAATAATAGAACTTTTACACACTCAACACCATCTCTTAGAGCAGAACCGACCCTTTGACTTTAATGATGAATGTACTGAAGCATTCAAGGTTCTGAAAGAAAAACTAGTGACAGCCCCCATAGTACAGCCACCAGACTGGACACAGCCATTTGAGATTATGTGTGATGCTAGTGACTATGCTGTCGGGGCAGCACTTGGGCAGCGCAGAGATAAGCTATTTCATGTCATATACTATGCCAGCAAGACATTGAATGACGCCCAAGTGAACTACACCACCACAGAAAAGGAGCTGTTAGCTGTGGTGTTCTCTATCGACAAGTTTCATTCTTACATACTTGGGACGAAAGTAATAGTGCACACCGACCATTCTGCCCTAAAGTATTTGTTCGCAAAGAAGGATGCAAAGCCTAGATTGATACGATGGATCCTGCTATTGCAAGAGTTCGACCTTGAGATCAAGGACAAAAAGGGGACAGAAAATCAAGTGGCAGACCACTTGTCAAGGTTGGAGAAGGGACAGAGTCTACCAATCGATGAGACACATATATTGGAGACCTTCCCAGATGAGCAGCTCTTTGCTGCCGCAATCGCTGCCGCAACAGCCATGGCGGCAGGTAAGTCTTCTGAACTTCCCTGGTATGCTGATTTCGTTAATTTTATAGTTAGCGGAATACTTCCTTCTGATCTTAATTATCATGCCAGGAAGAGGTTCCAAAATGATGTTAAGCATTATTATTGGGACGAACCTCTTCTTTTCAAAATGTGTGCAGATCAGGTTATAAGGAGGTGTGTACCACAAGAAGAGCAAGAAGACATTCTCCATCACTGCCATGCTTCGCAATATGGAGGTCACTTAGGAGGCAATAAAACTGCTGCCAAGGTGCTGCAGTCGGGGTTCTACTGGCCGACACTGTATAAAGATGCACATGACTTTTACAAGAACTGTGACAGGTGCCAGCGCATAGGTAACATCTCGAGGAGAAACGAGATGCCACTGCAGAACATTCTAGAAGTCGAGATCTTCGACGTTTGGGGGATTGATTTTATGGGACCTTTTCCATCTTCATGTGGAAATCTATACATCCTCCTAGCAGTGGATTATGTCTCCAAGTGGGTAGAAGCAATCGCAACTCAAAAGAATGATGCCAAAACGGTCCAAAATTTTTTGCACAAAAATATTTTTTCTAGATTTGGCATCCCTAAGGCGATTATCAGTGATGAAGGGAGACATTTTGATAATAGGGTAATTGCTGCCGCCTTGAAGAAATATGGTGTCAAGCACAGGATCGCGACAGCATACCACCCACAGACCAATGGACAAGCTAAGATATCTAATAGGGAAGTTAAGAACATTCTTGAGAAGATGGTTAAGCCAACTAGGAAAGATTGGTCTTTACTCCTTAATGATGCATTATGGGCATATAGGACAGCTTTTAAGACTCCATTGGGCATGTCTCCATACCGAATGATTTATGGAAAAACCTGTCACTTGCCTGTCGAGATCGAGCACAAAGCATATTGGGCAATCAAGGCAGTAAACATGGACTTGGACAAGGCAGGCCAGAAAAGGTTGTTAGATTTGAACGAGATTGAGGAAATACGGACATTGGCCTACGACAATGCAAGGATCTACAAGGAGAAAACAAAGAAGTGGCATGACAAGAAGTTGCTGCCACGACAGTTCTGCCCAGGGCAGCTTGTGTTGTTGTTCAATTCTAGACAGAAACTCTTCCCAGGAAAGCTAAAGTCTAGATGGTCTGACCCATTCCAAGTGGTACAAGTTTTTCCCCATGGTGTCATTACAATCCGATCATTAAAAGACGGGCACCAATTCAAAGTCAATGGACAGCGCCTCAAGCATTATCAGGGGACTGAAGCCCCAGGAATACAGGAAGTGGTTACTTTAGGAGATGCCCCACAAGGCATCCTTAATTTAACCTAAATTTTATTTTTATTATTTATTTTTATTATTTATTATTTATTAGGTATTAAGGTTTATTTTTATTTGAATAATGTTTTTCTATTTTCTGTTTTTAGGAAATAAAGGAGTCAAGAAGAAAAAGAGAAGTGGCCTAAGCCCACCATCCATCAGCCCAACAGAGCCCATTTATTGAAGTCTGTCGTTTCGGCTGCCGCCGCAGACGGATAAGACAGGCTATCAACAGACTGACACGACAGGCGCAGAAGAGTGTGACAGACGCGTAATAGACGCATTAATGCGTGGCAGACGCGTCAGACACGCCAACTCTCAACAGTCGCTCCGTTATTCATGCCTGCCGTTACAGCATTAAACGGGCAGATCCTCGACCGCTATAAAACCCCGTTTTCACTTTCATTTTTCATCACTTCTGCTTATTCTTACTTGCTTTCACCTCTCGTTTTTCTTTGCTTTCTTTACTTTCAAACCCTTGCAACTAATATGTCTTCTAGACAGACCCGCCGCAGTGCTGCCTCAGCCTCTTCATCAGCAGCACAGTCGCCCTTCGAAACTAAGGAATTATGGGAGGAAAGGGGCTTCATCTACATCCGCAAGGCACCGAACATGGGGCTCCAACCATTCATCGCGAAGGCAATAAGGAATTTGCTATGAGAGCAGTTCACTGAACAACCGACAGAACTAAACGACACGTTGGTGAGGGAGTTTTATGCTGCCATCGACAGCAGAACGGCAACCTCAGTCACCGTCCGAGGGGTAGAGGTGCCATTTACAGCTGATAGCATCAATCACATGTATGGCCTATATTTTGGCCCCGACGATGACGCCCACCAGCAATTTTTAGAGACTCTCGATTCTGCCGCCTACGGTGCTGTCATGGCGGAGGTGACAGAGGAAGGAACAACATGGACCACGAGCAAAAAGAACCCCAACTCTGTAAAAAGGGGGCAGCTGCTCCCAGAAGCAAAGCTATGGAACGCTTTCATCAAGAAGCGTATCCTGCCGTCCTCCCATCACACGACGGTGAACCAGCAACGGCTGGCTCTCATTCACTCGATCATGCACGACCGGCCTATCAACGTGGGCCGCTATATGAGGGAAAGCATCTTGGACTGCACATTCCGCTCCTCTTCCCGTCTTTGCCTACCGTTCATGATCACTCTCTTTTGCCGCTGCGCTGCTGTTCCAGAGGCCACCACCGACAAACTAATCAAGGGCAGAGGCTGGACAGAAAACAACATTACCAGCCTCATGGAGTTGATAGTCGCAACACCTATCAACTCCTTCAACCCAGCTGCCTCCCCAGCAGACTCAGATGAGGAACCTGCCATCGAACCTGCCACAGCAGCCGCCCAGACCGACCAATCCGCCCAAATCCTTGCCGCCATACAACGGGTGGAAGACAGACAGATGGGGCTGATGACATTCATCCGGGATTTCGCAACTTCCACGGTAAATTTCATTACAAATACTTTAAATTATCCCGATGTTATTTTCCCCACTTTTCCGGACCACTACTTTCATATCCCCACCCCTGTCCACACACCTACACCACCTGCCTCCCCACATACCCATTCCACCGCTTCCGCCCATCACCTGCCCCGACGGCAGCTGCGAGTCCTCCGGCCGACAGCCCTGCACGTGGAACGAAGCGGCCAGCCACAACCGACAGCGAGGAGGAACCTCTGATTCGGAAGAATTTGGAGAGGGAGTTTACGCCTGTCAAGAGGCAGAAACACGTGGCAGACAGAAATCTAATGCCCAAGGCGAGCACCACCACCAGTAGCACTTGGGATAGCGGCAGCAGCTCCGACATCCAGCTCGTGGAGCAACCTGTCCAGCCTCCACCACAGCCCAGACGTCGCCTCCATATCCGTGTTAGCAGCAGCAGCGAAGACAGCGACTAAAATTTAAGTCTTTTATTTTTCTTTTCTTGCTGCCTGCTTATATATATTTTGTGATGTACATGCCTTCATTTTATCTGTCATTTTGCATTGAGGGCAATGCAACCCTCGAGTTTGGGGGTGGCACCCTCCATAGTAATGGAGTCTTAGTACATCTTTTTATTATTATTGTGTCTTTTATTTAATTAAGTTCTCTTAAAAAAATCAGAAATATAAAACTGTTGGCTTAAAACTGTGAAGTTAACTTACCTGTCATGACAGCTCTGTCGTGGCAGCATCTTTAGGACAGTTTAAGGAGAAGTTTAGAGCCTTTCTATAGTTCTGAAAATCTTAAACACCATTGTGACTGTTATATTGCTTAGATTTCTCTTAGCCAAGCTAGAATAGGATGCTTAATACTTGAAAAGCCCCTAGAGGTGCCTAACACTGGCTCTAGGAAAGAAGTTTAGCAAAAGAAACTCAAAAACCTAGAGGTGCCCGAAACCGGCTCTAGGAAGCTAAGGTGCCCAAAACTGGCTCTAGTAAAACTTAGCTTGAAAATAGAAAAGAAGCATGAAAATGTGCCTTCCAAAAAAATAACTTTGGCATAAAAATTCGAGTTAAAGAGTTGAATATTCTAGTGAAAATAAGAGAGTCTTGGCATATAACTGTTCACAAGCATGCACACACTGCACGAGAGCTATAGGGAGATTCCGGACAGATCCTAACCTTTCCGACAGGTTGCTGCCGCCACAGAGATTGAGCGACGGGTAAGGGATAGTTCACTGTTTGAAGGCCAACACAAAAATATTCATTTTTCTTTTAGGTTTAATTGCTTGAGGGCAAGCAAAAACTTGAGTTTGGGGGTGTGTTGAGTGTGTAAAAATTCTATTATTTACACCCTTTTTAACCCATATTTCTGCTGCATTCAAGCATCATTGCATTGAATTTAGGTTAGTTTTCAGCAAAACATCACAAATATGTAAAAGACACGGATTCTACTAAAAATAGCTGATTTTGCAGGTTGCTGCCATAGTTGACGAGGAAGGCAGGCGCAAGACAGAGAAGCAGAAGAGATGAACTGGACAAGCAGACGACGAGGACGAAGCTGCCATGCAGCTATCGTGACAGCATGGTGACAGCAACCTTATGAAGAGGAAAAGTAAAGTGGACCTCGATAGATAGAGAAAAATCTGATCGTCTGTCGTGTGAAAGCTAAATATTTTTCCAAGCCCCGGATCAAAAGATATGACAAGCCAAAGCTCAAGGAGAGGAAATCCCTAGAAACAAGGATGGCGGCTGCAAAGTAGGAACTTTAGAGATTAAGTCTTTATTAGAATCTTACTTTTAATTAAAGTTGTAATCCTTGTTAACTTAGAATACTTGAGCCCAAAGCTTATATAAGGGCATAGATTTTAACCTATGAGACATCATACATCATACCCCATAACCGATATCCCAAAACCCCTCCGTCGTTTACCCGCCGTCGTTATGTTCTAAAAAACCCCTAGGGCCACGGGTTGTTTTGTAAAGTAGTTGCAAGGGTTGTTTTGTTTTAGGATTTTCCAAGTTCAATAAAATAAACTTCAAGTTCTCTTATTTTGGTTTTCAATATCTTGCAAGAGCATCGGGAGAGCATTGTGAGGTTATCTATTTACTTAGCATCGGGAGAGTTAAGTATACAAAAGAAATAAGAGCGAGTTCTCTAGTTTATAGTTGAACTATCTTGTGCCTAGGGATAGGGCAAGGTTAAGTGGCTAAGGAAGAATTCATACACATCGGTGTTCATCCTTCGATTCACACCGGGAGGTATCATCAAAGACGTGTTCATCGACAGACTTGGACCTAGGGATAGGCCAAGGCAGATCTGGGATTCTTGCCAAACATGAAGTACGGAGTTGGTGTGTTTGCTGCCGCAACAGCCGACGGACAGTCGCCGCGACAGGTGCTGCCGCGACGGGCACGACGACAGAACTGGAGTTCCTAAGCAATCCAATACCTGCACTACTGAGCAATTCAATACCAGCCCATTCTCTCTATCTTGATATTCCAACTTTTTATTTACGTTTTTCCTTATTTTCGTGACAATTCTTTTTGATATTTTCTTTACTTCGTGCAGTGAAATAAGGTGAAGCTATTAGCCCAATCCCTGTGGAGACGATATTCGATACTTCGTATCACTTTACTACTTGCGTCATGTACACTTGCACTACAATTGCGATAGACTCTTTTACACGCAACAGTTACCACCGGACAGAGAGGTAGAGTTCACCATTGAGACCTATTCTGATTTAGCTCCTGTTTCGATTGCTCCGTATCGCCTAGCACCGAAAGAATTGAAAGAGTTGAAGACTCAGTTGAAAGAATTGATAGATAGAGGTTTTATTCGACCTAGTTCTTCACCTTGGGGTGCACCAGTTTTGTTTGTGAAGAAGAAAGATGGAAGCATGAGAATGTGTATAGATTACAGACAGTTGAATCAGTTGACAGTGAAGAATAAATATCTGTTGCCTAGAATTGATGACTTGTTTGATCAGTTGAGAGGAGCATCAGTCTTTTCGAAGATTGACTTGAGATTGGGTTACTACCAGCTAAAGGTAAGAGAGGTTGATGTACCGAAGACGACCTTTAGGACTAGGTATGGTCATTATGAGTTCTTAGTCATGCCTTTTGGGTTGACTAATGCACTGCTGCTTTCATGGACATGATGAACATGATTTTTCATAAGTAGCTAGATCAGTTTGTAGTTGTGTTTATAGATGACATCTTGGTGTATTCGCGAACTGAAGAAGACCATGACCGACACTTGAGACTAGTTTTGAAGACTTTGTTAGATCATCAGTTGTATGCAAAGCTAAGCAAGTGTGAATTCTGGATCCGAGAGGTAGTCTTCTTGGGACACATAGTGTCAGCCGATGGGATTAGAGTTTATCCGAAGAAGATTGAGGTCATTGTTGAATGGAAGCAACTGAAGTCTGTAATAGAGGTACGTAGCTTCCTAGGCTTAGCCGGATACTATAGGAGATTTGTAAAGGGTTTCTCTAAGTTAGCCGCTCCATTGACACAGTTGCTTCAGAAGAGTGTTCAATTTGAGTGGACAGATGCAAGACAGAGAGCCTTTAAGAAGTTGAAAGAAGCTTTGACCCAAGCACCGATCTTGATTCAGCCCGAGTCCGGGAAGGACTATGTAGTTTATAGTGATGCTTCTTATGTAGGGCTAGGATGTGTTCTTATGCAAGACAAGAGAGTGGTGGCTTATGCCTCAAGACAGTTGAAGACCCATGAGCGCAACTATCCGACCCATGACATAGAGTTAGCTGCAGTTGTATTTGCTCTGAAGATTTGGAGGCACTATTTGTACGATGAGAAATGCACAGTGTACACCGATCACAAGAGTTTGAAGTACATTCTGACTCAGCGAGATTTGAATCTCAAACAGCGTAGGTGGTTAGAGTTGCTAAAAGACTACGATCTTACCATTGAGTACCATCCAGGTAAGGCCAATGTAGTGGCCGACGCATTGAGTAGAAAGATAGCCGTGGACTTGAGAGTCATGTTTGCTAGATTGAGTTTGTCCGGAGATGGTGGCTTAGTAGCCGAGCTTCAGGTTAGACCTACTTTAGGTCAGTTGATTAGGGAGAAACAGCTATTAGATAGATCTTTGGCACCTCACGTGCAAGATATAGCCGAGGGTAGATCTTCAGACTACAGTTTTAGTACTGATGAGGTTTTATGTTTCAAGGATAGAATAGTTGTGCCAGAGGACAGTGACTTGAGACGTACGATCTTGACTGAGGCTCACAGTAGTCCGTTTGCTATGCATCCTGGAAGTACGAACATGTACCGTGATTTGAAGAACGAGTACTTTTGGGTTGGCTTGAAGAGAGATGTAGCCGACTTTGTGAGTAAGTGCTTAGTGTGTTAGAGAGTGAAGGCGGAACATTAGGTTCCCTCAGGTTTGTTACAGCCGTTGAGGATTCTGGAATGGAAATGGGAGAACATCACCATGGATTTTGTTTCGGGTTTGCCTTTGACTCCTACGAAGAAGAACTCAGTGTGGGTTATTATGGATCGTTTTACGAAGTGTGCTCACTTCTTGGCAGTCAACACTACTTACACCCGCGATTTACTTCTCGATTTTGGGAGTGTCTACATACAACTTTGGGTATCCGTTTGAACTTCAGCACGTCTTATCATCCTCAGTCAGAGAGAGTTATTCAGATCTTAGAGGATATGTTACGTTGTCGCATCATTGATTTTCAGGGTACGTGGGAGAAGCACTTGCCTCTAGTAGAGTTTGCGTACAATAATAGCTTTCAGTCGAGCATTCAGATGGCTCCGTATGAGGCCTTGTATGGCCGGAAGTGTAGGACTCCAGTTTGTTGGGCCGAAGTGGGACAGAAATTGTTACCTATGCCGGATTTGCTCAAGGGGACAACTGACAAGGTAAAATTGATTTGTGGCCGTTTGAAAGCTGCTTCGGATAGGCAGAAGTCCTATGCCGACTTGAAGAGGAAGGAAGTTGAGTTCTCAGTGGGTGAGAAGGTATTCTTGAAAGTGTCTCCGTGGAAGAAAGTGATGAGGTTTGGCCGAAAGGGGAAGTTGAGTCCGAGATACATAGGACCGTATGAGATTGTGAAAAGGGTGGGTCCCGTTGCTTATTAGTTGCGTTTGCCATCCGAGCTAGAGAAGATACACGATGTGTTCCATGTTTCGATGCTCCGTAAGTATAGGTCCGATCGATCACATGTTATGCCCGTAGAAGAGATTGAATTGAATCCGGATTTGACTTATGAGGAAGAGCCAGTGGAGATCTTAGCTTCTGACAGTAAGGTCTTGAGGGGTAGATCGATTGAGTTAGTAAAGGTGCGGTGGCAGCATCGAGGTGTGGACGAGGCCACATGGGAGAGGAAGGAGGATATGGAAAAGCAGTTTCTGTATCTCTTTCAGTCAGGTAATTTCGGGGACGAAATTCCTTAAGTGGGAGAGAGTTGTTACGCCCGTGTTTTGGGGTTAGGAGTTAGTTGGGTTTGCGGTTCGAGTTGGTAAAATAAAATAAAATCAATTCAACCTTGATTAAAATCTAATTGAGCTTTAATAAAAGGGGAGGAACCTTGTTGATAATTTAACCCAAAACTTTTAAAAGGAAGACAACTTTTTGGAGACCAAAAAGGGAACAAAAAAAGGTGTCATCTGTGTCCCCTTTCTCTCCTTTCAAACGTTGGAAAGCTCTCAAACCCCTCCCCGTGTCTTATTTACTATTCCATTGATTTGCAACTCAATTTCAAGACCATTTTAAGAGGTAAGGGCATTTCCTAATTCTCCTTTTCATCCCCTATCTCCCCATAGTCATAGATTTCAAAACTATGAACTTTTGAAATGCTAGGGTTTTGCTAAAGCTTGAGTTTTTATGGTGATTTTCACTTTGTTTTGAAATATGAAGTTAAGTTTTATTTTAATCACATTAAGATGTATTATATATGTCAAAATGGTTGGGTTTTGTTGAAAACCCGAAGTGGGTTCTTGGAGAAATTTTTGGAATGTCAAAACTTGATTTTTGGGTGGGTTTTAAGTGAAAATTAAAGGGCTGATGGTTTGTATAGGTTAGGAGGATGATTTGGGACCTTTTGGGGATCATTTGGGTGATTGAAAATGGAAATTTCAGCTAGGGTTTGAGGGAGCACGAAAATTGATATATTTGGGGATTATTTGGTTGGAAAATTTGGGTGAAATTAGTTTGAGCTCAAAGGTCCGGTGATGAGTGGAATCCCATCCGTAGGGCATGTGGAATCCACCGAAAGGCAAAATTTGGGTGAAGTTAGTTAAGTCATCAAGGAGGAGTACGGTGATGCAATATTCCACCGGAAGCTTTTATATATTCTACGGGATGATGAGTGGAATCTCATCCGTAGGGCATGTGGCGATGAGTGGAATTCTGCCCATGCAAGGTCCGGTGATGAGTGGAATCCCACCGAGGTAAAGTGGTTGTTGAGGTTTAAATCCGCACATCCGGGTAACTAATAGTGACCAATTAAACTTGTTCATATGATTGTGATATTTGATGTTAATATTTGATGATCTTATAAATGTCCGAGCTTGATATGATGTGAGATGCCATACAAGACTCTTGAAAGACTAGCTAGGTCTACTCGTGACTTTATCTATGCATGTTAGATATGAGTTTTATGGAGTACATGCTTGGACCCTGCATTGTTGATGTTTTTCGGTTTTAGAGCATCCTCACTAAGCTTATAGCTTACGCTCTCATTTTCAACAATGTAGATCATTAGCATGGTCTTAGCTCGGAGCAAGGCAAGAAGGGCTTTCCAAGTTTGTGGCTCAAGTACGGTTGTTAATTATGTAGTAGTTAAGCAATGTGGCAAGAGAGTGTGTTGTATGAGCTTGTATGACTCATTGGTGATTTTGATGCTTATGCTTGACTTGGTTTGTAAGCATGTTTACCTTGCTAAATGCTTTTTGATGTATGCCTTTTGAATGTTAATATTGTCATATGGTATGTAAACCCTTATAGGATGAATGATGTTTTTTACTTATCAATGTTTCCAAGCATGACTTGTATGAAAGGCCTTTGTATAATTGTCATGTATGTACAATTGTTTAAATCCATGTTTGTGGGAGTTTGAGTATGTTAAACCTAGGATGTATGCCTTTAGATTTTATTTGATGGTGATGTGAGCCTTTAGGGGTCCTAGGGGACCTTTAGACATGTCAAGACTCACCTAAATCTGAATTTCAAAGGTTGCAGACTGCCAGTGTTTCGAAACGGGAAGGGTCGTTTCGAAACGGGTAGGCTTCAGGGACCCCGTATCGGAACGCGTTTCGATACGGTTTGGCCTCTGGAACCCCCTGTTTCGATACGCGTTTCAGAACGTTTTGGCTACTAGAATTTTGAGAAATTCATGAGATAAAGGTGTTTCGAAACGGGCCTGGAGGTTTCAAAACGGTCAAAATCTCGTTGACCAGGAGAAGTTGACCGTCGTGGGCGTTTCGAAACGGTTGACCCCCGTTTCGATACGACCCCTTGTATAGGCTCTGGGGCTGTTGACCTGGTCAAGGCGTTTCGATATGCCTCAAGGGTGTTTCGAAACGGCCTGTTTAAAAGATTAAAATTGGGCTGTTTAAATGTTGTTTCGGGTTCGAATAATTATCTCGTGTATGTTGTTCCGCTGTTTGATCACCTAGGATTCAATACTCCTCTAGACAAGGTTAAAATGAAAGAAAAAAAGATAGGGTTGCTAACCGAGGGGAAACCTTAACGGGTTTCACTTCGATTTTCCCCGTGTGGCCTACTTGGACCGGTCATCCGGCCAGACCGGGACGAGGGGGTTACAATATGATAAGAGCATCCTGAATCAAGAATCCAAGCATATGTGAACTGTGTTGTTGAAATAGAAATCATATCACCATCACTGCATTCTGAATTCTCATTCTGCACCACTTTCACAGTTTTTGATGATGCATCATGTTTATCATCTGGCTCCTTTTTCCACTTTGGATAGTCTCGTTTCATATGTCCTGGCTCATTGCACTTGTAGCAACAAAACGTCTTTTTGCCTCTAGACTTTGATATAGAATTCCGTCTTCTAGAACCCTTCTTCTCTAACTTCCTTCCACAGTCGTGATTACCCTTAACATATAAACCATCAGCGTGAGAGCTTTCACATATATTCTGCCTTCACTGGTTGTGGGCCAACAAGGTTGTAGTAATCTCTTCAACTTTGATTATTTCTTTCTCATATGCAAGAGTAGTCATCATGTGTTCATAAGAAGAAGACAACAAACACAAAAAATCATTGTTTTGTCTTTATCTTCAATCTTCACATCAAGTTTAGTTAAATCGGTAATTATTTGATTGAAGATATTCACGTGCTGCGGCAAATCCTAACCTTCCTGCATCTTCTGCCTATACAACTTCTGCTTTATATACAATTTATTTGTCAAAGACTTGGACATAAATTGACTTTCCAACTTGCTCCATATCTCTTCTAGAGACATCAGATCCATAACTTGATACATAATCTCATATGTCAAACATAATTGTATGGTTCCAGTCGCTCGTTGCTGCAGCTCTTCTCAATCGTCGTCCTCCATCGACGCTTGTTTTGTAGATCATAAAGCCTTTAAAATCCCTTGTTGCGCTAACAGATCCTTTACCCTCGTTTGCCACAATCCGAAGTCACCTTCACCATTGAACTTTACCACTTCGAATTTCGCACCGGACATAGTCATCGCAACCAGGCTCTTGATACCAGTTGTTGTGCACACGACAAACGAAAAAGAAAATCAAACAAGCAAGAACACAAGAGATTTAACGAGGTTCAGCAGTGTGCTTACGTTCTCGGGAAGCAAAGAGCGGTTGTTTTCTTTTATTCAGTCAAAGGTCCTTAGGTTACAAATAACACATCTATTTATAGACCCGGTACAATTACAAAGATACCTCGTACTTCGCCCCCGCACTCTCAACCCACTTAATCTGAGCCCATTGAAAACTCGAGTACTCCTTTGATGGACAGATGCTCTCGCTCCGCAAAGCCTAAAGAACAATTGATGAAGTGCCTAATGAGGTGAGAGTAAGCCTCTTTATATAGCCCCCTACATCCAAGTCATATTCTAACTAGGATAAGGAATATTACTCCCAAAAGATTAAAATAATTGTAATCCTAATTAAAGTAGCCAACATCTGTCCTTTTACAATATATGAGTCATACTTAACAAGTTTTCATAAGGCCCTCTACCAATAAAAAGATTAGTGCTTATATTTGTAGTTGGTGAAACTGCAAACAACAATACTGCAAAGGAACATTTCAGCCATGAAATAAAAAGGAAAAATGAAAGGAAAGTTGGGTTTGCTTACAAGAACCGGATGGTTTCAATATCCTTGAATATGCATAAATGCTGAGATCTTTTCAAGTTAATCCCAAAATAGTTTCGGAAAGCAAATTGTCAGTTGATTATGCTTAACAAATTGGAACTCAAGAAGATTTTGGTATGAATGATACTAAACCAGTTTAGGAAAGCGATTGTCAAAATTAGGGGTGAGCAAAACTCGACTCGATTCGAAAAAATCGATATTTTTTTTCAATTTCGAGTTATTCGAGTTGTTCGAGTTATTCGAGTCAACTCGATTAACTCGAAAAAATTTCGATTTCGAGTCGGTTTGGAATTTGCCCAACTCGAAAAATTGAAAAATCGAAAAACCGAATTTTACAGTTTTACGATTTAGTCACTGATTTCATTTTTCTTCAATTCCTCATTCATTTTAAGTCCATTTTTGACCAAATTTGAACCACATATTCCTAAACCAGCGTAGAATACATATTTATCTTCAATTTATATTTTTAAAATAAATTTCATATTTTTTCAATTCAGCCCCTTAACTTTGTATGATTTCCTCATTTCTTCAATATTTCCTTCGTTTTAAGTCAATTTTGACCAAAATTGAACCACATGCTCCTAAACCAATGTAGAAACTAGAATACCTATTTAGCTTCAATTCATATTTTTAAATTAAATTTTCTACTTTTGTAATTTAGCCCCTCAACTTTGAATGTTTCTCATTTCTTTAATTTCTCTTTCGTTTTAAATCTATTTTTTACCAAAATTAAACCACATGATTCACTAACACTATATAATATCTATATAACTTCAATTCATATTTTTAACAAATTTATTCTTTTTTAATTTAGCCCTTTAACTTTATATTTTATTCAATTTGATCATTCAACCAATTTTTTTGGTAATTTTTTTCTTTACATCAATTCATTGACTCATTTATACCTCATCAGTACTTTATCCTTAAAAGTTCCTTATTTAAAATAATATTATAAATATATTTTAGAAGTTTAGATGATATTTTTTTTATTAAATAACATTACAAATCTTACTTATGCATGTGAAAAATAATATGAAGATATATATATATATATATATGCATATCTTATATGAATAGAGAAAGTCGTTTAAATTAGAATCAAATTGTACTATAACATGGTAAATAATTACAATTAAATTTGTATAGAAACTCGAAAACTCGACAGTATAATTCGGAACTCGAAAAAAGTTTGTTGCAATTCTCTTTTTTGAACTACTCTTATGTTTTTGTTTTTATTGGTTTGTATCTTTTGACATGTGATGTTGGATTTTCTAAACTCTGCTGTGTTATTTGCTTTAGTTATTAATATATTTTAGGGTACTCTTTTCCTCCTTCCGCTATCTTTGGTCTCGTCTTGGCGTTACCTAGATAAGAAGGAGGTTTTTAACGAGGCTCGTAGTTTATAATGGAAGGTTGAGTTTTCTTTTTGTTGGTTTGATTGTTACAATTGAAATTTGGACAGGTTTACCTTGTTTGATGAAAAATGTGTTCTTATTTTTGTGCTTTTAGAATCATTGTATTGTTTAGTCATAAGTCAATTTATATGTATGTAGATATAATTCAAAATCTTTTTTTACACATGTGAAAAATAATATGAAGAAATATATATGTAGATATAAATAGAAAAATGTTTAAATTAAAACCAAACTCGAAAAATCGAATCGACTCGAACTCGCTAAAATTGACTCGAATCGAAAAAATTTCAATTTAAGTTCAAGTTGTAAAATATGACGATTGAACTCGAATAACTCGAATTTTTTTGACTCGACTCGACTCGACTTGCTCGAACGCTCACCCCTAGTCAAAATTGGGAGGGGGCGTGGAGAGAAAAGAGGAAAGAAAGAAAGAAAGAAAGAAGAAAATGAGGAAAATTTATAAAGATTTTAGAACGGCATCGTTTTGGAGTGAAATTGATGTTCTTAAAACGTCGTCGTTTTGGTGCCGTATGCCACGTTATAACACCGTTAATTATTTAACAGCAAAATAACTAAAATCATTAAATGTCTAAAGTTCAATTTATTCATTGAACTTTTTAAAACTTCAATAACCAAAATAAGTCAGAGAGTAAAGTTCAATAATGATTTATATAATTTAGTTTGTTTTTTTATTGATCAAATATGAAAATGTTTGTGAAACAAAGGCAAAAAGGGATCACAAATATGTGAACTCTTTTATAGCCACTCATCAGTAAAAATGAATGAAAACTTAGCCCTTAACCCAAAAATAACAGTAGGGAAAGGAGTTATTACGCCTTACTATCGCTCTTATTACACCTGAAATATTTATGTACATTGGATTATACTAAATTAACCATACTTAAAGGAACCTGCATTTAGTTGTAAGCGTCCTCGGATTAATTCAAATATAAATATATTGAATATCAGCTTTTAAAGAATATTTGTATAAATCGATTTTAAAAGCACAGCCGATGTGGGTGGACATAATTTCTAGTTATGAAAGCATAGCCTATGTACTTGGAACAATGACTGAATAGTGAATATTATTTCAATTAAGGAGACCGAAATTATAATACCAAATCAGATAGTCTTTAAAAGGGTAGGAAATTCACCTAAACAGTGTTTTAGAAAGGGTTAAAATATTTTCTAAGTCCATGTACTCTTTCTACATTTGGAAATCGGTCCTTCTACTTTTATTTCCAAGAAATTAGTTTATGTTTTTTTAACAATTTTTACCTAGAGAAGGAAGAAAGAGAAAGAAAAATTTACTCTTACTGAATTTAAAACCCACAACCTAAAGGAGGTGTCAACTGACAACTTTTAACCACTAGCTTTAGAGGTTGTTAACTAGTCTCTTTGTTTTTCAAATCTAAACATCCAAGCCCAATTGTTAACACCGTTAAAATTCTATGTTATATTTATTAATGTGACATTTTAAAATATGGGTTATTCTTCATTTACAAATATGGACGGACTTTGACAAAATCTTAGACTCATTTTAGACTTAAATAAACATGAAGTGTATTTATCTCGTACATAAATTTAATTCGACCTGACCATAATCGCCTTAAATTCAAATAGTAATTTCAAATAAAAAGCATATATTGTTTTTTAATCTAAATACACCCACTTCAATTAATCATGTTGATATAAATAATTTTTTTACAAAAATGTCGACAACTCGACATAAATATTTGAGTGTTAGGAGTGATATGTTACTTATTTGGATTCATTAATAACATTATAGAAATAAAAATAAAATTATATCAAATTAAAACAAAAATACCAAAATTTAAGTATAATAAAACGAGCGATCATGTCAGAAATACGTGATATGATCTACGGTTGAAATTAATCTCTTCGATATTTAACATATATATGACATTATCATTAAAATTTTTAATTTTTTAATTGATTAATCTAAATCGAGTACTGCATAGATTCATCATAAAAATAAGTTTTTTAGTTTGATTTTCTCCATTCACAACGTTAGTATTTAAATCTTTAACCTTATTTAAGAGATTTAATACCCATAATATTAGACCAACTGGATGTCAGTATTAATGTCGTTAATTGATTGCATTGTTTCTTTATTGGAAGAAGCAAGGATGAGTCTACCACGTGCGACGAACATTGATGAACACCACTAACGATGAACACCGATGAACACCATAAATTAATTAATAAAGATTTGAAATTTCAAGTACCCATCAAATAATTAATAATTACTTTAAAAAATTCAATTAAATTATTTTATATATATATATTAAAATTTTAATTTTTTTAATAAGGGTAAACTATATATTTAGTACCTCACATATTTCCGTATTTCTATTGAACCCTCATTATTTAAATATTATTTTATTTTGACCCTATTCTTTATAAAAAAATTAATTTAACCCTTAACCGTCAACCGTCAACCTAAAACCCTAAACTATTAAACTTTAAACCCTTAAACTCTTAAACGTATACCCTAAACCATATACCTTAAAAATAATTTTAGGTTGCTAACCGATACCCACTTAAACCTCTTAGATCCCAGCATTTCAATGTCTTGTCCCAACTGCCTGTGATCACTTGTCCTATAACAACAGATTAAACACTAAGGATTCAAACGTTTCTTACACTAAACAAAAATGCTCATGCTCAAAACTCTATGATATAGATTCCCTAGAAGACATAGTGTCTAATCTTCAAAATCTAAATCATAAAGGATAGGTTTCAGTGAAACTTGTGACTATGGAATCAACAATCATCTTTTTTTGAAAACTCTCTCCATCATGTCAAATCATTTATTATTCAGTTAAATCAAAGGTGAATTAATCAATTATTCGATATAAAAGATTGACTCAAAAGTTTTACTCCATAAGCGGGTAGAGAAAATCTCACTTTGGAAGGCAAAATCAAAGACAAATAATTTTTTGAAATCAGCTTTAAAAAGCCTAAAAATTAAGTCAACAGAGACGATTTGTAATTTTTAACGAACCTGCTGCGTAAGAATACTCTATACAACACACAGGAGCATCGTGACTACCCAATACATCTTCCTTTCCATGGCCGAACATTATCCTACTGATGAGTTCTCAAATATGACATATTTCATTTGCTATTTTTCTAGTTATTTGGACTTCTTGCTGCTTAATACATGTTGTTTTCATTATATTTTGTGCAGGGATCCAATTCTGGAAATAGCAGTGAAAATTGAGCATTTCTGCAGTTTTTATTATAATTCTGTCATGACTGGCATCATGGGCACGACACCGGGCACGACATGTCTGACGTGGCAGTGACGTGGCAATGACGTGACGACTTCTAGAAGCTTCTGGAACGTTCTGAGAGAGCTTATCAGCTTATCCGATTAGATTTCCTGCATTTAAATTTCAAAACATTTGAATTATTTATCTTTTGTTTATTATTTTAAATTATCTCATCACTTTATCTTTGTAAATCTAAGCCTATAAATACCACCCTTGGTAAAGGCTTAGAGCATCAATCATTTGAGTGATCATCTTCTTAGCTTTGAGTATTTTTAGCTTTTCCTTTGTAAATAGTTTTTAGCTTTAATAAAAGTTTTTTTTCTTTATTTTCTTGTTCCATTTATTTTATGTTATTTTATTACTTTTCTAAAAACCAAGTTAAGTGTGATAATTAATATCATGCTTAGCTAAATTTCTTGAGCCAAGAGCTAGCCAAATCAATTCTAATCGTGAGAATTGAACATTGCTTAAATTCCTTCGGGAATACATTTTTATCTTTCTGTTTAGATAGTTTGGCAATCGGCCTTACTAAAGTTTTTAATCGTTTTTCAAATCAAAAAGAGCTCGTTGGTCTGGAATCGTTTAAAGACATAGTTGGGAGGAAGGATCGGCCTGTGGCAATTTCGACTTCCTATGAACACTCTTAGCGGCGGTCCGCTAAGGAAAGATAAAATCAGAAGCGATTCTTTTTAAGACAATTTCTGAGTCGGGCTTTTCCTGCTAACAAAACTAAATACTTTAACGGCGATAGACGTGGTTAATTTATTTAAGAATCAACCTTCGAAGATAGTCTTGGGAGGATTGGTTACTCGAGAGAGAAGCAAGTTGCGACGGGTTGGGCCTCGCAGACTGTAACCGACATGATCCCCGGAGTAAAAATCTATTTCAATGATCGAAGGAATTGACAAGGCTAGCTCGAGATATTTTTGAGAATTCAAATCCGGCAAATTCAAGTCAAGAATTTTGAATAATCTCCATGTGGATCGACCCTCTTTCCCTATATTACTCAATTTCTTTATTTTATTTATTGTTGAATGATGTTAAATATATATTTATTTTTGACCGGTTAAACGACGACTTGTCACCTACAAAATTAACAGCTCAAAATTAAGCTTGATTCTAAATACTTTTCTCCTAAGCTTTCTCGAGAATCAACCATAAAAAAAATATTGCAAAAAAATCCAATTAACTAACCTCCTGACTTTATTTTCAGCATTAGCACTGAACTCGGATGAATCATCGTGAAAGCATCAATCAAGTACCGGTCCGAAATAATGTAGTTTAGGGTATTTGGTTTAGGGTATATAGGGAACCCTAATTTTTATAAAATTATTTTTAAGGGTATATGGTTTAGGGTATATGTTTAAGAGTTTAAGGGTTTAAGGTTTAATAGTTAAGGTTTTTAGGTTGAGGGTTAAGGGTTAAATTATTTTTTATAAAGAATGTGGTCAAATTGAAATAATATTTAAATAATGAGGGTTCAGTAGAAATACAAAAATAAGTGAGGTACTAAATATATAGTTTACCCTTATTAAGAAAATAAAATTTCAATATATATAAAAAAATAATTTAATTAAAATTTTAAAGTAATTATTAATTATTTGATAGGTCATTGAAATTTCAAATCTTTATTAATTAATTTAATAGTGTTCATCGGTGTTCTTTGTTAGTGGTGTTCATCAATGTTCGTCGCCCGTTGTAGAATTTTTCAACAAGCAATGGGTTAACATTTTGAGTTAGTGGATTAATGTTTCTGTGTCTTAATGTTGGTAAATGGTAATTTGTCATCCTCCCATGTTAGAGCTTATCTTTCCCGAAGCCGATGCCTTTAACTTCAAATTTATGAACCTCGCCCAATCATTTCTTCGTGAGTTACGGCTGTTTTTTCTCTATCTATTTAACGATGTAAATATAATTTTTTTGACACATTAATTAACCAGGCAGTTTTATTGATAAATAAGATAAAAATAGAACATAAATATAATAGAGATTTTAGAACATCTAAAAAAATCATAAATTTAAAAAAATATAAGCATTGCACCAATTAAATCAGATACTTCATCTTTGTATCAAAAAAAATTTCTACGGTCCATTGTAGGAAAGTTCCATGGCTAGTTGTCAAAACACGAACTAGAAGAAATTCTCAAAATCGACAATATTCTTTCATACATATTCTCAAAAACGACGAATTCCTATAGATTACATGGGCAAACAACCCAAACGAGGGTCAAACTCTATGTGTTCACCAAAAAACATGAATTAAAGACAAACTATGTGAGGGTCACCGTACAAACACAAAAAACTTGCAAAAGTAACCATAGAAGCGTGTCATAAAGACAGAGAAAATGTGCTACAGAGACAGAAAAAAAAAAGACAACAAAATGTGCGAAGACAAAAAACAAAACAAATGAAATATGAATCACCGATGGACGACAACCAATACAAAGACCGGTATTGATGCCGATTAAATAAAGAAGAAAAAGAAAAAGCAAGCAACTATAATTGAAATTTTTTTAAAAAAAACGGCTATTTTTTTTCAACGATGTAAATATAAACTTATTTACCGAGTTAAGTATAATTAATACAATAAAAATAAACACGATAAAAAAATCATCAATAATTTAACGCAGTTACATTTCCAAAATAAAACACATGAATTAAAAGAGTGTTATACATTGGATTTAAGAAGATAATACATTAGTATTAAGGAACATGTCATTTTGTGCAATTATTTATTTAGTATTTTCAGGCTATATTGAGGGAATATTTCATTTTTGAAAATTAATTGGAAAAGTACTCCATTAATGGTTATATAGAAAAATATTATTTTTTCAGTCCATGTAAGATAATTTACTTTTGGCCAAGTGCGAGTTTGAAATTCGCTTTTGGCTAAGTGCGAGTTATGTATTGAGTGAGTATGTAAAAAATAAAAATAAAATTATTAAATTTTTCTACATAAAACTCGTTTTTAACTTAACGCGTGTTTAAAATTTACTTTTGACTAAATACGAATTTTACTTATGTGTACGTATTTTTATTTCTGAATTGATTGGTTGTCAATTGTCATGGCGAAGCTGAAAAGCAACCCCCTCGAGAAACCATCTAAATCAAAAGATGTAGTGACATGAGATTTGAGCTTACATAATACAACACAACATTCCATATGAGGACGAAAACTCCTCATCTTCACGACTTCACCCACACATACCATTTTATACGTTTATAAGCACATTGCAAATCTACATCAAATCATTCAATTATTATTCGTAACGTGGCACTACTAAATGGACCGATGGATGTAAGATACAATAACATTTTCTGAAAATTTTAAAATTTTATGGCCATGTTTGATAAATAGTATTTTAAGTTAAAATTAAATGTTTGGATTGATATTAAAGGTTTGACCGGTTAAATTTATTAATTTGGATGTTTAGTGAATAACATATTATGGTGAAACTTTTAATTTTTTTAAAAAAAAAAACTGCTAATAAGAACTTTTTAAAATTAGAGGTTTTTATGTAAGTTTTTCTCTTCTTTGTTTAAGCCAACGGCGACACTAATTTTAGTGCTAGCCGTCAACTGTCTTACTCATTATTTCTTCTTTGTTTTTTCAATCTTTTATATTTGTTTCTCTTTTGTTTTTAATTTTTAATAAGAATAACTATGTCTTTATGGCACATTTTTGGTCCTCATTGTCGGTCGTTTATCAGTTCTTTTTTTTTCAGGGTTAGATTTGACATTGCCTCGACTGATAAGATGACGCTTGTTTGTTATCATGTAGATCTTTCATGTTCTAAACCCTCGAATTGAATTTGGATACACAGTTTGCGTTCGTGGATAGTAGTTCTCAGTGGTCTTTCTGTAGTTTAATCCCTTTTGTGGTTCTTTTTGTCGATGCAGTCAGATTTGTTTGTATCTATATTTCATTTGAATCTTTTGGTTTAGTTTTTAACATTCTTCATGTATGGTCCTTGAATGATCTAAAGTGACTAGTTTCTTGTGTCAATATTATAGGAAAATATTCAAATTATATATTTAGTTTACAATGATAGTTGTAAGAGATATTTTCTCATTTTAATAAAATTAACTGATTTAACTAAAAAAAATTGATAATCTAATTTCGCACTCCATAAAATTTTCAAATTCTTATAAAATTGTGTTGAACATCAAAATTTATACCATAACATAAAATTTGTATCTATTTCTGACTATTACATCATTTAGATAAAGACAGCACAGAAATTAAGAACCATAAATTTTCATAAATAATAAACCGACTACTACGTTGAGACTTATGGAAATGGGGGAGGAGAAAGTCGTGCCCACGGCCAACGAAGTAAGCAGGCGCAGGGCAGAGAGTTGCAGAGTCGTAGCCCTAATTTAAATGGCATGCAGATGCACTTTTTAAATTCCTTTTTTATTTTCATATATAATATAATATAAAATAAAATGTTGATGAGTTTAAATCACAACAGTACGTACACAATATGCAACAGTCACGAGGCAGCAAGCTTGGTTAAGGTCAAGAGAGAAGATAACAGCACACTTTTCTAGACAACCATTTATGACTTGCTGCAGTGAAATGAACAAGGCCAAAAGATTCTCTGTTCCCTAACATTTTCAAACTATTTTAATTCGGCTATATTCTAGATACTATTTATATGTATTATCATGCAATATCGCGGTGATAATACATAAATTTTTTAAAAGTAACTATTTTATGCACATGTGGTAAAAATAAAACGTGATCTACAATCATCTTAATTGGGTTGATGCGGCATGAATTATTGGCGTTGTGTGTTGATGCTGGTCGATCCCAATGATCTCGGCTTTGAGCTTGGTGGTCGGGTTATGTAGTGGTTTTGGGTCGATGGGTTGTTTACTTTTTGAACTCTTGCTTTGTTCGTGTTATGGTGTTTTTTATAGTGTATATTTGTATATGTACTCTTTTCTTCCATTTAGATTAGAGAAATTTTTAATGAAGCCTATTCGGATATTTCAATGTATGATTTTCATCAATAAACTATACCTTTGATGATAAAAAAAATAGATTTCATTTAGGGTTTGATGTTTAGGGATTTAAGTATAGGAGTTTTGAATTTAGAGGTGTGGTTAGAATTTTGGGTTGGGGTTAAAATTTAAGGTTTATAGGTTAAAACCTAAATTCTTAACCATATTACCCTAACCCTAAAATCTAACATCTAAACCCTAAATTCTAACTCTAAACCATAATTTCTAACCATGAGCTCTAAATTATGAACCCATACACTTAAACTACACTTGTGAAAATTTTTCGTTTTTACCATCGATGCATGAGATATTTTTCTAACTTTAAATATTTTTCTAACCATATGTACTCTTTTCGTTTTTACCATAATTATTGGGACCTTCGCTTTGGCGCGGTTCTTTGGTCCTTGTGGAAACATCGCAACGCTTACATTTTTGATAAGGATGTTGCTGGGGTGTTTGATGTATCGGCTCATAGCAAATTTGTGTTCGAAGAGAGTGTCCGAGCTTTGGCGTTATCGCGCGCATTATCCCCTCCCACAGTGCGTCTCGGGCAGCAGGCTACTGCTTGGGAGACTCCTCCTTGCGGTTGTCTGAAGGTCAACACGGACGGCGCGCGCACGGCTGCTACCGGGTTGTCTTCGTGCGGTGGTGTTGGTAAAGATCAGAGGGGCGATTGGATCTTTGGCTTCACGGAAACGATAGGTATTTGTTCCGCGTTGGAGGCGGAACTATGGGGTATGTATGTTGGTTTATCACAAGCGTGGTCTAGGGGTTATCGCCGAGTAATTTTAGAGACGGATTGTAAAGAGGCGATTTCGCTAATTCAAGATTCTTCGGCAAAGGGGAGTTCCATTGTTTTGTGTCATCACATCCGGGGTCTATTGCGGCAAGGTTGGGAAGTTAATCTTCAGTATGTGTGTCGGGAGGTAAATAAAATGGCGGACTCGTTAGCCAAATTGGCCCCTGCGGACTCGTTGGACTGCCGGCTACTCGAAACTCCTCCTATGGTGATCGTAAGACTGCTGGTATTGGATTTGTTTCCAGTATCCTAGCAGGGTAGTTTATTTCTCTTCTTTATCAAAAAAATTAAAGAATATACCATATATAAACTTCAATTATGCATGATATTTATACCGTACTTTATACATATATCATGATATTTATACATGATTAATAAGATGATCATCACCGGTGACCATACTTTATTATCTCCTTTGTTGTTATAAACGAAATCTCTGTAAACTTCAATTATACCGTACTGTGTGAATATATATATATATATATATATATATGATATAAGATTTTTTTTATCAGGAAATATAACAAGATTTGTATCTACAAAAATTTTGAATTTTCGAATATAACAAACATCAAATTGCTAAATATAACAATATTTGTATTAATAAAATTTTGAATTTTCAGATTTAAATAATTCGAAACTTGAAATATTGTGATCTGTATCCGATCTAAAAATAAAAATAAGATTAGATATTTGAAATTTCGAATCAAATTAACGGAAAATCCGATCAGATCGAATATTTTTGCACACCCCTACTACTGGTACTATAACTAGGCAGCTGGTCATTTTCCTTTTGTGCATTGCGGCCATGGGTATAGCCTACCAGTTACTTATTTTAGTGCCCTTAAAATCTGGATTATTTTTCAAAACTCAAGGGGAACTCCATTTCCCCTACAATTGTAGTAAAATTTTGAATTCTAAGTTCAAAATTTTCTACTAGTCCTTATATTATGCATCAGTTGTGGATTTAGTCCCGCTACTCTAATTTGATCATCTTTACTCTCTATATTTTTCAAAGATTAAAATTTCAGTCCCGACCCAAACAATAAATATGTAAAATATGTCAAGTCAAAATCTGCTATTAATCCTTGTATTATGTTTAAGTTTTAGATTTAGCTCCTATTATACTATTTGATCATTTTTAATCTAGGTAATTTAGTCATATTGTTCATTATTGTTATTAGGTCAAGACTGCAATTTTAAAATTTGAAAAGTATATGAACTAAAACTAACCAAATTAGAGAACAATGGCCAAATCCATAACTTATAGATGATACATAGACAGACGATAAAATTTTAACAACATAAAATGTAACATTTCAAAGTTAAGTGACCATAATGTTATAAGTTAATAACATGAGTGTCCATAATGTAACATTAATCCATAGTTGAGTAACTATGAGGGAAACTCATATATAGTTTAATATATTACTGAATTTTACCTTCTTCTTTTTTTAATTTTGAAGTCTATTACTTGTATTAAAGTTAGGTTTGGAATTTTGGATTTAAATTTCATTTGCTATGTAAATAGTAAGAATGAAACGCATATGTTACGAATAAATAGTCAAGATTCAATATAATTATAATGAATAATTAAAAATATATAAAAACGTGAATTTATTAAATAGACATTTATTAACTTAATAAATTCTGAAATAATCACGAATGTTACATTTCTAATTATTTTATTACTCACCAATGGCCACCTCTTTTTTTCTTCTTCTTTTGATTTTGCTAATGGCAACACTAGTTTTGGTGTTGGTCGTCGACTATCAGTGTTCATTTTTATCATTACTTTTTCATCTCCAGCTTTGGTTTGTTTATTTTTATTCAGTTTTATTTTAATTTTTAATAAAAAAACCTATTTTGTTTATTTTTTTCTTTTCGTATATTTTGCACATGTTCGTTTGCCTTTGTTGACATGCTTTATTGCTCTTGTTGCATGTTTCCTCTGCCTTATGACACATTGTTCACCTACCTCTGCGGTAGTTCTGCAATTGCGTAAAGATTCTCAAGTCGCTCGTATCTGATTTGTGATTGTCGGTGGTCTTTCAGTGGCTAGATTTACTTTTGTGGTTGTTTGCCGATGTATTCAGATCTATTTTGCGAAGCAGCCTATAAGTTTGCTTTGGTTTGTTTGTCACTCCTTCATCATCAATAATGCGTCTAGTTGGATAGAGACAAAAGAATACTATTTACAATTACTGAGTTACTATGGATGAAGAAGGTCAGATTCAAAAGAAGGCTTCGATTGTTTTTGCGCCTTTGAGTTTTCCTTTTTTATTTTATTTTATGTTTAAAATTTTTGGTAGACATAATCTCTAAAATTCTTTATTTGATTAGTTGCATTGTTAAGGTTGTACTTTCTTTTTGTTTAAAAAAGATTCAATATCTTTTCATGATTTTATTACTCAACTCACATTATTTTTTTAATTCAAATCTAAGTTCTAAAATCCAAATTCTCAAACATTAAATTAATACATTTGCTAAATCAACTATAAGCATTTTTATTGTTCTGATATTAGGGGTATTTTAATACATTTCAACTAAATACAGATACTATATTTAAAGCATTAGGTAGTGAAACTTAAAAAGGTTATAACTTTGTCATATTTGTATAAATGCCTCTAAAGTTGTTCAAAAAATAAATAAATGCCTCTAAAGGAAAATAAATAATATACATTTAAGAGAAAGATATAACAAAAAGAAACGGACAATAAAAGAAAGAAATATATAATACTACTGAAGACAAAAATAATATCTGAAATTTATGGTACCATCTAATCTCTTACACTTAATTCAATTTCATCATTACCCATTTATTATTAAAAACGAAACTGGACATAAAAAACATTATAACGCAAAGCAATATATATAATTTATTTGTATTTTGTGTAATAATAATAATAATATCGTTAATTCGAACATGGGAAACCACGAAATAATAAAAACGGTGTCGCAATTAATCCCACCTGAATGATGACTTGGGAAACATGAATGACATTTGTAAGGCAGGTTTATAGTGCTGCTAAAAATGACAAATTTTAAAATTTATCTCATAACTTAATAATAATAGTATCGATGATAAAAATGATTTATTTTTCTTGAATATATAATCTTAGTTGGGTGATATTTAGAAAAGTATCTTCCAACAATGATGATTTTAGGATTCAAATTTATTCAAATCACATGTTGATATGTTAATTAAAGATGGAAAAGGAAAAAACAAATAATCCTTTTTAATAAATAAATAAATGAGAATATCTATAACATTTAAGTGCGTTTGAAAAATCAAAGTAGATGGAAATTAATACAGTACCAAACATTATAGAAAATAACATTAATTGGGTTCATCTCCTTTTTTTCATTTGAAATAAATGAAGATAATTTAATAAATTCTGAAATAACATTTTTTTTAATAGAATTAAAGACCAGCTTAAGATAATAAGACGTAACTTTATTAGAATATAGCTACATAAAATATTATTTTGGTACCATTGCTTAAGCAGGTTTCGGGTTCGAAACTTTGTGTATGCAAAAAATCTATGCTAGGAGACTCACGCACCAAAATCAGGTGTACGACGCAGATCGATTCATATTCACCCTGAAAATCGAAAGAGTACCAAAAAAATATTTTTTGGTGTAGCATTAGAGATGAGTCTATTCAAATGGAAACCAAAATGTAATAGAAATCAGACAGGACCACGGGCTAAAGATTAGGGGAGTGGTGTTATTGTCCTCATAAAAACCAAATGAAGACAGGCAAACTTAGAAGGTTGAGAGGTTGTTGTTTTTCCAAGCAAATTAATTACTTTCAATGCCATTTCACTTATCAACGCTTCTCTACTTGTAGGTGAGTCACATAATGTTAATTGGTAGGTTTAACAAAATCCAATTCTATTAGGGGAGTTAAGTATAAAGTTGAATTAAAATGCATTAGTTAATTAATAAAAAATTTATGCACATTTCGATGTCCCTATGTATGTTCTAACATTAAAAAACATGTTTTAGGGTTTATGTTTGAAGTTTAGGTTAAGGTTTAAAATTTATAATTTATGAATAAGGGTTAGAGTGTAGGGTTTAGTTTTTTAGTGTTGGATGCCCCAGTTTGGTGCTGAAATATTATTTTTCTCCTTAACATCAATAGCTTATTTCAGCTAATCCACCCAAGATCAAAAATATCAACTAACAATCGATTTAATGGAATGAGTCATTAAGTTTCTTAAGCAATGTTATAGTTTCGAATCTTGACGTTCTGAAGGAAACAACTTGAGTTGAGAAAGTTATCCCCATAATAGTCTTCTACAATGTGTGATTCGAATAAGTCAGATAATGGTTTACATATAGGTGATTATAAAAAAATAGATATTAAATTCTTAATTGATGGTTTTATTAATAAATCAAAATAAAATTAAAAACACCTGGATAACTAATAGATAAACATTTTATTTACTAACAAATTATATTGAAGTTTGTATTGCTCGTTTAATACATTTTTTTTAATTTTAAAAATCATTTTAATGAAAACTAGAGTATTTAAAATAACAATAAACATAGATAGAAATCATACAAATACGATATTATCATATGCTTCATTAAAAACCTCGCCAAAATTATAATGAAGGAAAAGAGTACAACATAATACTATTATAGTAACAAACACCCCGAAAATAAAGAACAAAACACCAAAGCGAAAAAATCACAAGATTTGTAGCGGTATTATAACATTTATTTAGACACAACGTACTTGTGACGTATAATCAATGAGTAGGATCCGTTGATAAAATGTATAAATATTTTGTTTTATATTTTTAAGATCGTTGGATAAGTAAAAATAAATGATTAAGATTAACGTGGTAAATTAAGAGATTGTTACGGAAAAAGAAAAAAGTGATTACCTTTAATTTAAAAATTTTAATCTCAATTATTAATTTTAGTTAATCTAATGATCATACATCGATGTATAATTAAATAATTTCATATTGTATAACTGTGTAAGTGAATTTAACCCTTAAAACCGATGATTATTTATTGCAGCAGACATGGAAAGCGACTCAACCCTAACAAGCATGGCTCACCTTATATTATCAATCAACTTGCCTATGTTGACAAAGAAATATATCCCAATAATTTTCCGTTCTCTCATCTTCTTAATTTTGTGTCTATTTTCAATTATTTTGTTGGATTTTTAAAATTTGATTTGTCTTTTTATATATCCATTTAATTATATAATTGAGGTAATTAAATTCTGGTAGTCACACTTACAAGTTATATTTTGAAGTTCGATAGTTATTTTACGCTCGACGAGCAACAACGAGCACCGCTATTAACGAGCACCGATGAGCACTGATAGATTATTTTATAAAATTTTAAATCCAAAGTACTTTATGCGTAATTATAATTTTTAAAAAATAAAAGTGTAATTTAATTAAATTACTTTTTTAGTTTTAAATTTATTTTAAATATTATTAATCAAAATAAACTATCAGTAAATCAAAAAAAATTCTAAATTTTTTTGCTTTGAAATTAACCCAATTACCGCTGCACCCATCGCCAACCTCGCTGTCGCCGACAGCCACCACCACCGATGGCGACAATGGCAATGACAATGGCGATGACGATGGCGATGGCGACGACGATTCACTCGAGGCTTAGATTTTTGTTACTTGGATTATATTTTTTATGGATTATGATAAAAAAATTTTTATAGATTATGCTTGTTATTCTTTTATGATGGAACTTTTTTATGGATTATGTTGGAACTATTGAAACTTTTTAAGTTGGAGTATTCACTTGTTATTATTTTATTTGTATGAATTATGGATTATGCTAGAACTTATGAGAATTTATGTTGGAGTATTCACTTGTTATTCTTTTATTGATTATGTTGGAGTATTCACTTGTTATTCACTTGGATTATTCTTTTTGTTATCAAATATGTTATGGAGTTTATGAGTTATTGTATGGATTATATGAATTTCTGAATTTTTATGCATGTAACGTAAAATGTAAAAAGAACGTAATTGTTGTATAAATGAGAAATTTTTCTTCAAAAAAGTACTAACATGAATCGAAATAATAAAAACATAAAGTTGACAGAGTGGTAAAATGTTCAAATAAATTGAATAGTCAAAAGAAAAAGAAAATGACCCAAAAACTGTTTCACTACAATTCAAAATTTCTTAATCCTCGGCTACTTCATCTTCTGTGGGCAATTTAAACAGATCAACTTCATTGTGATTTCTACAAACAAGTTTGGCCAAAATTCTCAATCGTTCAACTCCTATTTCTTCTGTCTACACAATAGGAATATAACGTTCATCAAATATCACACTTTTTCAAAACGAAACTACATGGTATAGTTTACCGTGAAAAAAATCTTCGACCAATCACTTTTGTTATCGGCTTCTATATACTTTAATGTGTACATGCCACAATCATCCCTAAATCAAATATGAAATAAATTAATCTATTAACAAAGAAAAATTTAGAGAAAAAACATAATATATTTAAACTTATATTACTTACGAATTTGACTGCTTCGGTACTTGTACGCAATTGAATGAAAATTCTACGACATCTTTAAATAATCTACCCAAATGAGCATGACCCGCAAACTAAACTAGAGCTTTAGTCAACTGTATAAACCGTGAAAAATCACTAAGATATCGATAGTTAAACACTATTCATATATTAGTTTCCATAAATGAGTTAAGGACTTACTATATTTTCTGCAATTTTTTTACGCGCTCTAGTAGCACCAAGAGAATCCAAAGCGTAATTATGTCTCTCAACAACATCAACAACTAACAACAACCAGTGACATTTTGCATCATATACCTGCGAAATCACGTAAGTTCAAAATCACCGCCAAATACAAAAAAATAAACTACAAACTGTAAATATACCAGCTCTACATTACTACTATCAGTAGGCATAAAGTCATCTATCCAGGGGTATGAAATTTGAAAAGACTATGTTGTGATCATGCCTTCTTATCAGATGAAAAATCTTAAATCAAAGTCTGCGACAAACAAAAAATTGGATAAAATTAGATAATATCATCAAATCATCAACTGAATATATATATATATATATATATATATATACTTGAAAGGACAAAGAGAGATATAACTCTTTTGGTATTGACTCTTGTCTCAAATGCAAATCGTAGATATAGATATCGATGAACTATTAAATATTAAAAACAAAAAATTAGTAATGTTAACAACAAACAAAACAAAAACTTTATTATAACATGTTACATTACCCAATCAGATAACCACTTTTCTAAAAAAACAGTGCGAGCATTGCCAACGTCCAATGGATTGTTTTTTGCCATGTAAAGAGTCCTGCCTGTATCATACCAAGTAACAATATTCATGCAAATTTTGGTTTCTTCAGGCATTAAGTACTTCAAATATTGCTTGTACGCATCGCTTATCCTCGTATTTTCCTTACGTCCTTCTGCTAACGTATCACCTGGCTTAGAATAATACTGCATGAAATACATTAATTAAACTCTTACAAATGATAATAACCAGAAAATTACATGTCGATATTTATAAATAATTTTTTTTGTAGAATCTAAACCTTTTTTTCCTTAAATTTTTTTCAGCATATAGGATCAAATCTTTAAATTCTTCTTCACTATCAACATTATAGACGTTGTTCTTGTTCCCAACCTGCGCAATTAAAGAGTAATTGATCACATATGTAATTCAAATGACATATTTGTACATTATTTCTTTCGAATTTACACCCTACAAAAAAATATTTTTTTTCATTACCACCTCATTTTTTTCGGGAGCATCAACCTTGCATGTTTCTCCACTATCTTGCTTAGTAGTGTTTTTTGCATGTTGTCATATGTCAAATATTAGTTTTAAGTAAAATATGCTAAATAACAAATAAAAAATTATTTATACATACCTTTGTATTCACTCTAGAAGTTCGAGCTCTCTTTTTTGATGTCATATCTTTCGACTTCAGATCATTTGTAACGTCAGAACGTGCAGTTGAACATCTCTTTGACAATGACTTCTGGCCGTTAGACATATCATGCCATATTTTTTTTACTTATTGGAGTTGCCTTCAACGTAACTAGTTGACTAGGAAATCGCTGGGAACTAAATTAAAAAAATCGCTCGAAATTTCTGAAAAACCATCCCTATCAGTCTTGATTTTGTCTTCTGAAATAGCTTCAACTTTACTTTTACAACTACGTTCTAATGAGGGAGAATAATCCATATCACAATTAATAAATGGAGACATAATCGGTATTTTAATACCACTCACGATTTCTTCCTTCATTGTTCCGACGGTTAGTTCTTCTTCTCCGTGAGATTTATTCTCTAAACCATCAACATTCAATGGCTCGCTGTATAAATTAATATCTTTAGGTATACTCTTTAAATCATCCCACTCTAATGATTTATTATGTACAACATCTCCTTTTAGTGAATTACCATCTTGTTTTGAGCATTTTACATTGCTCGCTGCTAATATGGACACTAATTTCTCAAATTGACCATTAAATTTTTTAAAATGGAAATTCATTTTCACAAACTCCTTTTCAATATTTTGCACAGATTGAATGAGTGTCTCGAACTTTTGATCACTCTGATAAGGAGTGCTTATGTTTTCCTTAAGTACAACTCTACGCTTTTCCTATAAGTACATAAAACACTAACATCAACAAAAACTATTTAAGACAAGCATTGAAAGTTCAAGTAATTATAATAAATGTACCTCGGTCTTTGTCTTCCTCGAACACATGTCGATATGACGCTTACACTTCATCATTGTTGTATCTTGTTTTGAAGGCGTTAAATTTAGATCCACCATCTACATCAAAGAGGTTAATTTTAAGTAAGAACAATTTGCAACATTTGAAGTTAGTGTACCGGTACGCTATCAGTATCGTACCAATACCGATTTGGTACTAGTAACGTACCGGTACGGTAAAAATATCGTACTGGTACTACACGATATCGCTGAATATTCAGTGACCAAAAAATGTATTGGTACACATATTGTACCGATACATTAATATCCAGCGTACTGGTACGCGTGAGAGTACCGTACCGGTACAATAAGTTATCACTGAATTTTCATTGGCTAAAAATTGTATCGGTACACATAGCATATCGGTACGGTATTTCCACGCGTACCAGTACGCGAAAAATATTGTACTGATACGCGCGACGAACAACAAAATAGGGGGTTTCAGATCGGCCATTAATTTTACGAATCAATCTAAAATATTAGTTTGTTGTAACTGATTTTGGGGTCTTAGCAAAGGCGTTGGGGTTCTCAATTTTGAATTACATAAGCCAATTAACATAATTTTGGTCAGGGTGATGATTAGGGTTTCAAAAATTGGGAATAAATTACCTAATTGCAACAAAGAATTAGGACTGGCGACGACGACAAAGGTTTTCGGCGACGACGGCGGTTGGCGGTGGGTGCGGCGACAATTGAGTTAATTACAAAGCAAAAAAAAACTAGGATTTTTTATTTGGGATAGTTTATTTTGAATAATAATATTTTAAAAAAATTAAAACTAAAAAATAATTTAATTAAATTATACTTTTAATTTTTTTTTAAAAGTATAATCACGCATTAAGTACTTTGGATTTAAAATTTTTTATAAAATAATCTATTAGTGCTCATCGGTGCTCGTCAATAGTGGTGCTCGTCGTTGCTCGACAAGCGCTATAGAATTTTCCTTTGAAGTTTATACCGAAAATTCTTAGCGTAAGTAATATTATGATATGTCGCCTATAATTAAAGAAATTATTTTAAAATAAAATTTAACACATGGTATATTTATATTTATATTTATATATTATAACCCTGTTTGGTAAAGAGATGTTTGAGTCAAAATTAGATGTTTGAGCTAAAATTAGAGATTTGACCGGTCAAATCCGCTAATTGAGATGTTTGTTAAAGAGCGGATTGGTGTGAAGCCTCTAATATTGAAAAACTGCTAATAAGAGCATTTTGAAATTAGAGGTTTTGGCATAAGAGTTATAAAGACTCTTTTACCCTTAACAATTTTAAAAATTTTCTAAATAACCTAAATGTAACCGTTTCTATTTTAATTCTTCAACCTCACGTATTTAATTGTGACATTTGTAAACTAATAATTTTTGTTTGTTTTTTTCTTTTTATTCTCACGCGTTTATATTTGTATTTAAATTTAATATTTAATCAAATTATATTAAAATAATTATATAAATAATAAATTAATATATAGATCATTCAAATATGCTTAGTAATGATATATTAAAAATTATTTTTCATAATCTAATTAATATTAATAGATACAAAATATTGATAACTAATAAACAATTCAAATAAGTATCAAATATAATCATGTCCTTACATGTCATTTTGCTTGTTTAAATAATCAAACAATTATCAACTATCAGTTAATTTTAACAAACACTTTTATACAATCAGCTAATACAATCCTCTATTCAAATCAGCTAATGCAATCAGCTATCAGCTATCCGCTAATATAATCCGCTATCAGCTATTCGCTAATATAATTCGCTATCAGCTATCCGCTAATATAATCCGCTATCAGCTATCCGCTAATTGCCAAACATGACATATATATTCTATTCGGAATCTTACATTTTCGTGGTAGGTAATATTGTTAGATTAAACAATGTAATCTTATTTCGAAATCTTATACTATCTGAACCAAATACAATTTAAAAGTTTATTTGAATTATGTGGGTGAAAAAAGAAGTGTATGGAATAAGGACAAGTAAAACTACTAAAAAATAGTTTTTTTTGAATAATTCAAATTAGTGGTTTGGATTTGGATTTCAATTCGAATTTAAATTTTAAAATTTTGAATACCGAAAAATTGTATATTAAAATTATGTCACTTTTTATCTATAGTTAAGTAATTTGATTTTTTTTATTTAGTTCTTAATTTTCTTGTTTATTAGATTCCTCATTCATTTTAATTTTTTTTACCAAATTTAAATCGTATTCTCCTGAATCACTTTAGAATACTCGTTTAACTCCAATTCCTTCATTTCTGGATTCGTGATCGGTTGAGATACCCTTGAATAGAAGTATAAGGCTTGCTTAAATAATTGGACGAATGAAATAGATAGAAAAATATAACACTAGAGTTAGGGCTGTAAACGAACCGAACGTTTAACGAATTATTCGTTGGGATGTTCGTTTATAATCGTTTATTTATTAAATGAACGAATACTAACAAAATTTTCTATTCATTTAGTTAAATGAACAAACACGAAAAAATAGCTCGTTCTTTAATTTATGTTCGAGAACAATTGGTAATCCGCCTTTGTATCAAAATTTTACCCGAAAGATTATTACTACCATTTATTCACAAATACAAGGTGCACTATTCGTATTCATAAAGAGATTGAAATATTTTAAAGGAGTTACTAGACTGACAAAAGTTACAAATGTTCAAACGAATCATCATTTGGTATTGCTTTTATTACCAAGGATTTCAGGGGTAATGAAATTAGTTGTCAAAGAGTCGTAGAAGTCAACTCAAATCATTAAACGAACAAGACGGATACAAAATTTTATATAAGTGTGTACGAACTTCAAGCAAGATATATAAAATTTAAAAGATACATAATTAGATAATCAATAGAAAATAAAAATAAAATATCTAAATTATATGAAAGTTTAAAATTTTAGAGAAATACAATCACATGCTTACACTCCATATATTTCTGACGATGATCCTTCTAAGTTCTAATATGAATAACTCTAGAAAGAATAATAATAAAAATTATCTATTTTTTTCGATGTCATTTTCTATGCTTAACACTAAAAAATTAAATTTTAAATACTAATTTTAATCTTAAATTCTAAATTATAAACCTTAAAAAATACACCATGTCCCCAATTTCTTAAACCCTAAATTATAATCATAGGCCTAATTTTTTTAAAGGGAAAGCATAAATAGGGACACCAAAAAAGACATGAAATTTTTATTCGAATAAGAACCCATGGGGTTAAGAGATTCTGATAATAATAGCTCTTGAAGGATGATACGGTTGCCCAAATAATACTATCAATTAATATTTTAAATTATGTTTAAATAAATTTAAGTATATTTACTTATAAATCTTCTAATATTTTTTTATTCATTAATAAATTAGCAGACCGTAACTTATCAATAATGCATGAGATTCATACAACAACATGCATCAAATATTATCATTTTGAAATTTAAAATCGAAAATTTAGCCTAATGCAACCTATAAAGGTTAAATATCAATGTTATCAGTTCTGCACGGGGTGTGTGCCTTATTTAAAAAAAACTAAGAAATTTGAACAGATGCTACCCTTGTATTACACCAGCATATTCAAAAAAAATATCAATCTTATTTGACGATTCAAACTTTATTTTTTTCAAATCGAGTCGAGTTTATAAAATTCGAGTCAAGTCGAATCAAGTTTTTGGGTTTCTGTACAAATTTAATTGTAATTATTTATAATGTTATACTACATATTGATTCCAAATTTAACGGCTTTCTATATCCATATTGTTAAGGTTTAGAAACCTTATAGTTGAAAAGAAGATAAGAAGAGAGAACGGTACTCTCGTTATTTTATTGACAAACCCTTAATATCTCAACTGAGACTGGGTGAGATTTATACAACAAGATGAGAGAGTTAGCTGAGTAACGAAAACTAACAACTTCCTAACCGTCATTTGCTGACTCAGCTCAAGCTCAACAACTTTACAACCTGACTAACAATCTCACCTATGCTAGAGTCATAACATTCCCCTTGCATTATCAAATGTCAAAATTCCTTGCTGGATGTCACTAGCTGCAATTGAACAAACCTGGCCTGCAAGCAAAAGACATAGCAAACAAGAAAAACACAAGAACTTGAAAAAGATAAAGAACAACCTGTTAAGTACTAAGTTCATTAGTGAAAGAGAGAACAACCAACTTCTGTCAAAATTTAGAGAACAAGACAACATACAAAGGTTTGGTCATAATATCGGCCACTTGTTCGAAAGCTGGAACTTCATTTACCAATAGTTTCTCAGCACTAACCTTTTTCACGAACAAAGTACAAATCAAGCTCAACATGCTTGAACTTGGAGTGCATAACTGGATTTGCCGAAACAACCACATCAATAGAATTGTCACACCAAAGGATTGGTGTACCATCAAACTGAAGATGAAGCTCCTGAAGCAAAGACTGAAGCCACAAAATTTCGGTTGTGGCACATGCCACAGCACGGTACTCATCCTCTGCTGTAGACCGAGAGACAACAAACTGTTTTTTACACCCCTAGGAAACATGATTACCTCTAAAAAAACAAGCAAAAATCAGTAGTTGAGCGCCTATCATCCAGATCCGACCCCCAATTTGTATCTTCAAATGCCACAATATCCAACCGTGATGCAACAATAAAACACATACCATACTCAATTGTACCTTGAAGATATCTGAGTATACGTTTGACATCTTGAAAATGAGTATCTAGTGGAGATTGCATAAACTGACAGACCCGATTCACATCAAAAGCTATGTCCGGTCTCGTAATGACAATATACTGTAAAACCCCAACAATACTCCTATACTCTGTCACAGACTCTAAAGGACTGCCAATGGTGGAAGACAGTTTACAGTTAGAGATCATTAGAGTAGGTAATCCTTTGGCATTAAGCAAACCACTCCTAGACAACAGCTCACGGATATACTTCTGCTGACTCAAGATCAAACCACCATGCTCATGACAAACCTCAATGCCCAGAAAATAATCCAGAATCCCTAGATCTTTTAACGAAAAAAAATCCTATTTAAATCATCAATAACATCCTGAACTATACTTTCATCACTGCCAGTTAGTATAATATCGTCTACATAGACAAGTAGATAAACCATACTACCTTCTAAGACACGAACAAACAAAGAAGAATCTGATTTTGACAACACAAAACCAACAGACTGAAGATAGTTCCTTAGTTTATCAAACCATGCCCGTAGGGCTTGCTTCAAACCATAGATTGCTTTATGTAACTTACAGACTAACCTTTTCTTATCTCCCGACTCATAACTCGGGGGTTGCGTCATATACACCTCCTCAATAAGATCCCTATTGAGAAACGCATTATTGATGTCAATTTGGCGAAGAATCCATCCTTTTGACACAGCTACAGAGAGAATTATCCTCACAGTTGTAGGCTTGACGACGGGACTGAACGTCTCATGGAAATCATAGCCTGCTTGTTGTAAAAACCTTTTCGCGACAAGTCTCGCTTTATACCTTGATACCGAACCATCAACGTTCTTTTTAATTTTAAAAATCCATTTACAGCTGACAGCAGTCATGTTAGGAGGCAACTCTACAATCGTCCAGGTATGATTCCGAAGAAGAGCATCATACTCTTCCTGAGCAGCACGCCTCCAGTGTTCACTTTGCAAAGCTTCTCGAATGTTTTGCGGCTCAAAATCACCCGACAAACCAGAATCCAAACTTGTAGTGTAGACTTTAGGTTTGCGAATGTCATTCTTTGCCCTTGTTAGAATCGGATGTTGATTTGTGAGAGGAGCACAACCACCATTTGGCAAAGGCAGTGGCGGGGAGACTTCATTGAAGACATGATTACCTAAGTAGGCAAGACGCGAAGAAAACCCAATTCCGGATTGAGCCTCTGTCGCTAGGCTAGAATCTGCACGCATCTCGACATTAGTATCTTGAGGTAGAGAAGAAACATGAGACACATAAGGCACTGGATCAGGAGACGCGGAGGAGAAGAAATCACGAGTGGGAGAGGGTAACCCACAAGCATCAGAATCAGCAGGATGGTCAGGTGCAGGGGAGGAAGCTGAGACCTCATCATCATGCGCCGCCGGCTCTTCAGCAAGATTGTGTTGTAAAGAAGAAAATGAACGTCTACCCTTAGTTTCCAGATTGTGCTCATTTGACAAGCCAACATCATCTGACCCGACAGACTGACCCATCAAATGATGACAGGCCGTATCTGTATCAAGGCCCATCAGTGTATCACCATACGCCCGAGGATGAGAAGCCCCATTTACATCAAAGTCCAGTGGAGCAGCACAACCAATACCCATAGATGTACCACTATTACACGGACCAGGCTATGACCCATCCGTAATTGCATCTGGAGTAACCGAATCTGATCGTGAAGTATTTGCATCAATCGGTCGTGAAGAATTGATATCAATCGGACAAGTTGAAGTAAGTAAAGGACTTTCACTCGATTGAGACAAAATCGGACCAGATTCATGAGAGCCCTTAAATGGATTGGGAGGTACATATTCAGGAGTCACAATAAGCATAGAAAACCCATCCGTACCACATGTGCCTCTTTCATCAAGCTGTGCCTCTAGCTTTGTTGAATTCCCACCATTTGTAAGCCGAGGGAACACACTCTCATAAAAGATCACATGACGAGATATCAAGACTTTCACATCATCATCCAAACACTTGTAGCCTTTTTGTGTAGAACTATACCCCACAAATACACATTGTTTTGACCGAAACTCAAGTTTATGACGGTTAAATGCCTGAATAAGAGGAAAACAAGCACAACCAAACGAACGTAAAAACTCATAGTTTGGTTTTTGTTTGTGTAATACTTCATACGACGAACACCCATTCAAGACCGATGTAGGTAGCCTATTTATTAAAAACATCGACGTCACAAACGCATGACTCCAAAATTTTAGGGGCAAGCCCGCTTGAGCAAGTAATGTCAACCCCATTTCAACAATGTGCCGATGTTTTCGTTCGGCTTTGCCATTTTGCTCCGATGTACTCGAACACGAAACTCTATGAAGAATCCCATGTACACTCAACCACGAAGACAACACCATATACTCACCACCACTGTCAGTTTGAAACGCTTTAATATTATGTCCAAATTGAACTTGCACCACCTTATAAAAAGCAACAAGTTCAAAAGGCGAAGTATATTGAGTAGTAGATAAAGCAAAAGGCAACTTCTGAGCTTTGCCTTGTATACAAGGTGAACAAACATGAGACAATTTATTGTCACTAGTCACTATATCACACGAACGTAGAGCAATTTTAAGTACATCCAGTGAGGGATGACCCAAACATCCTTAACAAAATGTCCCTGCTCTGAACATCCTTAACAAAGCATTTGTGAGGATGAAACTCAAAGAAAACATCATTATCTCATGCAAATTGAGACACAGACAATAAATTCCTTTTAATATCAAGCACACACAGCAAATTACGAAGGCATAAAGACCTATCCTATGCAGCTAGATGACCTAGACAAATACGAGTAATTTTAACTTCATCCTCGTTGCCCATGAGTAATGAATTCATACATGTGTACGCCACATCTGACTGAAGATTTGCCCTTTCATTCGTGATGAGATGTGTTGCACCAGAGTCGGGGTACCACACAACATCCTTAGAGACAGATGCACCAGTGTTACTTCCCGTCGGAGAGAAAGAATTGACCAAAAATTGAGCTGGAGCGGAGGGAAGAAACTATGGTTGCTGCACTATTATTGAGGGGGAGACAACCTTAGTGTTATTGGCACCTAGAGGAATCGAACCAGGAGAGACAAAGGTTTGTACGAATGGAGTGTTGCCAACAGAAAAACCATTAGAAAACATATGGTTATGAGCCTGTGCAGATGGATGAGAAAAATTGGAGGTAGAAGACTCAAGACGAGAACCAAAACTGGACTGATTAAGTGCATCAGAAACTTGAGTGAGGCTTCTCGAATTTTCATCACTAGTAGTGACACCAGAAAAGCTACGATCAAACATGTACCAACATTTATGAACGAGATGGCCAAACGTCCACAAAGTTGACATTGGGGTCGATTCGATCCAAAACGACTCCTTCCTCTCATTCAAAAATTAACTGTACCACGTGAAGGTCTTGAGAATGCTCCCAGATTCTAATTATGAAGTTGATCATCACAAAATCCCTCTTTATCACCTAGACTGTCATCCTTAGATGCCTCAGGTTTGACACTAGAACGAGTAGCCACATTTGCTTGAATAGTAAGACCTTCAGTCATGAATTCTTGTTGCCTAGCCTCACAGTCGAACAACATTTCAGAGAGACTCTCGAGATGCCATTGTGATTACACTTTCAAACTCAGCTATTAATCCAGCCAAGACCACACTTACTTGCTCATGATTCGAAACTGGATTTCCAGAGGCACCCAACATATCACATAGGAGCTTGATCTTGGCCAGATAATCACTGGCAGGCAATCCTCTCTTCCTTTGAGAATGAAGACTGTGACGCAAAGAGGAAATTTTTGCAGTAGACTTGGCACCAAACCTCCTAGCCAAAGCATCCAAATGGAACGAGCAATAGTTAACCCAATGAGATGTGGAAGCACATCGTGACCAATCGTGGATAAGAGCCACGAAGCAAGTAACTTGTCTTGTTTTAAGTAGGCAAGAAAAATAGGATTAATCTCAGATTGCCCCGAGTCACTTGTAACCTTATGCTCAGGAACCTTATGATAAGCAAGAAAGGACATGAGACCATATCCTTTAACAATCAAAGTAACTTGGTACTTCCAGAGAACATACGTGTTTTCACTAAGCTTAACCGTGCAAAATGTCCCTGCTCTGAACATCCTTAACAAAGCATTTGTGAGGATGAAACTCAAAGAAAACATCATTATCTCGTGCAAATTGAGACACGGACAATAAATTCTTTTTAATATCAGGCACACACAGCAAATTACGAAGGCATAAAGACCTATCCGAGGCAGCTAGATGACCTAGACCAATACGAGTAATTTTAACTTCATCCCCGTTGCCCATGAGTAATGAATTCATACATGTGTACGCCACATCTGACTAAAGATTTGCCCTTTCATTCGTGATGTGATGTGTTGCACCAGAGTCGGGGTACCACACAACATCTCTAGAGACAGATGCACCAGTGTTACTTCCCGTCGGAGAGAAACAAATGCTTCAGGAGTGAGCCTCCCCTCCAGCAAAATGTCCCTGCTCTGAACATCCTTAACAAAGTATTTGTGAGGATGAAACTCAAAGAAAACATCATTATCTCGTGCAAATTGAGACACAGACAATAAATTCCTTTTAATATCAGGCACACACAGCAAATTGTGAAGGCATAAAGACCTATTCGAAGCAGCTAGATGACTTAGACCAATACGAGTAATTTTAACTTCATCCCCGTTGCCCATGAGTAATGAATTCATACATGTGTACGCCACATCTGACTGAAGATTTGCCCTTTCATTCATGATGTGATGTGTTGCACCAGAGTCTGGGTACCACACAACATCCCTAGAGACAGATGCACCAGTGTTACTCCCCGTCGGAGAGAAAGAATTGGCCAAAAATTGAGCTGGAGCGGAGGGAAGAAACTGTGGTTGCTACACCATTATCGAGGGGAGACAGCCTTAGTGTTATTGGCACCTAGAGGAATCGAACTAGGAGAGACAAAGGTTTGTACGAATGGAGTGTTGCCAACAGAAAAACCATTAGAAAACATATGGTTATGAGCCTGTGCAGATGGATGAGAAAAATTAGAGGTAGAAGACTCAAGACGAGAACCAAAACTGGACTGATTAAGTGCATCAAAAACTTGAGTGAGGCTTCTCGAATTTTCATCACCAGTAGTGACACCAGAAAAGATACGATCAAACCTGTACCAACATTTAGGAACGAGATGGCCAAACGTCCACAAAGTTGACATTGGGGTCGATTCGATCCAAAATGACTCATTCCTCTCCTTCAAAAATTAATTGTACCACGTGAAGGTCTTGAGAATGCTCCCAGATTCTGATTATGAAGTTGATCATCACAAAATCCCTCTTTATCACCTAGACTGTCATCCTTAGATGCCTCAGGTTTGACACTAGAACGAGTAGCCACATTTGCTTGAATAGTAAGACCCTCAGTCATGAATTCTTGTTGCCTAGCCTCACAGTCGAACAACATTTCAGAGAGACTCTCGAGATGCCATTGTGATTACACTTTCAAACTCAGCTGTTAATCCAGCCAAGACCACACTTACTTGCTCCTGGTTCGAAACTGGATTTCCAGAGGCACCCAACATATCACATAGGAGCTTGATCTTGGCCAGATAATCACTAACAGGCAATCCTCTCTTCCTCTGAGAATGAAGACTGTGACGCAAAGAGGAAATTTTTGCAGTAGACTTGGCACCAAACCTCCTAGCCAAAGCATCCCAAATGGAACGAGCAGTAGTTAACCCAATGAGATGTGGAAGCACATCATGACCAATCGTGGATAAGAGCCACGAAGCAAGTAACTTGTCTTGTTTTAAGTAGGCAAGAAAAATAGGATTAATCTCAGATTGCCCCGAGTCACCTGTAACCTTATGCTTAGGAACCTTATGATCATCAAGAAAGGACATGAGACCATATCCTTTAACAATCAAAGTAACTTGGTACTTCCAGAGAACATACGTGTTTTCACTAAGCTTAACCGTGTCCAGTTTAGGAAGTTGTTGAACCGTGTACATACTCGAGTCAATCATGAGAGAAAGAGGAATAGAACTAGAGCTGGTAGACGTCTCAAGCGTCATAATGAATAAACCAGAAAAAGGATACTAACACGGGGGCAAATAGAACAAACAAGTGACAGAAATTTTCTCAAAGACAAATCATCAAACAGTTTATGCACACCAGAAAACTACCAAAAAGCCAGACAGATTTGCAAAGTTCCAAACGCCAATAACGAATCCATAAGAAAACAAGTGCAGAGCAGTCGCAAGGCTATGATGTCTCTAAGATCTAATAAACATCAAATAAACACAATTACTGACCTCAAGATTATCGACAAATCACTCGTCTGTTCTTCAACAAGTACATAAACTAGACATCCTTATGACACAACAGATAATCTACATTAAAGATCAAAAAATTGATGTAAAGACTGAAGCCAAGTGAGTACATAAATCTTTTTTAAAAAAACAAGCCGAGTTTACCTCAACTTGAGAGTCGATTATTGAGTCACCCGCTCAAGCCACACTCATAGCCGGACCAAACGGAGAGGAACGCACTGCACTTGCAAACGAAGAAGAAGCAGAAGAAAAGAACACAGCCAAACAGAATTGGACACACCAACAGAAAGAGGAAACAACGAAAACAAAATCAGAATTGGAGCGGAAGAAGAAAACCAGGATCAACAATGGCTAATGATACCATGTTAAGGTTTAGAAACCTTATAGTTGAAAAGAAGATAAGAAGAGAGAACGGTACTCTCGTTATTTTATTGATAAACCCATAATATCTCAACTGAGACTGGATGAGATTTATACAACGAGATGAGAGAGTTAGCTGAGTAACGGAAACTAACAACTTCCTAACTTCCTAACCGTCACTTGCTGACTCAGCTCAAGCTCAACAACTTTACAACCTGACTAACAATCTCACCTATGCTAGAGTCATAACACACACACACACATATATTCATCTTTTCACTTGTGATATACATAATATATCAGACAGAATTGATAGACTCGACTCGACTTGAAAACTGATAAACTAATTACTTAAAATTCCAAGTTGTTCGAATTTCCATTTTACAACTCAAACTTTATTTAAATTTTTTTAGTCGAGTTTATGAAATTACGAGTCGGGTCAAAACGAGACGGGTTTTTTTGCTCGAGCTGAATAATTCGATTTTTTTTCAAATCGAGCCGAGTTTTACACATCCCTAAATATTGAAATTTGAACTCAAACCGAGGCTTAATGCCACCTTTGAAGGGTTAAATCCCATGGCTATGGTTATAGTTGAAGAAAGAAGGAAAGGAAATAGTGTAGCCCCCATCGTCCGCTGAGGATGCAGCAGAAGGTCAGGATGAGGGTCACACTCATTTCATTATAACAACAACAAAACATAATCTGGGCAGTATTGGTACTAGTTCCAAACTTCCTTTTTCTTTTTTTTCTTCAAACCCTAATCTCCTTAACTCACAAACACCAAGCAATTCAATCAGTAACAAAACCCGGTTTCCCACAAGCAAAAACACCACCCTTTATTCTCCCTTCCACGTCCCAGCATTTGCTGCCAGTGCTGGCCACTTGTGTACAAATTACCCACTTTTTTTTCTCTATCATATTCATATTAGCCTGGCGTTTTCTCTCTTTTGTTTTATTAAATACCCTCTCTCTCGAATCCAACAAGCGGTTTTGATGAAAAAATGATGATATTTATATTAAAAGACCCGGATTCGAGCTTTCCTGCTTCTCTCTCCGAGTAAATGTTTTTCTGTAAATAAAGAGACATTTAGTTTACTGTTGTCATACATAGCCCGGGTTTAAAGCAAAGGACTTGAGGAGGAAATTAAAAGCTCTTTTTTCAAGTGTTGCTTTCCTCTTCAGTCTTCTGGTTTTTGCTACTTACAGAGAGAACTGTTTGGTTTTCTTTGTTTCTTTTCTTCTAGGGTTGAGGTTGAAGTTGAAGAGAGTTTGCCCTAAGCTTTGGGTTTTTTCCCCCACTTTGAAGACATGTCGAGCTGCATCGAAGTTGTGCCTGAGCAACTCTGCTATATCCCTTGCAACTTTTGCAACATAGTTCTTGCGGTATCTGATCTCATACGTCTCTTCTTTTCAATGATTTTTTGCTTATATTTTTCCCTCTTTATTCTGCAGCTTATATTTTTGTTTACTTTTTTGGTTTTTTGCTTGGTGCTTTCCCCATGTATGTTCTTACAAGGAAAAGAACATTTTAGATGCTGATAAAAGCTAGTCTTGACCTCTGATCACAGTGATCAGACCCTTTTTTTACTGAAATCTATTTGATTTTCTCTTTCTGGGTTTTCTTACCAGTCAGGTCTCCATCGTTAGGCTTTTCTTTTTCTTCTTTTGCAGTAAAAAATAAAGTCATAATTCAATGGCCGGCCGGAGAGATTTCTTTTCTTTTTTGTTAATTTTGTTTTTGGTAAATAAAAGGGTATTTTTTTAACGTCCAAAGTCTCCAGAACACAGCCCATTTTGCTGATAATCTGATGAGGGTTTACTGCTGTTGTTACATAGCTTTCCCCCTTGCTTAAAATACAGCCACAACTTGAATCTTGGCTAACTTAGTTTCTTTGGCTAATGGGGGAATAACGTAGATCTCATTAGTATCTTTGAATTTGATCATTTCCCAGAAACCCTATGCTTTTTCCTAAGCGAAAAAGTTAGAGTATCGCTTAAGTAGATCTCGAGCCTTTAGGCATAAAAAATCTTCACAAGAAAACTCACTCACCAAAACTACATGTGTGACGTGGGTCGGTCTGAATTAGTCAGGAACCAAAATGGCAACCAAAAAATATTCGACTGACCTAGTTTTTTTGTGGCATCTATTTTTATGTAGGAAGAAAACCCAGATTTTTAGAAATCTTAGCTGATCTGTGATTTTCTTTCATTTTTAATGCAGGTGAGCGTTCCATGCAGCAGTCTGTTCGATATCGTGACAGTCCGATGTGGGCACTGCACCAATCTATGGTCTGTTAACATGGCAGCCGCCGCATCTCAGTCACTGTCATGGCAAGACATTCAGGTGATAAGATCCAGGTCCAAATAAAATAGTAAAAATTTCATGATACTAATATATTTACCTTTTCGAAACCTATGGTTAATCCATGAAATAGTTGCAGTTTACTGGAAACCCTAGCAGACGGCATGTTCAAAACCTAGTCTGGATTTTACAGCCGCTTTTCATTTCTTTTTGTTTTCCAATGTCTGGTTCGGGTAGCGTGATTTGATTGACATGTAAGTTAGGGTTTTTGTAAGAGTGATCCATTGGTTTCTTAGGGGCCCTTGTTTCAAGAATTTTGAGCTTATGTCTGGTCTGATTTATCTAATTAAATGATGCTACAATTCTAACAGATTCAGTCACTTCAATGTCTGGTTTTCCTGCTTTTCTCTTTCTCTTAAACCACCATTTCAATCATACTCAGCTTTATAATTAAATTAAATGTTTTTTACAGGCACCCAATTATGCAACACAGGATTTCAGGACAGATCTGTGTTCCTCGTCGAAATGCAACAACAAGCTCTCGATGCGAGCTCTTCCTGCTGCTAACAATCCAACCGAGGAAAGGGTAGTGAACCGACGTAAGTAACCAAGACACTGCCTTTTGAGTGCATGGATTTTTGTTGTTTTCTAGGCTTATATAAAAAAAAACCGCCCTTAAACTATATCTTTTAACCCTTAAATTATTTTTGGTCAGAATAAGTACCTAAATTATTATTTCTAGTTAATTTAAGTCAGTAGTTATTTAAGTGTAAAAAAATTTACACAAGTATGCCTATTTTCAAGCCTAAATTTAAAATATAAAATTCTAACCTTAAAATCCTAAAAATCTAACCCCAAACCCTAAATTCTAACCATAATCATAAATTCTAAATCATACAACCTAAACCCCTAAACTAAACCCCTAAACCCCTAAATAAACCCGCTTGTGAAAACTTTATTTTCCACCGCCAGTGTATAGGATATTAATCCATATATATATATCGGCCGATAAGATGTTGACACATTAAAAAATTTTGGACCAAGAAATAGTTTATGGACAAAAAAATGACTGTTTATGTACTTATTTTGACTAAAAAATAGTTTAGGTACTTAAAGTAACTAAAAATAATAGTTTAAGTATTTGTTTTGACCAAAAAATAGTTTAAAGGCTAAAAGCAAACAAAGAGCATAGTTTAAGGGCTGGTTTTTCATTTAAGTCTTTTATTAAGCAGAGAGATAATTTCATTCTCGATGCAAAAGTTAGAATTTAAATTCATACAAGATGAGACGAGACGAGCATCATTGACTATTCGATCACTTAATGAATCTCACATAATTTTTAATGTTGAAGCGCTGTTTGTTGTTTCATTTTCAGCTCCCGAGAAGAGGCAGCGAGTACCTTCTGCATACAACCAGTTCATCAAGTAGGATTTCTTTTAACAATGCAATGCACGCCATCAATTTATATTTACATGAACATATGTAATGGAAATTAATTATGGATTAATGTAGAGAGGAGATTCAAAGGATCAAGGCCAACAATCCAGATATCAGTCACAGGGAAGCATTCAGCACTGCTGCTAAGAATGTAAGTATGAACAATAATTAATATTATTACAACAGTATACCTTGAAGATAAGCTGCTCGAACTCGGGTTTCCTGAGGATAACATCATAGGTTCACTAATACTTGTTTTTGTTAATTGGTATGTGTAGTGGGCACATTTCCCACATATCCATTTTGGGCTGATGCTGGAAACGAACCAAACTAAGGTGAATAATGTAAGTGGTTTCCATTATATACAATTAATTCTCTTTAGTGAAAGTTGATAAACAAAACCCAAGTTTGGTTATATTATTCATCTTGCTTTTAAGGTAGAAATAACTTATTCACGAGCTTAATTCATTCTCATTCATATAGTCGTTATCCGAAAGGTTTGAGATTCAAATCCCGAACATACGGAACATTTTTCTAAGGACACCTTCATATTGTGTTTTGGAATTTCGTGATTTTTAAGCAGGCTTAAGAAGCATCTAATGGCAAGGAGTGGAGTGAGAAACAAGTGATTACGTTTAAGATTCAAGCAAAGGTTGTGATTTGAGGTTTGGAGTTTGAAGTGTTGATCCAATGTGTGAGTGTGTCTTTTTAAAGGGTATGGATAATTATATCCTTAGTCTTAATTCTGTTTAATTGTTTAGAATATGTAATATTTACTTCAACGCAGCTACTTTCCTTTGTTTTGCCATCCACTTTTCAACTCAATATATTTACATATATAATCACTAAAAATAAATTCCACTGTCTACTTAATTTATTAGTCTATTGAGATATTATAATATACATTCGATCGGATCGATATTTTATGGGGATTTAATGTCGATGAGTTTCTCAAATATGATTAAACATCTAAATCGGAGGATAATACACGTTGAAGCTTGTAATGTGTAAATTTATTATACATTAACAATGTATTTAAATGTAATATCCGATCCAGATCTATGTTCTCAAGACAACAGGAAAAGGGAACTCATATTTAGCATGAAAAAGAGCTTGAATATATAAAATGTAGCCAAAGGCTGCTTTAAGAGCACATAATTTGTAATTTCTTACACACTCTTAGAAAATTCTGTTCTTTTTTCAGTGTTGTCTGTTGGATCGAGTAATAAAAAAATTATATTTTTTAAGATTTTTATTTATTTAAAGATTCAATCCGACGTGAGTTAGGATACAATTGTAGAAAGTAAGAAATGAAATAGGGAGAGAGAAGTGCATGTAATAACGATGGAATTGGAATGTTATGGGGATCAGCAAATGGATTTTAATTTGTGATAAAATAAATGATTTAGTAAATGGTTGGTGGGACTGGGAGGGGAGAGGAAATTAATAAGAAAAAGAGGTTCTGACATAAGAATCTGAAATGTCAAATTCATGTTCTGCTGCATTTCATTGTCATTTCAGCTCTCCAAAAGCCTGTGACCACCTCCTTTCTTTCTTTCTACACTGCACATCACTGGCATGGCAGCCCCTCTCCTCTCCCCTTTTGACATTTCTATAGAATTTTGATAAATAAGAGTAAAACATCTTCTATATACTATTTTAAGTTTCCTTTGGTGAGAGGAGACGGTTCATCCTTTCTGATTTAGACGGAAAGTTATAATCGATGATCGTAACAAATGAAGACGAGAAAAAAGAGATGGTTTTGGTTTGGTCCTCCATGTGGGTCTTAACTTAGGAAAACTGATGATTATATTGTGAGAGGTCCGGCGAATACGTCAAATATAGATGGTGTAGAATGTAGTGGATGCAGCTTTCAGTTTATATGTCTAACTGATAGATCAATTATCTAATCTAAGACATTGTAGTTGTGAGTACAATCATAGAAGTGATGACGGAGAAGTATCAATGGATGAATTGTTTGTTGCCGACATGTGATTTCTGCAAATGTGCCACGTCCCATCATCTCTGTGTCAACCCACAACGCTGTCACACCATTCAACACTCAACAGCCTCACCCGATTACAAACCTTTTCTAGGCTTTAATGGAGAATGCTTCTGTAATTTCACTCTTTTTAACATAAATCCCACTTAGTTTTGAACACAAACTAACCAACCAATCATAATACAGTTTGAAGGAGCACTTTGTTCTAACTCTAACTCAATCCCACCAAATTACAGCTTTAGACAAACTATTTGCCTCTGCTTTCTCCTATAACCAACTGTGATTCTCACTTGCTACTGTCTCACAGAGAAACCAAAAAGAGGAAAATAAAAAATATCAATCTGTGTCAATGGCATGTGGTATTTTTTCCCACAGGACTGAAAGATATTCTTGATGACCTATCTGATCCAAATTTGAAGGTAATATCCGAAGCATCGATGTGGTTCGGGGTGCTGCTTGTCGAAGGGAAAGAAAACACAAGGGCAGGGGAAGATCTGTTCAAGCCAAAAGTATATGTAGGTCCTGTAAGCTCCTCTTTGGGATGATGCTGACTGCTATCCAACATTGATGGTATGATGGTCGGTGTTGGCGGCTCAGAAGACATGCCAGAAGATGCAGGAACAGGGAAACTGAAACTGGCGGTGCTATTATCCGAAGTGAACATCCACCTTTGCTCAGGCTTGGTGACAGAAATAGAAGCCAAAACGGGTTTATTTCCTGAAGAGTTGGATGAAGGCTTCTGCAAACCCTCGGATGTCGCCTCAGACACTGCAACACCAGTGAACTTTGGAAGATCCTGGCCAATAAATTGATTAGTACGCCATTCTTTGATGTAACAAAAGTTTAAGCAACTAATAGACCAAAGCAAATTAACAAAAGAGACAGAGTACGTGATTAATACTCCTGCATCATATAATGATCACCAGATTCGTGAATCGTGAACCCAACCAAATTTCAGGGTTGATTTAAGAGAGGGAGATGAAATGATGGTATATATTATCACCTTATATACCTAATAGAAAAAGTTGTACCTTTTCCTTTCAAACAAAATGGTAGAAATTGGATGTCAATATATGTACTATAAGGCAGTTAATATTAAAAAGTACTCCATATATAATATATATATATATAGTATCTCCAAAAATTATTAGGGGGGAATGGTTAAATTTCCTCTTAGCAAAATATAGCTTATACTTACTAGGGAAATACTTAGCAAAATGATTAGAATTAAGGCATGAAAATAATACAATAGTAGGGAATGCATAAAACCTAATAAGATCATTCATGGTCAAATAATAATAATAATAATAATAATAGGATGAATGAAATACCTTGTGCGCGGTCTTCATTTGTGAATGCTGAGTTTTTCCACGATCTAGTGAAGACGCTGCATTATTGCCGAACATTGGAACAGTGTTATCAACTTTTAAATCTGAAGTAGAATCTGTTTTCTTCACATTACTCTCTGGAGAAGCCACAGAAATTGACTTTTCATTCCAGGGAGCAGGATTTCTATTGTTTATTTTATCCTTGCTTTTAGAAGAATCCAGTCCTAAATTTGGCACATTGTTGTGCCCCGTTAAAACAGCAGCATTAGCATCCGAAGACTGAGACATTTTCCATGAAGTAGCTATCTTTAACTCCTCAGATTTCTCCTTTGGAGTCACTAGAGTTCGGTCAAGGTGGTCCAATATTGTCCTAGCCATCTGACTGGAATGTGGATGAACAGGTGGCATACCCATTTCAGAGCTTCTATTTTTATCTACCAACTGGAAAACTGAAGAGCTACTGGTGCCTCCCTGTTCCATATTCCTCTTGATAGAAGGAGATAGACCTTTGGAAACATTGGAATTTACTACTGGAAAAGAACCATTCAATGATGAACGGGAATAAACAGATCCTCTGGATGGAGTTTCTGCAGTGCCCTTATGTCGAATCCTGCGAATGGGTCCCACAGATCCATGGCCATTATCCATTATGTTGCTCCTCAACTTCAATCAAATGTTCAAACAACAAACAAATGACTCAAGTCAAATAGATGTACAGATCAGAATTCAAATCATCAAAAGCAATTTGCAAATAGGCATTAGCTGCTACAGCATGATAAATATTACTTTATTCAGCTTTCAGATCTGTCCAGCTTTGAATTAAACACGCACACACAGAGATGGCTATGTCCAAATCTAGAGCACATTTTTCCCCTAAGGCTTTGCTTGGTAGGAAAGATATAATGGAATGAGAATAGTAACATTTTAATCTAATAATTAGGTTTCAAAACCACTTTCCACCTTGTAGCTTAACCGTTGGATCAAACACTTTTCTGTCATTGCCTATTTATATCCTTATTAGCAAGCATGCACCAAGCAAAGCCTAAGGGTATACTCGATAGTGTGGAAAAGTGGAAAGAAAATAAATTGAGTGTGCTAGGTAGGAACGATAAGTGAAAGGAAAGAAAATAGGAAATATGGCTATTTTCCACCCTCATTCATAAAATCAAATAATTCCAAATTGGTATATCAGAAAATAGGAAAGATGCGAGGGAATGAGGAAGATGAGAATTAAGTGCACATATTTACAATACTATCCATCATTTAAAATGTCTCTTTTTTTTCTCAATTTACAAAAGTTATAGCAGAAAAATAATGTATTTTTTAAAGAGTAGGTATAAAAATTTAGCACTATACGAGAAGGATAATCAGTAGTACCCTCAAATCAAAACCACTAATCATGAAAATTACCTGCCCATATGCAGGAGTTTGTGATTGCTGCAAGGGAGAGAATGAACCATTCAGGAAACCATCACCCTCATCTCGTACATGAGCCAGCTGATTAAACGCAAAGAACAAGAAAAAGAAAAACTCTAACAATCATCAAATGTAAATCATGATGGAACACAAACAACATTTTAAAATTCCACACCTTGGATTTAGATTTTGAATAGATTGTTCTGGAGTAAGGGGTTCTTGGAATATTATGAAGCCCAAATCTGCTTCTTTGACTTTGAGGAGTTAAATAACCACGTTGATCCTGCACCATGGAACCTGGCCAACCTGTGGATGGCTTTGGGGAAGCAAATGGAACAAATGGTTCTGATGCAAAATCGTCAGCCAGCATTGTTTGTCTTTCTTCTTTTGATATAATACTTTTTGAACCTAGGTTTACTTCTGGTGTTCGGTTTGCCATGTATGCTTTTGCAACTTCAATTGGTGAAGGTGCTGTTTCATTTAGGAGCTGCAATATTTCATAGAATTTTAGATAGACGGGAAAAGAAAAGATACCAGGGAGACAAGCACATTAAATTTCATTGTACCTAATGGTACAGGTACTTGATATATGATGGCCATGAGAAAATTAACACATTTGTATAAGCACACATGCGTATTAGAGAGAGAAATGAGAAGGCTAGATATTTGAGCATTGATGAGAAGGCTAGATATTTTATCCTCTTTCCCAGCACTGTTTAACATTCACAGCCAGCCCTAAATAGTTTATTAAAACCTTAGAATAGCCACCTATCGGAACCAAACTGAACCCCCACAAAAGCAACCCCAAGCTTCAACTCTAACCACTGTTAGGGTACTGTCCATATTACTCTTTTATTTGCTTATGATCTCAAAGTTAAGTCTTTTCTTTTCAAAACCAACCAGAAAACATACTCTCTCCCATGCAATCAAGCATATAATAGCAAGTTCTTGCCTATCATGCATATAAATCACCTTAATTTGATGCAACTCCCTTCCTTTTCCTACATCATTTTCAGTCAAGATTAAATTACATTACTTTAAGTGAAAATAATATAATAGTTATGAGTTCAAATAATTGATTTTTTTAAAATATATGTGTTTCTACAAGCTATGCTACTCTAAGTCAGGGGCGTGTATCCAAGTGTGTGATGTGGGCGTGTTAAATTTTCCCAAAACATTTTACCATATATTTAAAGGGTAGGACCACCATACCATATCCATCTGATATGTGTTGCAGATGAATGCTTCTAAAAAATAAAGATTGAAGACAACATAGTCTAATTGAGTCTAACCTACAAGAGGAATACTTTTTCCATATTCTTGCACAAGAATCGCAACATATCAATAAAGTAACACATGAAACGATATTCAACGATATTCAACCTCTGTATTCCTTGTGCATACCATCGATCCAATACAAGTTCAGAATACTAATTTTCACTCACAGTTGGCTTAGGAAGAGGGGTTGCTACATCCCTGGCAGCTTTATTTAGATCATCCCGTTTTTCTTCGGTTTGTGTTCTCAGGTTCGTAGCAACTATAGGTCCCTTGGGTCCTCCAGAAGACAGGATTAAATCCTTACTTTCTTGATTAACTTTAGGAACATCAACAGCCTTTGAATTTATAATCCCGATCAGACGATTGATTTCATCCCTGAGCATACATATAAATGCTAAAACACATTAGATAGTTAACTCTTTGCACTAACTAACTAATTGATCGTCCTGAAAGATAGAGACAAACATGGATATATGAATAAGCACAAAAGGAGATGAATGAATCATTAATAACAAAACCAAGCTCATTTGTATTTTGTAATGGCTGGGAGTTGGAGTATGGCTATAATTGATATTCAGACAAATATATACCAGTAATTCTTAGCAGAAATAAGGAAGTTTACAATGTATGTATAACTGACAACAACAAAAACAAGTCACCTGGAAAATGTTTTCCCCATCACTAGCTTCTCAATTTCTGAAAGCCCGTCATCATTGGTGTCACCCTGGTTGCCTTTTCTATTTTCAACACAATCAGAACCAGCCTTTGGTCCATCTGTTGAACCACTAGAACCAGCTGTTTTGGACGCTACAAACTAGAAATGGAATGCAAATATACATACTCAAGCCAGGCCACCAAGAAAAGCACAAAACTAACAAATTTTCACTTAAATAGAGCAAGTAAATGTTGTGATTCACCAAAATTTAAACTGAAAATAGAAACACTTACAGTTGAACAATTTTGGTCTTCTTCATTAGCATATTCCTCTATATCTTCATCGAACTGAACTGTTTCCAACAGAAATACCAAACTTCAACACAAATTACAGCAATTCAACATTTTATAACAACTATATGGATAGAAAGGAATTCATTAAAAATTCTCCGACTCCTTTTACCTAAAATAATAAGTACCTCAAAACCCTAAGGAACCCAAATTAATCCCTACGACGAGAGAAGTTTAAACAGAGATGTGTTTTTCTTAATACATATATAATAACTAACCACGAGCTTGAGGTTCTGGCGGTGGGAGAGAATAGGTGCTGAAGGATTTGAAGAGAGAGGGCAAGATCCTGGTGGCGCCGCCGGCTATGAGACGACAAGCGGGATCAACAAGTTTGGAGAGTAAGCGGCCGCGTAGGGATTGGTCCTGCTGAGGACGGGCGTAGGGTGTGGTCGGTGGTCGACGCGGAGGTTGCCTCCTTAGTTTGCCGCCGGCGCCGCGCTCGGTTGCTGCCTGTTCTCCCATTGAGTAGGACGGCGTCGTTTCGGTGGTTTTTTCCATTCGAGTTGTTGCCTTCTCTCTCACTCGGCCTCCCCCACGCGCAATCACGCACCAACTCACTGAATTACTGAGTTTATGCTTTACTACGAAGCGCGCTTCTTTTATTTTCTTTTGGCTCCTCTCGAACTAAATAAAAAATTAAAAGAATTCTTTTTGGTTCCTTTATAGCTTGCTTTTTTTCTTAAATTGTGGGGCCACTGTCTACACCCAATTGTAACATGCCACGTGTCTAAAATTTTCTTCCCGTTTGATTGATTTAGTTTATAATTCCCTATTTTGACATTTATTTTTTTACGAACCCTAATTTTTTTTGTCTAAAGTGTTTCTTATATTAATGGGTTTTTTTATTTTAATGAAACTCAGATTCTTGTTCTAATTAAAAATATATCATTATGATCTTACCTTACATGAAGACATGTAATTTATTGGCAAGAGTGGAACACAACGAGAATCAGTGGGTCATGGTCCCACATAAATATTAATAATTGTATAGTTAAATTATTTTTGACTCTAAAAATATAATTTGTTATGAATATTTATATATGCGGATGTCTATTATGATTAGAACTCTAAAAAATATAATTTGTTATGAATATTTTTGACACATTGTACACAAGTCTATATTTAAAAATAATACAAATCATCTCTTTCTCGCATCTCTTTGTTCTTCCATTCTTGTTCTTTGTTCATTTATAATTTTTTTAATATGTTAGTATGACACAAGGTTAGCATCTGTTTAATTTTTTAGTATTTTTTAAAAAGGTACACACATCGTGCATAACCGGTGCTCGAACCCGTGTCGCTAAATGAATTATATCATCCTTTACCACTGAGACAACAAGATGTGAGTATAAATTTATAATTTTTTAAATAATTCTTTCAATAAATAATGTTAAGTTTGGCTACCAGTTAACTACGTAGAAAACAATAATATTGTCACCTTGTAAAAAAAAATCTTTCATGAGGAGAGAACTTTTATAAGATAACAAAAGTTATTGTTATTCTTTACATTTATAATTAAATTTTTGGGTTTAAGAATAATTTAAATTAATTATGAAAAAGTTAATAATCAATCGGTTTAATGAGATGGGGTATTAGATTTTTTAAGTAATATCAAGGGTTTAAATTTTGTCGTTATGAATGGAACAATTGAGTTGTGATGATCGCTCTATGGTAGGCATATACAGTACCTAGTCTAAAGCAGTCAACCTATGAATTAGATATCAATGATCAAAACAAAAAACGAAATAAAAAACTAAAAGTATTAAATAAAATAAAGGAGTAACTTAAATTTATTTCCTCGTTTGAATCAATAAAAAGTAAATAAAAGAAATAAGATAACTTCGAATGACTTGGAAGTGTATAACCGCGAATAGCATGAACTTAAATATATACAAACATATAGGCTATGTTTGGCACTTAGCGGATAGCTAATAGCATATAGCGAATTACATTATCTGATAACTAATAGTTGATTACATTAGCTGATTTGACTAGCGGATTGTATTAGTTGATTGTATAAAAGTATTTGGTAAAATTAACAGATAGCTGATAGCTGTTAGATTATTTAAACAAACAAAATGACACATAAGGACATGATTATACTCAATACTTGATTGAATAGTTTATTAGTTATCAATATTTTGTATCTAACTAATATTAATTAGATCTATAAAATTATTTTTAATATAACTTTTCTAAATATATTCGAATGATTTATATATTAATTTATTATTTGTATAATTATTTTAATATAATTTAATTAATTAATAAATTTCAATACACATATAAATATTTGATAATAAAAAGAAAAAAAAGTAAATAAGATTAACTTATAAATATGGTGAGAAAATATTTAATTTAGGTTATTTTGAGATTTTTTGTAACTATTAAGGGTAAAAGAGTCTTTACAACTCTTATCAAACCTCTAATCTCAAAAAGCTCCTATGAGTTTTTTCAAAATTAGTGGTTTCACCCAAATCCGCTCTTTTAATCCGTTGTTCACCAAACAATAACATTAACGGATTTGACTGGTCAAACTTCTAATTATGCCTCAAACCTTTAATTTTTGTCAAAGCCTCTCTTTACCAAGCAGAGCCATAATCTACAACTTCTAAGCTATTCTGTATATATGGTTAACTTCATATCATTTACGTAAATAATCAGTTGGGTTAAAATGTTCGTTTTTATAAGGAATGTTTATAATACCATCTGAATTTATAAACTAATAAATTAAATATTTGTAATTATAAAAAAATCATGCTATTTACAAATGTAGTTCTGAGTAATTTTGAAACTAACTTATATCCCTCTTATTTGCTATTTTTATGCATTTTCATAGAAGGAAGTGAACATTGTCAAGTTATTTTTAGGGGCGTAAATGAATAGAGTGTTCGACGAACTGTTGGTTTATGTTCATTTAATAAACGAACGAACAAGGACATATATAGGTGTGTTCAATTCGTTTATGTTCACAAACAAGCTCGTTTATAAGTTCATTTATTGACTCATTTATAAGCTTGCTTATAAGCTCGTCTATAGGATGAAAAAGTTTGTGGATGTATCTAAATACTACATTTTGTTGTTGCTAAGGATGTTATATAAGTTCATGTTGAAATGTAAGTTTTATTTTGTTAGTTTTGTTTTATTTATTTATTGTTAATGTAATTAACATTTCCTAACATATAAACAAACATGTTTGCGAACAAACAAACGAACACGTTTGAACATGTTCGCGAACACTAAACAAACGAACACAAACACCTTTAAAATAAATACACGAACACGAACACAATATTAAAAATTTAAACAAACACGAACCAAACATGAATACCATTAAAAATAAACAAACGAACATGAACATAAACTTATTCGTTCAAGCTCGATTCATTTACAACCGTAGTTGTTTCTTAACTTTATTTAATCTTTTTGTATTCTTACTTTATATGTACATACAATATTTTTATCACGCATAACATATTATGTTATCAATAAATCCAACATTTTCAGTTCGAGAACAAAATTTAAAATTTATCGTCTTTTAACCGCACTCTAAATATATGGTTAGTTAATCTAGCCCTAATGTTTTTAGGCACTTGAGTGAAAAAGTGTTAACAGTACGTACAAGCTATTTTTGCTGGAATTGCTTCTTCAGGTACTTCTGTTAACACTTTTCACTGTTCTATTTAAGATTTTATGAACAAAAAGTATTAACGTTGCTGTTTTTCCTTTTTGATTTATTTATTTATCGTAGTCTACCATAATCCTTTTCTGTCATATAATTTTTCAACTTTATTCTATTCCAAATTCTATTTTTAATCCTCATCAGCACTACTTTTCCACACAAATCATATCATGACCACTTTAAAAAGTTAGAAAAAGACATTTTTAGTGGTCTAAATCAATAAAAAGATCAAATATTTTTTAAAAATAATAATAATAAAAGTAATAATATAAATTTAATCTGTAATAAGTGTTCAAGTTTTCTTCTCTTTTTTTTTTTGTCTTTTTGCTCCAATTACCCTTCTTTTCCGTTGTAAGAAACCATGCCAGTAGTGATGCCAAGACTGTGTGTGCTTTTTGAAGGCTTCATGTGTTTAGCTTAGTTTAAGATAATATATATTTATATATTAATTTTCAACCTAAATTGAGAGGAAAATTTCATCTTAGATTATTGTTGTTGTTACTCACTAATTAATTAAAATGGCATAATGTCATGATTTGTTAAACTTGAAGATTCAAAAACATGTTTTCTTGTCCTTTGTTTAAACTTGCAGATTTCAATTTTTTCACATTATTTGGGATTCAGAGCATGAACTTGTAGCAAGTAGCCCTATAGATGTACGATGCAAATTCATCCGACCGGTCTCCGATCGAGTGCTCACTTCTACTTCATGCAACCACTATCCTGCTTTGCTGCAATCTGCTTTACAAATTACCAGTTTTGCAGCAGCAAACATTGCATGCATCTTCAAAATGGCCCCTGTTTCTCCAGGCCAGTACAATGAATGCAACACAAATCACGGCTTTCCGCCGGTTGCATCCGTGGACAAAAGTGATTCAAGGGTGAAGTACCGGTGGTTGTTCTTACATTTATGCTCGGCCTCACTAATGGATACCTAACAAGCTTGCTCATGACCCTAGGCCCCAAGAACATGCCAGTTTCGGCGGTTCAGTTATCGTCCTGCGCTTCCAAGTCGGCAACTCTGCTGTGTTGGCGAGCAGAGTAATGAAGAAATCTGAAAATTACTCTTCATAAACCTGTAAAAACACCCAAAAGAAACCTCAACAAATTCAACCAGCATCAAAATTTGCTCAGCAAAATCCATGAACAGCTTGATGTTCATCTTCTTCAGCTAATAATACCATAAATACCCTGCTAAGGAAAAGTTGGATAAATCAAACCAAGATTAAAGAAATAAAAAAAGATTATCCTCAAAGCAAAGAATAATGAAAAAACTCAGTGGCTTGTTTTCTAATCTTGATCAAAAGGAATCAATTTCAGTGGTAGAAAGACCTGGAATGAATTCCTTTACAAGCATTCATACTTAGTGTTGATTAAAGAAAATCAAAGCATGGATTAAAAAGAAAGACAAAGAGTGAAATATTTCAATGAAACATTCATTTTCCATATCTTATTTTTTCTAATTCCCTTTTACATGATACGGATTCAAGAATGAGAACAGCAAATCAGAGTCAAATAACTACAAATCTCACTCTTTTCTACATTTGCAAAAACAAATCTAATTAAACAAAAGATTACCAGAATTAACAAAAGTCAGAACAGCTAAATACAAGTTATTTCAAGTTTCAACACCAAGAGGCTTAAGACGCCGCAGCCAAAGGCGGTGGCGTCGGAGGAACTCCATGGAAGAAGCTTTGATCTGCTGATCCATAACTCAAATTTCCACCACCTTTATTATCCTCTTCCTCGTCTTCTTCCTCAGCATCCCAAAGAAACCGAGCATATGATGCTAACACAAAGCTGCAAATTTCATAGAAACATTAAAACATTGATCATATACAATAAAACATTAAAACCCATAGTTTAGAATTCGGTTCCGATGGTATTTACCAGTCATCGGGGGCGGCTTTAACAGCTTGATCGAAGTAAGTTTCAGCTCTCGGGCCATCTTTGTGGCTTTGCCAGATTAAATCGGCATACGAAGACAGAACATTTCCATCATTTGGATTTGCCAAGATTGCTCTCCCGTAATATTCTTCGGCTTTCACCAAATCTCCACGAACCTGTTTTGGATTTCATATATTAGATCAAACTCAGAAACCCAGAATTTGTTTTAATCATTTCTGTGAAGAAAATATAAGTAAAGTTACCTCTTTTAAGAATCTAGCGTAATTGCCGAGGAGAAGAGAATTTCCAGGATTAGCTTGGATCATTTTCTGATAATAAGAATCGGTGGCGTCATTTCCGTTATTCGAATCCCAATAACCCCATTCGTTATCACCACCGTCGGATCCACCGCCGTTGCCTCCTCTACCGCCACCACAGATCTTTCCTCCGCCGCCGCCTATCCCACACTCGTCCTCAACTCCAAGAGACGCCGCTCTCAGCCATTCAAACCCAGCTTCCTCTTTCTCCACCTCCTCTTCTTCCTCAACACAAACCCCACTCAAAATTCCGCTGCTTCTGTTACCGGTTTTCATCATTGGAACCACCAGATCCCTCAGGTCCGTCTCCGATACCGCCCTCGTCATCCTCCGGGTCGAATCTTCGCTTGATCCAGCGGAGCACGAAACCATGAATGAAACGGTTCGGGTTCGAGAAATCTGGTAGGGAAACTCGTGCTCCGGCGATGGCTCCTTAGAGTGCGGAGCCCATGAATTGAGTATCGGCGTTGACGCGCTCCTCAAAAGCATTTTTCTGGACTAAATTGAAATATAAATAAAACTTAAAGGGATAATTCTCGGAAATAAGCAAAAGATGAGGGACCAAATACTTTGGCTTCCCTTCTTGCTGCAGTTGCAGCGTTTGTAAGAGAAGAAGTTGGAGAGAAGAGGAGGCAGTGAACGCTTTTATAGGGAAACTAAGCAGATGAACGGAGAAGATCTGGACCGTTGGATCTAACACGTGGTTGTTCACGTGGGTTTTTGCTGAGCTGGGTTATTAAGATCTGTTTGGTTCGCGAGAAATTATAGGATCGCTCGAATCAGTTTGACAGATGAAATTGATTAATTCATACTTAAAAATAAATAAATATTAAATTAATATATAAATATATTTGACTAAATAATTTGATCTCGGATAAAAAAAGTTGAATTTTATTTAAATATTATTTATTAATTTAATACATTCATAATAATGATTCAGCTCAATTGATCAACAATCAATTTAAATCGAAATTTTCAGTTGTAAAAGAGGTTGCTTTAAATAAAGGCTTTTTGGTAGCTTGGTCAAAAATAGCATTGGTTGGTCTTTGTGTTAAAAAGTTGTGGCCAAGGAAAAGTTTCTAATTGTTAGGAAAGTTCATAATTGTATTTAAACTTTTAATTTTAGGAAAGTTCTGAACTGAATACCTAAATTATATATATAAATTATTACCCTATAAACTGATAATGAAATTTTTTTATTTATTTTTATTAAGGTTGGATTTGACATCGCCACGATTGATCAAGACGACGTTTATTTGGTTACCATGTTGATCTTCTCTGATTTGGACCCTCAATTTGGATTGGATACACGATTTGCGTTGTGGATTTTCTCACGACGCTCGACTATGATTTGCGGTTGTGGGTGTCCTTTCAGTAGTTTGATCTCCTTTTGTGGTTCGTTTGTCAATGCAGTCAAATATATTTGTATCTATATTTTGTCTGAGTCTTTTGTTTTAATTTTAACCTTTTTCATTGTATGGTCCTTGTATGAGCTAAAGTTACTAATTTTTTTGTCATTGATTATTTAAAAAATTGTACAAATTATATTTAGTTTACGTTTAAGATTGTAAACTATCATTAAAATTTGAATATTTTTCTTTTTAATAATACTATCAATTTCTATATAAAAAAAATAAGTTGTAACTAGCATTGAACCATTTAGAAAGTCTTTATAGGATATCTTTGAAGAAGTTCTCCAAAATGATAAAGGAAACTTCACGAATGATTTCTTGGAGGCATACTCAAAAGTGTTGGCTTAAACGTTTAATTTAATTATTGTGCAAATGGGAGGTGGGTATAACAAAACATAAATAAATTAGTATCAACTATATATAAAAAAAATTGAACCATGATATATGGTGTGGTGGTTGCTCATCTCATCCCTTAACTATAAGGTCAAGAGTTTGATTCCTACTAATAGGAATAGAGCACATTTCATGGCCAATCATTTACCTTTTAGTGAGAGCACCCGCGGTGAGAGGATTAGTCACTACTATCGACGGTGGATAACCTTAGCTAAAAAAAAAAATAGAATTAACCCAATTCAATAGTCTAAAATGCACCCCAACTATCTTTACAGTGATGAATTCATAAATATTTTTGAGGATAGATCATGGGTGTATATATATTCTACATAAATTTGAAATTTTAGGATGGACACAATTAATAAAATAAATAATTAAGATAAAAAAATTCAGATTTCATGATACACAATCAATAAAATGTATAATTAACAAAAAGAATTTCAAATTTTATGATGTACCCTTGTTCACTCTTCATTACCCATGAATCTGCCACTAAATCTCCATGTGACACCTTGGTACCAACTATATATCTATACTTCTTCCTTCTATACGAAATTAATTTTCTTCTATATGCTATATGAAATAAATATATAATTTAGGAAGAAAAAGCCTCAATAAGAATTCAAACTAACCTATATTGTATGAATGCAATATATATATATAATTCATTAGATTTTATTAGAATAGAAAAGTATAATATATAATACTAGTAAAAAAAACATCATTAATAATAATAATAATAATAATAATAATAATAATAATACGAAAATAATAATATCATAAATATTATAAATAACACAAATAAACTATTTTTTTGAATCTACCTTGCATCTTCAAATAACTTGATAGATCAAATAACTCGATAAAATAGATCCACCAATCTCGCAGTTCTTCGAGTGTCAATCTTAAGAAATCATTCAAAATCAAAAACAAGAATTACACTTTCTCCAATATTCGATTCTTAGAAAAAAATTATTAAAAACAAAAAAAGAGCAATTTAGATTCAGATATCGTTATTATGATATTTACCTCATAAGGGAAGGGAACCCAAAACTAAAACAAAAATAGTAAAATCCCCTACAAGACTGGATTGGTATCAATAAATTGGATACTAGTAATTATATATGTTTGAGATTATTTTTTTTAAATATAGAGATTTTATATTTAAAAAAATGTCGAAATTTAAACTCACACGAGTAAGATAATATGAACATCCTTAATCACTCCATTAATTAGTAGATGTCAGAGATTATTTTTTTTAACAAATCCATTAACTGATTGCGCCACAAGCACGGAACTATAAATAAAGAAAGATAATTATAATGAAAATAAAATAATTCCTTACATGTAAGGCCGAAACTAGTTAAACAATTAAATAAGTTTGTTGTAAAACCAAAACTCATTTAATTATCTCTAAAAACCAAACAGATCCGGCCAAGTATGGAACCATTTTCACATCAACACATTAATTAATTTAATTTAATGAATTTTGGATTTATTAAGAGAACTAACTCGTACGTACGTACCCTTTTTCTTAGAGGAAACTCGTGCGTATAATGTACCTTTAATTTCATATTAACGTTAACAAGATTTTGGTTCAAACGATAATGTTGTGGTCGGAACATTTAATTGTCTTAAATTTGAATTTTATTATGCATAAATGATGTGCATAACATTAATTTTTGATACATTTTGTTGTTATTAATCTGATTATATTTTGTAATGATTAAATATTATGATAATCATGCATATGTGTGAATTCAATAAATGTTTTCCTAGAAAAGTTGGTGATGTTCATCATAGGAGACACATGTTTAAATTAATTTTGTCTACAAGGTGTATGTGCATTGTCAAAGGGTTAAGAATATATATGAACATATATTATCTTGTAATCACCTTTAGACCTGATGAACTTGATCCAAGATATAAGACTCGAATCCATTCATCCGATCGAAGATCCGATGATGACCCAAACATGATCCGAAATAACTAAATCAAAATTGACTGAACATATACAGACCTAAACTGATTTTCAACCAAATCGAAAGCAACCCAAATTTATTTTACTTAAACTCGATTTAAATTGTACACCAATCTAATTTTAACCAATCGATTTGCTATTAACCGACCCAAAAAACAAAAAACCCAAAAATCAACTGACCCGACTTATATTACCATAAATACGAACTAAAATTGAATTAGATATGACTTGGCCCCCACCCAATCGACATGTTTGCCACCTCTATATTTATAAGAGTTTTGCTATACACAACACTAAGGGCTGTGTATAAGAACTAATAGATTCTTATTATTATTTTTTTAAAAATATAATTAATTATATTTTAATAAATTTCATTAAAAAGTAAAATAACCATTAGTAATAGGAATCTAATAATTCTTATACAAAGCTGTGTAGCAAAACTTTATTTATAATTATAATGGTAGGGAAAATCAAGTTAAATTGCCAAACAGATCTTTAAATGCTGGCAGAAAATAACAAGTCGGCCTTTTTCTCCTCATGAACTGGAGATGAATACAAGTACACGGTTGACATTTCACTTCACCAATCGTGGACCCCGGCTTTACAAATATCATCACGTAATCGCAGACTCAAATCATCGTCGGATTGTTACCTGAAGCAATCCAACGGTTCCCGATTCAATCTCTGCACGTGATAAACAAAAGACCAGCGCCAATTCCCATAGGAAAGGGAAAGGGAAAGGGAAAGGGATTTTTTTGGTTTCCCCAACTCCCACGACAAAAAGGCCCTGATTGTTGCGGTGGAATTACGGGAGTGCCATGGATGCAGCATGAGTGGCTTGACTCAGGTGGGACCGTGGTGTGCAAAACGAAAGGAATGATTGGGGCAGACACGGTGGAGCCCGCGGGACTGGGGCTCAACGGTGGTGAGTTGTGGGAGGCGTCGCCGTCAAAATCAAGAGCGTCACGTCTCTAGGGCCCCGGGTGAGTGAGTCTTAAGTCGACGGACCAACTTCTCTCCCTCATTTATATGGGTCCCAAATCAAATTCTCTTGTCCTTACTCTAACTCCTAGAAAGACCAAGTTAGAATTAGATAAATAAAACATAAAAATTAATAAAACAAAATAAAAATAAAAATATATCCTGAAAATTTAAAACATTCTCAAAATAGTCCCCAAATCCCTAAACCCCCAAATCCGGTCACTCCCGTCGGCGTTGGCTGCGTTGCCGACGACAGAATGAAGCACCTTCCCCTCGCCGAACAACCCACACGCCATTCGTTGTCCCTCTTGCCGTTGTTCGTCGCGAATCATTCGAAAGAACCATTTGGCAATTCTAACGATTTGCACGACGTCGGTCAATTTTCGACGACGAGGTGGTGGGAGAAATGGTCGTAATGGTCTGGCGACCGATGTGGTGGGCGACGACGTGGCAATCGACGGCAGAATCGAACCAAATCGAGATTTAGGTTTGGGGGAGTTAGGGATTTTGGAATTTGGGGGTTGTTTTGTGAAATCTGGAAAACTTAGAGATTTTCTGAAAATTAAGTAATTTTATTTATTTTTAATATGATTTTGGAATTTTTCAGGAGATGACATGTGTCTTTTAACGATGGAAATTAACAGAGAGCCTCAAAATGGTCATAGAATGAAACTTTAGCACCTATTTGGCCCGAAAATAATTCGGGCACCTATTTGACGGTTAAGCCGTGATAAAGATGTAAAACTAAACCTATTAAATTAAGGGTAAATTATATAAGTAGTCCTTTGACTATATGACGTATTTTATCGAGTTTTTCGACTATAAAATGACTTAAGAACCCAACAAGTGGTCCTAATGGAAAAGCGGATGATGTTCATCCTAGTAGACCTGAGTTCAAATCGTATTGTCTGCAAGGTGTGTATGCATTGTCAAATGATTTAGAATACGTATAAACATATACCACCTTGTAATCACCTACGACTATTAAAAAATCGACTTAAAATAATTTATAGGTTGGTATGTTATCGACTTATTGTTAAACATTTAACAATAGATAAAATGTCAGTAAATTAAATTTGGTATAATAACAAATTCATCTCTCATTTTTTTACTATATGGCGTTTTTAATTGAGTTTTCCGACAATAAAAAGATACAAAATAATTACAAACTTTAAAAAGTAACAAGTTAGTCCGTTATCCTTAAAATTTTACTAGTAGATTACGTGTCAGTTAATCAAATTTGATATAATAACAATTTTGCATCTCAATTTGTTACACGCTATTTTAATTTTCTCATAATTTTTAAAAGTTAACCCCCAACATTTACATATTATTTTAATTTAGTGATAACACTGAATTCTTTTAAACACATCATTTAAAAAAATGAGTATTGAAATATCAAACCCCTTCATAACCGTTCCACCAAATTCTTCAACCTTCACCATTTTATTCCACTGAAATTTTTTCAAAACTTTGAAGTACAACTTTTATAAAATGTCATTAAAACTTACTAGACTGTTATAAATAATCTTTAAACTTACTGAAATTTATTATTATTATTTTGTAACATATTGTGACAATTTAATGCATTAAAATTTTACTTAGCTAAATGATCATTTTGTGTACTTTACTTAATGATTGTTTTCACTTTAGGGAGTAAACTTAATGATCATTTGTATACTTTACTTCATATGATTTAATACATTAAAATTTTACTTTTGATTATTTTAATTAAAACAAAACCGTTATTGAAAAAATATATTACCTAATTTACCAAACTGATTATGATAATTAAAAGAAACAAACCCAGAAGGGGAGAGAACAAAGCATTAAGTATGTCATTTTGTTATGCAAAACAGGGGAGATAACAAACAAAAATTTGTTTGTGTTTGTTTATTTATTTTTGAAGATGTTGATGTTCATGCTCATGTTCGGTTTGTGTTTGTTTGTTTAGCGTTTGCGAACATGTTCGTTTATATGTTCACGAATATGTTTGTTTAAGTTTGAAAATATGTTCGTTTATATGTTCGCCAAAATGGTGAAATCACACCACTAGTCTTTAATCTCCTTAGGCTTCACAGTTTAAACTCCAAAGTTCACTATGTGTTCAATTTAGTTCATACTTTCACCAATATTTAAAATGTAAAAAATAAAAGAGGTTGTCCGTGAATATAAACAAACCGAACACACCTATGTGTGTGCTCGTTCGTTTATTAAACTAACATAATTTTTTTGTTCATGCCCATTTATTTAACTTAATAAACGAACATTATACAAACGGTTCATAAAAAGTTCGTTGAACACTATGTTCATTTACATCTCTTATTCAAAAAAAGAAAAGGAATTTAGACACACTGACACGAAAACTGATTGAGAAGCCAAGCATACTTGAATGTAAGAATGTCACAAATTAGTGGGGTGAGTCTAACGTACAACAGCTTTAGGGTGCAGTTAAAAAATGGCAAGTTTTGAAATTTGTCCAAGAACTTAAAATATTTAATTTTTTTTGTTGATAAAAGTCACTAAATTTTTATTAAATCCATAGAAAAATTTCAATTACAATACATCCAAGAAGAAAAATATTTGGATTAAACAACCCAAAAAAAATTCTTACAACCTAAAAACAAAGAAAAATAAAAATTTCTATGGAGATAAGCATACCAACAAAATTTAGCAGTCGCCTGAATCTCCTTGTCTTTGTCCAAAAGAGACGCATAAAGAAGGAAGAAGGAGTGGTGCGCGATCCAAGCTGTCAAGCAAAAAGTACCGCTACCCAGGACTGATTTCAGCGGCAAACAACCATCAACCGAGTGAGAATATAACTTTCCAAGTGACCACCGACAAAAATATAAATCAGAAACTAGCACCGATTGAATCTCTGTGCGAAAAACAATCGATCGCTAGGGTATGCTAAAACATGCCACAAAGACAGATGAATCAAACCACAAAACAAAAACAAAATCATGTCACAAGGACATAGGAAAAAACGTGTCACAAAGACAGAGAAAGAGATTCTTATTAAAATAAAAAACAAGAAACTAATAGATTTGGTGGTCGACAACCAATATTAAAATTGATTGTCGACCACCGATCAAAGGGATTGATCAATATAGAAAACGAATAAAATTGAAGGAATTTGGGTATGAAGAGCGACTAGGAATTTTGGTATGAAGAGCGGCTAGGGTTTCACTTCCCTGTTAATAAAAAATATTAGACTTTTAGATAATATTTTAGGTTGACATTTTCATGATTTTTGACAAGTATATATTTTGTCCAAGAACTTAAAATTTTATAAAACAATACAAGTATCGATACTTGTCAATAATCACGAAAAAACCAATCTACAATATTATCTAAAGGTCTAACATTTTAAGATTTTAGACAAATTTCAAAACTTGCCGTTTTCTAACCGCACCCTAAATTTGTTAGACCGCAGACTCACCCCAAACTAGTGAGAATTAGGAAACAAAGTCTCTAGATGCATGTGCAAGTACGTATGATTAAAGGTGGTGTTGACAAGCACGCACCAGAGATTATGAAGAAATCTAACGAAATATTGTTCTTGTGTTGGTTGAACCATCATGGAAAGTAGCCAAAGCATTTAGACAGAGATGTGAGAGTTCATTCAGACCAAGTTTGTGTGATGGAGATTCCTTGGGATTATGGCACTTTGATTTAAGCCTCAGGCAGCACTTTCAGGGCTTGGAAATGGAATCACCACCCATATCATCAACTTCTATTGGTGTATGATTAACTACTTTTTAGGTTTTTTATGATTTTATTTTTCGATACAATGTTTAAGTTAGGTCTATAATTCCTTCAAATCTATTGCCCAAATATTGTATTTGAAAAAAAAAAAAACATTTCACAACCTATTGCACTTATTTTGTTTCTTCACATATATGATTATTCCTATCACATCAATGGAGTAACTAATGGGTTTGGATGAAGTGGCATAAGTACTGGTATGAATTCGGCAGGAATACATGCTGATTTTTCCTTTATTTTGCCTGAAGTCGGTAGGAATACATGGCGATTTTACCTTTTGTTGCTGAAATTGGTAAAAATACATGACGACTTTACTTTTTACTGTAACAAGTGCAGTAGACCACGAAATAAAAATGAAAGTACAATAGATCATGAACTATTTTTTCAACAATAATATCCAAAACATAGCCATATACGATAATTGGAGTCATGTGTCACACATAAGTTTTTAATTTTTAATTCAATGACTTTTTTTATAAATTTTAAAAAATATTTTTAAAAACATGAAATTATCACGTGATAGAATCGTAGAGTGTCATATGACATTAATATCTAGATACATCGTTTAGACTTGACGGTCAAATTGGTTAAAGTACTTAATAAATACAATTTGGGGGTTTAATAATTTAATTGATTTAATTTTTCGGTTGGAGGGTTAATTGGGTGTAAGAAAATTCATGAATTCAATTTTATTTCCCTTCAAAAGTTCAAGAGCTTTATACACACTTTAGCCTGCCAATTTGGGACACAGTTACTTTAAGTTTATAACTTGAAATAATAAAGGGACTAAAAATAGAATTTCACCACATATGCCCTGCACGAGTGGAGTTACAATTATGGATTATCACTAAGGATAAGGATGATAATGAATCGGATTTTATAAAGTTCAAGTCTAATTTAATTAATAATCGGACCTTAAAAAAATTTAAGTTCGAATTCAAGCCCGATTACATAAATCCAAGTCCGATATAATAAAATATCTAAAATCTAAATCCAAAAAGTCTAAATCCAATTGTTTTTTTCTTTTTAAAGTAACAACTCAAACAAATATCTTTAAATAAAAAATAATTTTCATCAAACAAATATATTTAAACTAATAGCACAAACAAATCTCAACAAATATTACAATCCAATATAAAACAAATTAAAGTAACAACTCAAACTTCAACTAAAAAAACTCAACAACAAATAAATTATTCTTACATAAACTACTATTGTCTTACTAGTCTACTAGCATAGCTACTTTCCAAATCACAATTATAAAATGTCTAATAAATATTACAATCCAAGATGAAACAAGTTAAAAATATAATTAAAATGTAGCCAACAACTCAATTTTTCCCCAAATTTGTCCTAATTCTCACAATGCACGACTTACTAAAGTTAATACTTAAACCTGAGCATACTTCAAAGCTTCTCAGAATTCTTTTCACATTTAGTATATTTTTCTCATCTTGATCCAGAAATCTTAATTGACGGATTGGCCGGAGGTTTAGTAAAGACAGAGTCAACTAGAGCAGAAACCTTTAAAGCCTGGTGGTAACTTGTTGTTTACTTTTGATTAATATGTTTCGGTAGAAAGATGGCGAAACTGTGTAATGTATTACCAGCTTCTGTTTTTTATTTTTGTTTTAGAAGAGCATTAGTTTGTATTCCGGCTTATATGTACTCTTTTCCTCCGCTTAGGGTCAGGGAAATTTTGAATGAGGCACATAATGTCGGGTAGGCTTATATGAAATTAATAAAATCATATTTTCCGAGTAAAAAATATAATCCCAATTCAACTTAATTAAGATTTCAATATATATTTATATTTTTTTAAATCTAAGAGTTTTAAATATTTTTATTCGAATTCATATATGGACTCGGATCAGAAATGGATTTGAATCGAATTCGAATTCGGATCAGATTCAAATCGAATCATGACAATGTCCATATCTGATCCACCTCATATTAAGACTTGAACATTTTTTTCGGATTCAGATTTAGACTTTTTTCGATCAAATTTTTTTCTTCGGATCGAATCGAATTCGGATTAAGTTGGGATTATATTGCCATCCCTAAATACCACCATTATATCCATATAACTATGAGTAGAATCAAACATAAGAATGCACAAACGGATGGGATAATAATTATAATATATCCAGAATTAAACTAGAGTAAATTCATGTAGAATTCACATATAGTGAAACTTAAATCAAAATAAATTTCAAACTAATAATCCATGTATATTTAAATGTTTTAATTAATTAAAAAAATATACTTAAATATCGAGATTTAAACTCATACAAAATATGATAATATAAATATTTTTATCAATATAAAACTAAGAATACACACTTTATCAATAAACCCAAAAAATATTGACTACAATAATATAAATATTTCATAATCAACCTCTGGTAAGACTTTAGAAATAGAGAGTCGTCAGTGGTAGGGCACATTATTAGTACTTGCCATGCCATTTTTATTATTATTATTTGCAATTATTGTCGTGACATGCAACAATAATTAAAGTAAGAAATAGTGATATTTTGTCCACAATTTGATTTTGTAAAGGTGGAATGAAAGCAAATTTGTTCCTCTTTTCCCTCTATTGTCTACATTCTTTACTTCTAAATTTGTTTGTGATAACGTTTATAAACCTCACAATCCTTTGTTGGCGCTGTAAACGTGAGTAGAAATCCTATGTTGTTTTTGGTGTTTTATCTATGTCCTAATATTATAAATTAGGGTTTAAAATTTAAGGTTAAAATTTAGATTTATCGTTTGAAGTTTAAGGTTTAAGGTTTAGTAATTAGAATTAAAAAAGATTAAATTATTTAACATTGAAACATAGAAAAGAACACCAAGAAGAGACAAATAATTTTTGTTCCGTAAACATGGTCGACACTAGTTTTAGCGAGGAAATAAATTTTACTAATAAAAAATGCATAACGAGACAAAACACAATAGACACTAACGTTGAATTACGCCGAGCAGATTCGAAGACTAGAGGCTCAGGTCGATGTTGAATGGAATTTTCTACCCCAAAATATGCTCTTTTCGGTGTCCTTACTTAAAAAATGGATTTAGGGTTTTGAGTTTAAGGTTTAAGGTTAGAGTTTATGGTTAGGCTTTAGGAAATTAGGGGCGAGGTGTATTTTTTTAGGGTGTAAGGTTTAGGATGTGGAATTTAGGGTCTATAACCCCCTAGACCAGCCTATGCATTACCACGGATCCTAAGAGGTCACATTAGGGTCACAAGAATGACCCACGGTAAAACCTGAACAAAATTCGATTACGAAAGTTGAACCAAATAGTTTAGCATGTATTCCAACCATGCAAAATTAAAACATACAAAGTAACGGTGCAATGTACATTTTATTTTACGGTCACATCATAGTAGCGATAAAGTACATGGCAACGTTCATTTTAATTCACTGTCTACCCTTCAACCAAACTCGAGTATGCATTTCATCAAAACTGCCTCTATACAGGCATTAACGCAAGCCCATTAAAACTTAGGTGTCCTTCTAAAAGAATACCTTAGGTCTGATAGAAATTACTCTAGCCGAAGTATAGTAGCTTGAAAGATATCGACAAGGAATTACCCTAGCCGAAACATAGGAACCTGAACAATAACGGTAAGGAATTACCCTAGCCGAAGCATAGGAACCTGTATGATAACAGTAAGGAATTACCCTAGCCGGAGCATAGGAACCTGGACGATAACTATAAGGAATTACCCTAGCCGAAGCATAGGAACCTGAACAATAACGGTAAAGAATTACCCTAGCCGAAGCATAGGAACCTTATACGAATGGAATGACCCTCACTAAAGCTGAGGTACCGAATACGGGCGAGATTACCCTCACCAAAGTAGAGGAACCAAATACGGGAGAGATTACCCTCACCGAAGTAGAGGAGCCGAATACGGGCATGATTACCCTCACCGAAGTAGATGAACCGAATACGGGCATGATTACCAGCTTGATTAGACTGAACTTGAAGAGACCTTTAATAATATCTAGGATGTAATTCAGTTTTAAATCAGTAAAGTAAGAATAAGCTTATGTATATATTTTCTACTCATCCCATTGGGGTCATATCCATAACCATGAATACATGCACCAATCGAATATGGGTCGTTCATCATGCTTTAATTTCTTACCACATCCACGATAACACCATACAATTTGTCAGCCATCAAATTCATTTTGAATTGAATCTCATATATATGGTTTCGTTAACTAAGGTTTTAATATGTATTTAGAGATAACCAACTCATCATTTAACTTACAGATCTCAAAAATGTATACATGTCATATAATCCTTAATTTTGTCACAATGGTCCTTATTATTATTCTTATATTATATTCTACTTCGTTTGATATTTCATGCATTAACCATTAATTGACATGTTCACTATAGTACACAAGGAGTAGTGGGTATTACCTCAACTCTGAGCTACACCGCTCGACCCTCGAAGCTCCATTCGATCACCCTCGTGCGTAAATTGGACCACAAATGATATTTCATACACATGACAATACGAATCGTATCAGAAATAAGGCTTATTAGTGATAATCAAAATATATTGGAAGATTAAATGCTGAAAACAGCTTAACGAGTTTGAATATCCTGAAACGGGCTTCAAAATTTGACTCAATCAACGGGTCAGGTAGACGTGTCGGGTTGGATGGATCAGTTCGGGCTCGGTTCGAACAGGTTTGGGTTCGAAAGATTGGGTCAAGATAAACTGGCTGGTTCAAGGCTAGATCGGTTAAACCGGTCTAGATCAGAGGGTATCCAACATGGTGGCCGAAAATCCACCCTTAGGCGACGCTAGCTCGCCACGTGCGACCTATATGGTTTATTAACACTACTGAACGATTTGAAATCTGAAAAACCTATAAAAAACTTAAGTTCGGTTCATAACATGATACATAGGGAAAAAAGTTCGACAATCTGATCAAACCACATGTGATGTGAAAATTAAGCTATATATATATATATATATTAACTCACAGAACATTTTAAAACATGCACAAGAGTCTAGAAATAAAATGTCATTTCAAAGGGTAGTTGGCAAATTCCAAGCAGATGTTTGAACTCCATGCATTATATCTAGCCTATTGTGAACATAAAAAAGTAGAATTGGTAGAAACATATATCTTGAAGAAGTAAAACATATTGTATTAACCACTATATGGCTTTAAGATGGCATCGATCGAAAAGATATAAAGACCAAAATATTTTTCAACACATTGAACCAACCAACTAAATTGTTTAAAAGCACCAAACAAGTACCCAATATCTAATTAAGCATTAAAACCCAAATTTTTTTTTCTAGTAATTAGGCAACCACTACTTCTGATTGATTGTAAAAATACTATAAGATTGGAAATCTTCCTTTGGTGATCTACATTCGCAGTAACAAGCGAAAGGTGTTAGTATATGTTGTACAAGATGTCTTATATGTCCATTGTTTAAACTTTGATTTAGATGCCTAATTTAAAGCACCAATATTCCTAGAATTATGACCACATAGCTAATATTGTTAATGCAATCTAAAGAAATTTGTTACAAGCTTCTAATGGATCACAGCTTACCAAATTCGGAAAGATGGGGCCCTGTTGATATCACCAATACGATCATCTCTTGACAACACAAAATTTCCATTATTCCACAGTTTTGCTGCAATGTTGATTGATGAACCAAAAACATTCGATGACCATACTAAACTGTTACTTTTGTTCCGGATGACTAATTTTTTGACGACTTCGATACTTAAAACTCCCTTTATGTCTGATGATAGCCTATCTCTATTGAAAACCCAAACAATTTCTTTGGAATCAAACGTGTACCATATCCCCAAGTATGTAAAGTTGGAGTTTCCAGGACTAAAAATCCCAGTTCAAAAACATTATTCTTTGGATGCTGTATCGTTTTCTTTAACTTGCAGGAATCGGTTTCTGCTGACAATATTTGGCAGCAACCGACGACGCTATAGCGCGAGTGAAAAATGAGGTTATATTCTATGAACGAAGGCAAAAACACCGGTGGCGATGGTGGCAACTACGATCGAGCAGTGAGAGAGATCGGAGGCTGAATGGTTTTTGGGTTGGAGAAGAAGACTCTCCACGGTGGACGGCTGTGCCGTTACGTGAGTGGTTGCCATGGCCGAGGTCGAGGTACGACGACGAACGTGGGGGTGCTGGCGGTGCACGATACTAATGAGTGGTAGGAGGAGATCAAGGAGGCGGTCGGGGTTTGAGTATTTGAAAGATAAAGAGTCTAGAACTTTTTGGGTTCTCTCATTTTTTTCCGCCCGAGTCCTAAAAACATGAAATCAAAGCATATGTCTTAAAACAAAAAAAAGAGAGAGATAGGTGCATAAACTCAATCCTAATATGACAAAATAAAATGATATGCAATAAAACTAAGGTGCCTCATCGTCTTCATCACCTCCAAGGTCATCCAAGAAATCATCCTTGTCCTTCTCTTGATCCTTGCGAAAACGACTCCAATCACCAAAAAAGTTGGTGAAAGAGAGATCCATGAATGATTGTTGGGTTTCAAGAGAGGTAAAGTTATTCTCTATGCCAAGAACACGATCCTCCAAAGATGGGAATTTAGTGTTGATAGTTGCAAACCCGGAAACCATGTTTGTGTCCATGATGTTGAACTTCTCGGTGAGGAAGGCCATGAGAGCATCATTGTTAGAAGCCACAACAGGAACTTGAATTTGTGGTTGAGGCTCTTCTTGAGGTGCTTGAGCTCTACGATCAACTCGAGTCCATTCACCATTAGTGTATCGAAATTCAGACCTCACGAGAGAAGACTCACCAAGCTTTTGCTTGTGTTGTTCTGGAAAATCGTATGAGACATCAAGGTCAAGGAGAACAAAAATGTAGCTCAAAGCTGTCCCATAGGTGAAGGAGGTGGTGGAGTTGGATTGGCGATGCCTTACTAGATGGACCATCTCGGCAAACATTATCTTCACCAAGTTAGGTTGTTGTTCTTTTCGAAAACACTCGAGCCAAAAGGTGCAACTTGACGGATATGGGCAAATTTTCCCCCGGATGGGCGAAAGAACCAAGTTACGATTAAGTGCAAGAAACAGTCTTGGGCATCCAAAGTGAGAACTGATCCAGTTCGAGATCCAAAGGTGGTTTCATCCTCAATACCCTCATCAACAAGCCCAAGAAAGATCACTAAGGTGGATGGTTTAATGCGAAACTTCTTTCCCAAGATGTAAGACTCGATAGCAATAACTTCGGAACGATCTTCATTGCTATTAAAATGAGCATTGGAGTAGTAAAGCAATACCATGTTTTTGTAGACAATGTCGGGAATATTCATGAAGCTTAGGAAACCCCAACGTTGCAAAAGAGGTAGGTGCTTAAAGTAGAAACGCTCGAAATCAAGGAATGTCATGTCTACAACTCTCTCTCATCAAACAAAAACATCTTGAAGAATTTTAAACCGATTCTTATCCTCTTGGTTTCTAAGACTTTTAGCATAAAGAATGGTAAGGTTTGGACGAACATCGTCACCAGGGTTCGAACCTCCACCCTTCAGTCTTTCTTTTCTTTTGCATAGCCAATAGAAACACCTAAAAACAAAGCAAGCAATAAAATTTAAGTGTATGCATTAAATCCTAATTCGATCCAATAATAATCACATTAAGGTTTTTAAAAACACTTTGAAAGCATGTACATGAAAATAAAATTTTGATGAAAACATATTTGAAAAACAATGTTAAAAAATATGATTAAAATAAAATATATTCAAACCAAAAAATTGAGATTTGAAAAAAATTTACAAGATTTTGAAAAACCATAATGTAAAACAAGTATTCTATACAAAACTATAATTTTTAACATAATATTCGAATGAAATAAAAAGAAAAACAAAAAGAAAAAGATAGAAAATACCTCAAAGATGGGATTTTGGAGGAATTTTTGGATGAAATTGCACAAAATTGATAAAGCTTGCTTAGATTGATGTTTAGGAGTAAAAGCCCTCAAGTATTGACGAAAAACAAAGAGATTTAAAGGGTTTTTACAAATTAAATCGGTCTAGGGTTTTGAGGGTTTAATTAAAAGACTCTTTAAGCATTTAAAACCCTTTAAATTTGGCTTTTCCAGATATGCGTTTCGAAACAGGAGAGGTCATTTCGAAACAGGCGTACCGAAACGCATACGAACGTTCCGAAACTTATTGACCGTTTCGATACATGTTTGACTGTATCGAAGCCCAAGAGTTTCCCGTATCGAAATGAAGAGGGGCCGTTTTGATACAAGTTTTAACAGAATCAAAACATTTCGAAACACTTGGGAGCGTTTCGAAATAGCTTGGTCTATATGTGTTCTTTAGAGGCAACCCGTATCGAAACACGGTGACCCGTTTCGATACCAATAGCCTTAGAAGAGCAGACAAGGCACTAAAATGCAGAATCGAACTTTTATTGAACCTAGATGCATGAATGAGATGTATGAGCAAGTTTAACATATGAAAACATAAACATACTCCCCCTAACTTTAACCAAAGATGTAATTAAGATAAAAAACACATAAGCATGGGATTTAACAAGAATTCAAGCAATTTTAAGCACAATGGTCCTAAAAGGTCAAGATAGGCTAGTTAGACCTAACTCTCTCCTAAGAGACCAAAAACGCTCTTTATCTAGAGGTTTGGTAAAGATGTACGCTAATTGATTTAAGGTGTCTACATACTCTAAAACAACATCTTCCTTAAGGACACGATCTCTAATGAAATGATGCCTTATTTCTATGTGTTTGGTTCTAGAGTGTTGGATGGGATTTTTGGTAAGACATATGGCACTAGTGTTATCACACTTAAGGGATATGGTGTCTACCTTAATTCCATAGTCTAAGACTTGTTGTTTCATCCAAAGGACTTGAGCACAACTCCCTAAGGATATGTACATCGCTTCGGTGGTAGATAAAGCTACACTATTTTGTTTCTTAGAGAACCAAGATATGAGCATACTACCTAGAAATTGACAACTGCCGGAAGTACTTTTTCTATCTATCTTAAACCCTCGTAATTTGTATCCGAATAAGCATGAAGGTTAAAGGTTGAGTCTCTAGGATACAAAAGGCCTAAACAAAGAGTATCTCTAAGGTACCTAAAGATCCTTTTAACGACTATAAGGTGTGACTCTCTAGGACTAGCTTGGAACCTAGCACACGAGCAAACACTAAGCAATATTCTCGGTCTACTTGCGATAAGGTAAAGCAAAGACCCAATCATAGAATGATAAAGCTTAGAGTCAACACACTTACCTTCTTCATCTTTGTCAAGCTTTGTGGATGACCTCATTGGTGTAGCTTGAGGCTTTGCTTGCTCTAAGCCAAACTTCTTGAGCATATATTTGATGTACTTAGCTTGATTGATGAAGATGAAGATGTCATCCTTCATTTGTTTGATTTGGAGTCTCAAAATGAATGAGAACTCCCCCATCATGCTCATTTCAAATTCACCTTGCATCAACTTAGAAAAATCTTGACAAAACAACTCATTAGTAGAACCAAAAATAATATCATCAACATAAATTTGAACTACTAAGATATCGTTGTCATTGTTTTTAATAAATAGTGTTGTGTCTGTCTTTCATTTTTCAAAACCTTTTTCAACTAGAAAACTTTATAATCTTTCATACCAAGCTCCATGAGCTTGTTTTAAACCATATAAAGCTTTGACAATTTGAAAACATAGTTTGGAAAAATAGGGTCTTCAAAACCCGGTGGTTGTTCCCCATACACTTCTTCGTTTATAAAGCCATTTAAAAACGCACTTTTGACATCCATTTAAAAAAGCTTGTAATCATGATAACATGCAAATGCATGTAACATCCTAATTGCTTCTATTCTAGCTATAGTGCATAGGTTTCATCAAAATCAATTCCCTCTTCTTGAGTGTAACCTTGAGAAACAAGCCTAGCCATGTTTCTCATTATGTTACCACTCTCATCTAGTTTGTTTCTAAAGACCCATTTAGTTTTAAAAGTAGATTTGTTTCTAGGTCTATCAACTAATGTCCATAATTTACTTCTCTCAAATTGGTTTAACTCATCTTGCATGGCCATAATCCAAAAGTCATCTTTTAATGTTTCTTTAACATTCTTAGGCTCAATGCATGAGATAAAAGCAACATTATTAAGCATTTTATGAGAAGAACTAGTAGTTACCCCCTTGGATGGATCACCCAAGATCTCACCACCTTTGACATGGTTGTACTCCCTTGGGTAGCTCACTTTCTTTTCCTTAAGAGACATGTCTTGCAGTGCTTCTAGAGGCAGTTCTTGTGCTTCTTCCTCTTTGGTTGGAATCTCATTCACCTTTGATGATTCTCCACCATTATTGGCTTCAATGTTCCCTACATCATCATCATCACAAGAATCCTTCCTCGGAAGGAGGTTATCATCGAAAACCACATGAATAGATTCCTCTACAACTAAAGTTCTTTTGTTAAACACACGATAAGCTTTAGAGTTTAAAGAGTAACCTAGAAAATAGCTTCATCACTCTTTGCATCAAATTTACGTAAATTATCTTTTCCATTGTTTAAAACAAAACACTTGCAACCAAAAGGATGAAAATAGCTAATGTTAAGCTTTTTAGATTTTAAAATCTCATAAGAAGTTTTCTTCAAAATAGACCTAATCATTACTCGGTTTATAAAGTAGCAAGCGGTGTTAGTGGCTTCTGCCCAAAACTACTTAGGTAAATTATTTTCACAAAGCATAGTCCTAGTCATTTCTTCTAAAGTTCTATTTTCCCTTTCAACTACCCCATTTTGTTGAGGAGTGCGAGGAGCCGAAAAATTATGGCTAATCCTATTTTCATTACAAAAATCTTCAAAACCCATATTTTGAAATTCGGTTCCATGATCACTTCTAATATGTGAACTTTTAAGTTCAAGATCATTTTGGGTTATTTTTGAAAATGTAATGAAGTTTTCTAAAGCCTCATCTTTGGTGCTTAAAAAGTGAACCCAAGTATACCTAGAGTAATCATCAACAAGTACAAATGCATATGATTTCCACCCAAGCTAGTAGTCCTAATTGGCCCAAAGAGATCTATATGGATCAATTGCAAACATCTACTTGTAGAAACATCATTAATGGACTTGAAAGAGGCTCTAGGTTGTTTACCTTTAGCACATGCATCACAAATTTTATCTAATGAGAACTTGAGCTTAGGTAGGCCTCTAACTAGATTAAGGGAAACTAGTTTTTCTAAAATGCTAATGCTAGAATGTCCTAGTTTCCTATTCCATAACCATGCATAATTTTTATTTTCTGCAACTAAGCATGCATGAGATGCGTGAATGTCATCTAGATGCACCATATAAATATTGCTTATGCGATGACCAATGAACATTGTTTTGCTAGATTTAATGTCTACTATTCTACACCCATTTACATCAAACATGACATTAAACCATTTATCACATAATTGACTAATGATCAATAAATTGTGTTTTAGACCATTTACATACAAGAAATTTTCAATAAGTATGGAAGAGTGATTACCTATGGAGCCAATACCTTCAATGTGGCCTTTGGAGTTGTCACCAAAAGTTACTACTCCTCCACTTTTTGGCTTTAATTCTATGAATCGACTCTTGTCTCCGGTCATGTGTCTCAAGCATCCACTATCAAGGTATCATGAATTTTGACTTTGTGCTTTGGCCTTGTAGCAATGCTCCCCTTACAAACAAAGAGTTTAAACTTTGATTTTTGGTACCCAAATCATTTTGGGTCCATAAGTGTTAGCTCCCAAAAGCTTGGTTCCCTTAGGAATTCAAGATGACAAGGCATTTACATTATTAGATTTTACAAGTTCCTTAGGAACCTATAAACTTATAATCGTTTTAGTCCTAGAGTGCCTATAGGAGTCACTTTGTTTGTAGTTCAAATTCTTTCTTTTTGTTAAGTTGGTTTTTGAAGATTCACCATTTTCAAGCTTTGAAGAACCAACATTTTTGAAAGAATTTTTGAGCTCATTGAGCTCATTCACCAATTTTTGGTGTTCATCATTACATTGAGAAATAAGGATGTTCAAATCAATATTTTTTTTCAAAGAACTTTAGATCATCTTGCAAGCTTAAAACCTTTTTCTCAAAATCCGAGTTAGTTTTAGAGAGTAAATCGTTTTGAGCTTTCAAATCCAAAATGACCTTTTTGTTTTTCAAAACGGACTCCTTGTATTTTTCTACTAACTCATCGTATACCTTTTGTAACTCATCATATGCATCATGCAATCCATCAAATGTAAAATCATATCAAGATGAGTTAAAGGTTACCATAGAATCCTCCTCAAGAGCCATAAGGCAAAGGTTGGACACTTCGTGTTCCTCATCCTCAGATGACTCCTCATCACTCCAAGTAGCAATCTTGGCTTTGAACTTCTTCTTCTTCTCAAAGCCATTCTTCTTGAGTTGAGGGCAACCGGAACAAATATGACCCAACTTCTTGCACTCAAAGCAAATGATAGGATCCTTTTCCTCTTCTTTGCTCTTGTTATTGAAGTCTCTCTTTCTTTGAAATTTCTTCCCTCGGTTAGACTTCATGAACCGTGAGAAGCTTTTGTCTATCATTTCCAACTCCTCGAAATCATCCTCCTCACTAGAAGAGCTCTCCTCGTGTAGAGAGGCCTTGAGAGCAACTTCTAGCTTCTTCTTCTTGTCCACCTTTTGCTTCTCTATTATCCTTTCTTTTTTTCCTCTTCTCTTCCTTGTTTCATAATTTCATGAGTAAGGAGAGAACCAACTAGCTCATCAAGCTTCAAGGTCTTCAAATTCTTAGCTTCGATGATGGCCGTTCTTTTACCATCCCAAGATTCTGGGAGAGAATATAAAAGCTTCTTAACTAGCTTGTCTTCGGGAATCACTTCACCGAATCCTTTTAGACCATTGTCGATGATCAAAAATCGATCAAACATCTTGGAGACACTCTCATCGGGATCCATCTTGAAGTTCTCATAACTCAAATTTAGTAGCCTGATCTTCGTCTCCTTAGCATCGCTAGTTCCCTCATATGTTGTCTCAAGAGTGTCTCACACTTTTTTGGCGCTCTCGATTGAAGAAACCTTAGAATAGATATCAGACCAAGTGCACAAAAGATGATGTGCAATGCTTTATCGTTGACTTGCATCCTTCTTCTATCTTCTTTGGTCATCTCCGATTTTACCTTTAGGACAAATCTTCCTTCATCATTTCTTTTCATCAGAATGTGAGGCCCTTTTCAACTACATCCCAAACCATGTAGTCGGTGGATTTGATGAAGAGACCCATCCTATTCTTCCAATATAGGTAGTTGTCCTCATTGAAGAATGGTGGTTTAGTGGTTGATTGAGACTCATAGAGGTTGGAAATTGAGGTGGATGCTATGACTTGGCTAGAAATTTGATCACACTGTTCTAGGATCTTCTCTTGTGGTTGTTAATTCTTCAAAAGAGGTAGGTTCTGATACCAATTATAGAGTGGATCATTGAATCGATAAATGCCAAGAGGGGGTGAATTGGATTTTTAATTTGGTTGGTAGTGAAATGGTAAAATAAAATTGAGGACAAATGCAATTATAGTGGTTCAAGTTCCAAATGAACTCTACATCCACTACCTTAGCTCCCACTAAGGATTTTCCAAACAACTTCACTAGTTGATCTTCTATTTTTCTAGGCTTAGGAGGAAACCTTTACACAAATGGTTAATTTTCTACCCAAAATTGACCAAACCCTCTCACAAATGTACAAAGAAGAATGTGGCAAATACAATGTATCTCTCAAGACTAATATTGTCAAAATTACAAGCACACAACTCAATTGAATTTGAAAAATATGAAATTACAAGGATTGGCAATTGGGGTTTTACAAGGATATTGGAATTTAAGCACTTGAGCTTGGAATTAATGTAGGATTGTTTCTCTTAGGATCAATAGTTGTTGTTGGTTGTTTTTAGACTCTCTTTTATACATTCTCATTCAATTCTAGCCGTAGGGGTGGTTGCCATCATCAATATAGCCGTTGGGATGCAATATCCCACCATAAATGCACTTCTGCAACTACCCATTTCGAAACACCTGTACCTGTTTCGAAACATACCAAAATAGAAATAGCCGTTGAGGTGTAATTAAGAGACCGTATCAAAATGCATACGATCGTTCCGATATGCTAAGAGCTCATTCCGATACTGTCAAAACTCGTATCGAAACATGCTTAAATCGTTTCGATACGTCTTAACCGTTTTGTAAAAATCAGTTATAAAATTGCAATAGTCATAAATTTTAAATCCAAGTTCAAATCTCGTTTCGAAACGTTTGCGATTGTTTCGATACAACCATATCGAAACGGATATGCCCGTTTCGTTGTTCTTCATCCGTTTCGAAACATGGTGTCCTGTTTCGATACTATTGTATCGAAATGGGAAGACTCATTCTGAAACCAATTTTAACAGTTTCAACAAGTTCTGAAACACCTAAGGGCTGTTTCGAAACGGTGACTCGAAAATCACCGTTTTGACTTGGAAAACACTTAGAAAAATTTGTATAACCATTTTGTTTTGACTTGACCACTTTGCTTAAAAGTTTTGGGAAGTTTTGAGGACTTAAAAATTTATTTTCTATTTTCAATTTAGTCTTTAAATCCTTTGTTATATCAAAATCAATTCTTTGGTTTTACAGAAGAAGATGTAGTTTAGGATTTAAGGGACTAAAATGTTGTAGTAATATTTAAATGTTGAGAGATGAAATTTTAAATCTATGACCAAATTAAAATAAAATGTAAAAGTTGAGGTTTAAATTTGTTATTATACAGATTTTATTAACTGCCACATCATCAACCGTTTATCTTTTAACGGAATTGGACCGATTTGTTTTTTTTTTGATCAGCAAAGCGATGTATATTTTATTAATGAGAATATACAACGCAAGTCAAACAAGCGCCTCATTAAAAACCTCCCTAATCCTAATGGAGGAAAAGAGTACGACTTGTTGACTTTTATAGAACAACAAACCCCCCTTACAATTCATAACGAAGCCTGGAACAAAGAGACACGAGACACCCCCTCCTTTGCTAGCCCATCAGCTAGCCCATTCGCCTCCCTGTAAATATGAGAAAAACACACGGAGCCTAACCTCAAACACGCGCGATCAATCACACAAAAATATTCCCACAAACGCCACGGCCGGTGGTCCACCTGCAGCACCCACCCAATAGCCACTCTAGAGTCCGACTCAACGATTAAAGGACGATCTGCCCATCTGGACTCTACAAAAAACTCCAGGGCAAAAGCTATCGCCCGAACCTCAGCCACATTTGAATCAAGAGTACCAAGAGGACCGGAGAACAAATCAAGAATCCGACTCTGAGCATCACGCAAAACCCCGCCAAAGCCCGCTGGTCCTGGTTTCCCGCGCGCGGAACCGTCCACCGAAAACTTCACTGTATTTCTATAGGGGGCTCCCAACTCACTCCCACCCGCGCCAAAAGCTGAGCAGGCCCTTCGCGATACAAGCTCGGACAATCCCACCAGAGGGACTCGGAAACCGACAACCCCTCCTTGAGGGTCTTTACCCAATAAAATGATCGGAGCTTAACTAAAAAGCCAACTTCCGCGGCAGTGACAATCTTATCATTAAAAACCAAGTCGTTCCGCGCAAGCCACAACGACCACAATAAAGCAGCAATACTCGACACCCACAACTTCCTCAAGGTGCCTTTAAAGGAGCAGTGCATATCCGGGATAAGAAATTCCGCAAATAACTTCGGCAAAGGCAACGAAATCGCCCACCACCCTCGAAACCAATCCCACAAACCCTGGGCAAATGGGCATGCATAAAAGAGATGATCGATATCCTCCTCTCTCGCACGACACCACCTACATATACCTCGGTCATCACCCAAATCTATCCCACGAGTCCGCAAAAAAGCGAAAGTCGGCAATCGACGCAACCAAGCAAACCAAAGAAACGCTTGGACCTTTGGAGGAACCAACACCTTCCACGCAAAACAGTCCCCAAAATCACTCTCGCCTACTTTATCTATCATAAGCAAACGAGTCAACCCCTTAACGGAAAAAGTCCCACGAGTATCCGATTTCCACACTAACATGTCGAGTCCGCCTTGTCGCAACTTGACCGGGCAAACCAGCGCTTTCAAATCCATCAATTGCCGTGCCTCAAAAGATCGTAGGCTACGGCGAAACAAAGCTTCCCACTGAACGTGCTGGAAGCTCTCACCAACCGCAATGTCCTTCACCATTGCTAGCCGCTCTCACACAATTGAGAATAGGCGAGGGAAAACATCTTTCAACGGCTGCTCGACACACCAAGCATCAAACCAAAACAGCACTCTCTCCCCAGACCCAACCTTCCAAACGAAATGATCCTCACCCATATGTCGTTGTATATCCTCTGAATTAACAGTTTGCACTATTTGTTTCCAAATCACAGACATCTGTCCCCTTGCCGATGTGTTAAATCGCCACCACTGTGCCGCTTCACCATACTTAGAGACGATAATTGCCCGCCACAACGAATTCACATCCCGAGCATATCGCCACGACCACTTCGCCAAAAGAGCCTTATTGCGAACCTCTAGATCAGCCATCCCCAAGCCTCCAAGATGGCGAGGCCTACATACCATACTCCAGCTCACTCTGCTCATTTTACGCTGAAGATTCACCCTACCCCATAGGAAAGTTCGTCTCAGCCTATCTATAGCAGCAATCACCCCTTTCGGCACTTTAAACAGACCCATATAGTAAACTGGAAGAGAGGATAAGACTGAATTTACCAAAGTGACTCGTGCCACAAACGACAAAGACGTCTTCTTCCAACCTGCCAACTTACGTCGAACAGATGCAATTACTGGCTCCCATACAGCAACGTTTCGCGGATTTACCCCCAACGGCAACCCCAAGTATACAAACAGTAATTCCCCCTGTTGGCAACCCAAAACCTCGGCCATGGAAGCACTCAAATCCCCGTCTATACCTATCGAATACAGTGACGATTTAGAGAAATTGATGCGCAAACCTGAGCAGACTTGGAAGCAACACAATAGCCTACGGATACTCAGCGCTGCTGCAACAGAAGCTTCGAAAAAAAGGACGGTGTCGTCAGCAAACTGTAGGTGTGTTATCGTTACCCCCGGAGCCACTTCCACCCCCTAATCAGCCCCACTTCCTCCGCTTGTACAAGTAACCGATGCAGCGCCTCTGCCACGATGACAAACAATAAAGGCGACAAAGGGCAGCCTTGTCGCAGCCCTCGTCTCATTTCAAATTCCTTCGTTGCACTACCATTCAACAAGACCGATAATCGAACAGAGCCAATGCATTCCATCACCCAACCCCTCCAAGTAGAACTAAATCCCATCAAGACCATAATTTGATCCAAAAACTCCCAACGAACACAATCATATGCCTTCGCAAAGTCTAGCTTCAGCACACATCCCCCAACTCGGCTTTTACGCAAAGAATGTATCGTCTCATTTGCTAGCAGAATACCATCAACTATCTGACGTCCACGGACAAAAGCAGACTGATGGTCACTGATCAAACCACCTAATACCACCTGTAGACGCCTGGCTAAGATTTTAGCTAGAATCTTATAAATGGAGTTCAACAAGCTAATAGGTCTATAGTCGTGCAAAGTCACTGGTGATTCAACTTTTGGTAACAGCACAATAAAAGTATTATTAACGCCCAACGGTAATTTTCTGGAATTGAAGAATTCAGCCAAAAATCTTTCCACATCAGAACTAACTACCTCCCAGCACCTCTTATAAAATTTCATGCTATAACCATTCGGACCCGGAGACTTCGACCCTTCACTACCTCGCACCACATCCCATGCCTCACCCATTGAAAATGGCAAAATCAGATTCGAGTTCTCATAGTCACTTACCACATTAAACGCCCCATCAAACTGCCATGTACAAGCCCTTGCTTCCGCAGCAAAGTGCCTAGCGAAAAAACGCACCACATGTTTCCGTAACCTGTGCGGATCACATACCCAAGTACCATTGATATTTAAACCAACAATTGCATTCCGTATCGCTCGTAACTTTGCTGCCCTGTGGAAGAACGCGGTGTTTCTATCACCCAGTTTAAGCCACGTCGCTCGTGACTTCTGACGCCATAACGACTCTTTTTTACGAATTGCTCGCCATAAAGCTTGCATCCATGCTTTCTTGCGGTCGTTAATCTCACCACCCTCCCCCACTGCTAGCTCCTCATCACCATTATCTAAGCTATCAAGGCAGCCTTGTAATTGAGTAATTTCTTTCTCGACATCCCCAAAATCAGATTTATTCCATTTTCTAAGGAACAACTTCAGGTGTCTCAACTTTACTGAAATGTTTGAATTACCTATCCCCATGCCCGTCAACCTACACCACTCCTCCGCCATTCGTTTCACATTACGTTTCTCTTCCAACCACACATTTATAAACCGGAAAGGCCTCGGACCCCAGTCAATATCATCACATAGCAAGAGAATAGGGGCATGGTCCGATATACCTCTCGACATAGTAAGCTGTTCAATTCTAGAAAAACAATCCAACCACCCAGTTGATACAAGGAACCTATTAATACGACTTTTCCGATTGTCCCTCCCAAACCATGTATACTGCTTCCCTCTTAACGGTAAGTCAATCAAACAAGCCAAATTCACAAATGAAGCGAAAGAGTGCATACCTCTATGCTGCGATTGGCAGCCTTCTCTCTCCGACGGACACAACACCGAGTTGAAATCACCCATAACGCACCATGGTCCCGCGAAGTCATTGACCACTGTCACTAGCCGTTGCCACAAGCCCTCCTGTTTCGACACATCGCACGGGACGTATACCGCCATAAGGCAACAAACGAAATCCTCATACTTCCATCGCCCTTGAATCACCACAAAATGTCTTTCAACATCTACCGACTCCATCACAAATTTAGCACCCTCCCATATTACTATTATACCACCCGAAGCACCCACGGATGGCGAAAACACAAATTCAAAGCCATCGCTATACCACATTCCAGCGATAACCGACGAACTTAATTCCTCTAGCTTCGACTCCTGTAAAAAGACCATGTCAAACCGTTGTCTTCTAATAATTTCTCCTACCCGTCGTCTCTTCAATAGCGACCCCAACCCCCTGACATTCCAACTCATCAATCGCATTATTTCAAATTGCGAATGCCGTCTTGCAGCACTCGCGAAAGGTCCTGTAGAATTTCTTTCTCGCGGCCTAACGATGTCACTCCCACTAAGTTCCCTATAGCCGCTGTTGTTGTTGCTTCACGGTGGAGGATTTCCTGCCGACGTTGGACATCCGAGTCCGTTATTGATGCATCGGCAATTTGAATCGGATCACGATTACCACTCTTCCTCGGTCTTCCCCTCCCCTGCTTCAAAGTTTTCACCACCCCAGAAATCGCGTTCACTGATTTTGTTTTTTTTAAAACACCATTAATCCATATCGGGATGGCAGCATCATCTATTCCGGTTTGTCTTTGTACTTGTTCACCGTCTAATTGTTCCACCGGAATCGTGAGGACCCCCGTCGGTTCTTTCGTATGAGTTATAATTGGAACAGAAATTAAGCTCGTCGATGCTTGCTGTCCACACCCCGTCTCCCCCCGTCGATCAGAATTATGTGATTGAAGAAGCAGATTTTCCCGGTGAATTAACTCAGCTGCTGTAGGTAGAAGAGTTTGATTGTCTTTAGCTATTTCATTGATTTGAAATTCTATTACTGTAGGACTCTGTTGAGTATTGCACAATCCTATTCCTGGTTGAACTCTCTCCATCTCAGTTGCATCGCCGCCTTGTGACGGCTGACCCTGCATCGTCAACGACGGCAGGCCCCCGCGATCATCAACCCTTGTGCCCTCGATCATGCCATAATCCCCACGATAAGCATCGTTCCACAATTGATTGGTTTTCCATTGTTTCAGACCTTGATCTTCCACTGTTACTAAGTCCCGTTGACAATCCTCCCCCATACACGACTCCGGCACATAATCCGACGAGCTATATTCACTTGATTCCTCGCTACCATTGTCATCAATCGCTGTGCATTCACAGTCGGTAGGAGGCCCAAAAATGGTCACCTCCTGTACAAAAATATGGTACGGCTTACCCTCTACATCCAGCACCAAGCGAGATTCAATCGATTCCATCGTGTCCGTTTCGATCAACAATTGGACCGATTTGTTAGTTGCGATTAGTCGCGGCACCTATTTGTAACTTCTCATAGTTAGAGGACTCAACAAAGAATTGGGTCATAGTCAGGGGACCACTTATGTAGTTTACTCATCTTTTTAATTGTATAAAAAATTGAATAAATAGTTGGTTTAAATCATGGATTAAAGAAATTATTTAAAAAATCACAATTAAATAAACTTTTGAAATTACCTTAAATGTTGAGAATGTCCCTTCGTAATTTTCAAATAACGGATCACTTGATTTTAAATTTTTATATAAAAACTTATTTGATCCATAATTAACATCATGACTCACTTGATTTTAGATTCAATTTGAGTAATGTGAAAATAATATTGAAAGAATCCTTGTTAATTTTGAAGTCGATAACATTTGTGACATTCATGAGTCTTACAACTCCAAACTAAGAGACTTATTTCGGGACAAAATCTTTAGTTTTTTTCAAAAATAACTTGAAGACTATTTTCCACCCAAGATAAAAGAGTGTACAATTAGCGTGTGTAGTTAGGTTGAGAATTAAAGAATATTATAGTAAACTTATTTGTAGAGGTAGAATTGTGAATCCGAGCTGTGTAAATAAATCTCCGTCTTATTTTATTTACATTTACTATTTCAATATTATAGTAAGCTTATTTGTAGAGGTAGAATTGTGAGACAATAATATTTATTGTCTTCTATATTCGAATACTCATTCATTCATTCATTGAAAATGTGATATACTTCTTAAGAATATGTATGTCTAACCTTATGCTACAATGCATAATATAAAAAAATCTTGATTAAGATTCTCGTGTGACATCTAATGAGAAGCTTTTAACAATAACTTCATTCAAGATATTCCTTTGATTACTTATAACCTATTTAATAATATTTTTTTCTCAAATTGATTAAAAAGAAATTATGGCATGTTTATCTTGTGATTTAATTTAATATCAGAATGACTAAAATTATAAACATTGATTCTTTATTCATCATTTCTCATATCGAAGACTATAATTTATATATCATTAATGTCAATCATCTTTAGAGTAAGCGGTTAAAATTCTCAGTTGACACATTTTTTCCTCCTAAATTGTGGGTTTGATACTTATTAGGAGTAAATTCTCCTTCCGCTAAGTAAAAATTGTTTTAAAAAATCTTATAATTTTACATGAAGACACTGTCAGGTAGATGTAAAGCACCGAACGTATTCCAATTAGCGGTGAACAAGACTCGACTCGAAAAAATTAAATTTTTTGACTCGTCTTGAGGCAAAAAAATTTCAAATAAAATTTGAGTTGTAAAATAGAATCTCAAATAACTCGAAATTTTTAATAATTAGTGGATTGATTTTTAAGTCTGAGTCGAGTCTCATATTTTTTCCTTATATATATATATATATGCCACATATGAAAAAAATATATGAAGAAATATATATATATATATATATACACACACATGTGTGTGTGAATATTAGAGGTGCAAACGGGTCAATCGGTTCGGGTTCGGTTCAGATCATTTCAATTTCGGTTATTTCGGGTCGATTAATTTCGGTTCGGGTTTTTACGGTTCAATGAGAGATTAGTCGATTTTAATCAAATTTTTAGGTTGGTCAGATTTTTACACCTTATATATGACTTTATTAAGTCAATATATTTGACATTTTAGTGACTTGTGCGGCTGTTCATATTTTATCTTTCTTTATTTCTATTAATCGAGTCCATTCGGTTTGCGTCTCTTCCGTTCGGGTCCATTCGGTTCAACTAAATTCGGTTCAGTTTCGGTTCGGTTTATTTCGGGTTTCGGATCAAATTTTGGATCAGATTTCGGGTCAATTTCGAGTTGATTTTCGGTTTCGGTTCGGGTAATTCGGTTCGGTTTTCGGGTCTCATGTCAAGTTTGCCATGTCTAGTGAATATCTTATGCGATTAAAGAAAATTGTTTAAATTGAGATCAAACAGTACTATAATATAACAAATAAAGGAACTCGAAAACTCAACTTGAATTGAAAAATTTTAAATAGAATTTGAATTGTAAAATATGACGCGTCAACTCGAATAACTCAAATTTTTTTAACTCGACTTTACTCAACTCGATCGAACACTCACCCCTAATTCCAATACTACGAGCAAGAAACAACTAAATCGACATAAAAATAATTATCGGTCAAACAATAACTGAACCGACATGAAATTTAATTATTGGTCATAATTGAATGACAGCAAATCTCACACAGACAATTCAGAAAGACCCAAGTTTTTTCTCCATTGTGGCAAACCCAGACCCGGCCTACTAAGCGTACTTGAAAAGGCTGAAAGTTATGTCCACATGTATTTCTTCCAATTCATGTTCAACCGTACAAATCTCATTCAGACAATTCAGATTTTCTAAAAAAACGATTTTTCAATCTAATCTGTGTGAAAGTTGTCTTTTGATCTGAAACCATCATATCACATTTAATTAGAAGGACTAGGCGTGATACCGGGAATCCTTTGATGCATACACCGTAACAATTTATGTCATGACTTTGCTTTTAATTCAGATCGTTTGATTGAATTGGATCCAACAGTTTTTGTTTGTCTCTAGATTTTCTCTTCTTCCATGTGACACACATGCGAGAAGATTAAATGATTTCGTTTTTTGAACCATCAGATGAAGCTTTGAAGATATGAAGGTCGTGAATGCGGCGACTATAGCTTAAAAGAGACTAGGGTTTTTAGGTTTTTAGTTGGGGTTAGGGTTTGTATTTGGGGCTAGGGTGTTCGATCGGATCGAGTCGAGTCAAAAAATTTCGAGTATTTAAGTTGACACGTCATATTTTACATCTTGAACTTAATTTGAATTTTTTTCGATTCGAGTCGTGTTTATGAAATTCGAGTCGAGTCGAGTTTTCGAATTCCTATACAAATTTAATTGTAATTATTTACCATATTATAGTACGGGTTGATTCCAATTTAAACGACTTTCTCTAATCATATAAGATATGCATATGTGTATATATTTCTTCATATTATTTTTCACATGTATAAGTAAGATTTGTAATGCTATTTAATAAAAAAATATCATCTGAACTTCTAAAATATATTTATAATATTATTTTTAAATAAGGAACTTTTGGGGATAAAATATTGATGGGAATATAAATTAGTCAATGAATTGATGTGAAGAAAAAAATTACAAAAAAATTCAGTTGAATGATCAAATTGAATAAAATGTAAAGTTAAAGGACTAAATTGAAAAATGCATATATTTGTTAAAAATATGAATTGAAGTTATATAGATATTATATAGTGTTTGTGAATCGCGTGGTTTAATTTTGGTCCAAAATAGACTTAAAATGAAAGAGAAATTGAAGATATGGGAAATCATTCAAAGTTAAGGGGCTAAATTGAAAATGTTCAAAATTTAATTTAAAAAGTATGAAATGAAGCTAAATATGTATTCTACGGTGGTTAAGGAGCACATGGTTCAAATTCGGTCAAAAATTGACTTAAAACGAATGAGGGGTTGAAGAAATGAGGAAATCATACAAAGTTAAGGGGCTGAATTAAAAAAATATGAAATTTATTTTCAAAAATATAAATTGAAGATAAGTTAGTATTCTACGCTTGTTTAGGAATATGTGGTTCAAATTTGGTCAAAAATGGATTTAAAACGAAGGAGGAATTAAAGAAAAATAAATTCAGGGACTAAATTGCAAAACTGTAAAATTCGGTTTTTTTTATTTTTTGGTTTTTCAAGTTGGGAAAATTTCAACTCGTCTCGAACTCGAAAACTTTTCGAGTTACTCGAGTTGACTCCAATATAAAAAAAAATCGATTTTTTCGATTCGAGTTAAGTTTTGCTCACCCCTATTTAGGGCAATTGCGTAATTATTTTTGGGCTTGTAATTTTTGGCTTTAAATAATAATGCTCGATATATTATTATTTTTTAAAAAGTTTAGGATTTATTTAGTGTAATAATAGTAATGATAATATATATATATATATATATATATTGGACCTTGAAAACGGGCCTGATAAAAAATAGGATATTACACAATATAACATAACATTCACATAAGATGAATACATATGTTAATATATGTATAATGTTAATTTTAAATGTGTAATATATATATATATATATATATATATATATATATATATATATAAACATGTAATATTTCGAGAACGTTAAAGTAAAAAAACAATACAAATATCATATTTCGTGAACTCGTGATTTTTTTTAAATTGAATAGTTATAATAAAATATACAAAATATGCGGTGACTTGATATGAAATAAACAAACAAGCATTTATTTAAGACTTAAATATGTATTTCCAATATGAACTAGACACTTAGTCTCAAGTTGGTACCGAAAGAATTATTACTCTTCAGTTGATATTTGAACTAGACATCTTCTTCCAAGTTGGTACCCAAGGAAATTTCACTCCCAAGTTAAAACTTGAACTTTAATTTCATCATCGGTTTTCATACTTGTATTAAGCATTGTTAACTTTTGATGACGTGACAACATGAGACTATATCATATTTATATTTTAAAATGAACTTTAAAATATATATATCAAGGAATTTTATTCCGGGTTTTTTGATTAATGACAAGTGGATCACTACACCATTTCATATGCGCCGACATGTGGTGCAATTCTTCACGAAACATTTTTCTAGTGATACGCGGGAGTGTGTATGGCATTTCGAGGGGGAGTTCCGATAGTTATCATCAATTGCTAGGGAGAAGTTGGTCGAGGTATTCTCCTTGGAGGAGATTCATGGCGTAGTGAGGGGGTGTGATGGTTCGAAAGCGTCGGGTCCAGACGGTTTTACTTTGGATTTCTATAAGAAAGGGTGGGAGGTGGTCAGCGGCGATGTCCTACGATTTTTCGAAAGCTTCCATGCTAGTGGTCGGTTACCAAAAGATGCAAATTGCACGTTCATTGTCCTATTACCTAAGGTAACATCTCCTAAGACTCTTGGTGAATATCGTCCTATTTGTTTGGTAAATTCGGTGTATAAAATATTAGCAAAATGTCTAGTGAATCGATTACAGTTGGTTTTGGGTGATTTGATAAGTGATACACAGTCAGCATTTATAAAAGGTCGTCAATTAGTGAATGGGGTACTTCTGGCTATTGAGGTTGTGCATTCCATGCGTCAGAGGGGAGCTAGTGGTTTTTTATTGAAACTTGATTTCGCCAAGGCATACGACTGCGTTAGTTAGCGTTTTATGGATTAGGTACTAGGAAAAATGGGTTTCTGCGACCTATGGCGAAAGTGGATTAGTGAATGTATCAGCTCTGCCAGGTTATCGGTGCTACTCAACGGTAATGCTACAAAAGAATTCCGAATGGGTAGAGGTTTGCGACAAGGCTGTTCGCTATCACCATTACTTTTTGTGATTGTCGCGGAAGCGATGCACTTGATGTTGCGAAGGGCTGAATTGGGAGGATTGATCTGTGGGGTGGAAGTGGCGTCAGGAATATTTTTGACACATCTGCAGTTTGCTGACGACACATTATTATTCTTTGAGGGATCTTTAGCAATCGCGCAAAGTTTAAAACGGATTCTGCATTGTTTTCAAGTCTGTTCGGGTTTGTCGATAAACTTCGGTAAAAGCTCATTATATTCGATTGGCATAGGGGATGACTTGGGTGCTAGTGTGGCCGAGGTGCTGGGGTGTAGAAGAGCTGATTTCCCGTTCGTATATTTGGGTTTTCCGATACGAGCAAATCCGAGACTGATAGCTACTTGGGAGCCAATAATAGCAAATTTTAGACGCAAGCTAGCAGGCTGGAAAAGATCATCTTTGTCATTTGCGACTCATGTTGTTTTGGTGAACTCGGTTCTTTCCTCTCTACCTATATTTTATATGGGGTTATTTGTTGCCCCAAAAGGGGTGATTGACAGGATAGATAGGATACGAAGGGCTTTCCTATGGGGAGGTGTTGGATTGGAACGTCGTATGAGTAGAGTAGGGTGGGTGGTGGTATGTTGGCCAAAACAGCTTGGGGGTTTGGGAGTTGCGGATTTACGGGTAAAGAACATGGCTTTGCTATCTAAATGGGTTTGGAGATATGCGCGCGATAAAGACTCCCTATGGCGTAGTTTGATAGTAGCGAAGTATGGTGAACATCCACAGTGGTGGCGATTTTACACAGAGAAGATGTCGTCGATGTCGATTGTATGGAGACAAATTGTTGCAAATTCATGCGAAACGCAGGTAGAAAAACACATGGGCATGACCGGTTTTCTATGGAAACTTGGCAATGGTAGATCAATACTTTTTTGGTTCGATCCGTGGGTTGAACAATTGGCCTTAAAGGATGTGTTCTCGCGTTTATTCTCATTAGCGATTGACAAATTAGCGAGGGTGTGTGACTACATGATGGGCGGCAGTTTATCGCATCAACATTGGGTTGACTTCTTTAGGAGACAATTGAGGGATTTCGAGCTTGGGCAGTTGCGGGAATTGCATAAGTTGGTGTCTAATTTTCGTGTATGGGAAGGCAAGATGGACACGTTGATTTGGAGGCCGGACGAGCGTGGAAACTTCTCGGTTCAGACCTTGTCGAAACTGCTTATGTTCGATAAGGTTGGGGAGATGGATTTAGGCGAATGTTTTGCTTGGAAAGTGCTGGTACCGCCTAAGGTTCAGGCCTTCTTATGGTTCACATGGATACGACGATTACCCACGGCTGATTTCTTGCGTGCTCGTGGGATTCCATTACCGAATGATCAAGGTCAATGTCCTTGGTGTATGACGGAAGAGGAGATCATCGCTCACATTTTGTACGAATGTTCTTTTGCGCGATCAGCTTGGGTATGGTTGCGACAATGGTGGGGAATCGACACAATTTTCCCGGTTAGTTTTGATGCATTTTTTGTGATTGATTTCCATAGTGTTTTTACGGGTTGCATGAAAATGTGGTGGATAGCGAGTGTTGCTGCATTATTGTGGTCGTTATGGTTAGCAAGAAAAGAATATATCTTCCGTGGGAAACGTTGGAATTTAGCTGAATTATGTTTCTTGGTAAAATTGAGATCATACTACTGGATAAAAGCTGATAGGCGGGGTGAGATGTTCCCGAAAGCCATTTGGTGGACATGTCCTACTCAATTTGAGGTTAGTGCGCAACCAAAACAGGTGAGGGTGGGAAGGTGCTGGCAGCCTCCTTTAAGAGGCGTGTTAAAATTCAACACTGATGGATCGGCGCGCGGTAAGCCGGGTCCGACGGGGTTTGGTGGCGTAATGAGAGATGAAGACAACCATATATTGGGTTTGTTCTCAGGTCCTTTAGGTGTGATGGAATCGAACGAAGCGGAAGTGCGAGCGATAGCTTTTGCCTTGGGTATGGTACATGAGAGGGAATGGCGGAAGGGATGTGTTATCATAGAGTCGGACTCTCAAGTGGCGTTGAGTTGGGTTACTCAATCCGCAAAACGTCCTTGGCGGTTATGGGAGGTTTTCTTGGCAATTGATCAGGCTTGTCAAGTCACGTATGACATTCAATTCTGTTATGTGCCGAGGGAGGCGAATGGCTTCGCGGATGCATTAGCAAAAGAGGGGGTGGACAGACTTTCGACTTTTGTGGCATGTTTGTGAATTGGTGTTTTGCTCTTATTGTTCTTTTTGTATTCGACAGATCGCATCGTACTCTTTTCCTCCATTAGGTTTAGGGAGGTTTTTAACGAGGCGTGTGATCCGTCAAGCTGTATGTTTTTGATTTAATAATAAAATCATACAGTTGCCGATAAAAAAACCCTAAAAATATAAGATAAATCTGTTATTAATAAAAAATACAAACATCATTGGTGAGTAGAATAAAAACAAGACGAATTCTGCAGCACAATCACAAAATCACACAAGTTAGAAAGTTAATTAAATCGGTGAACAAAATATAATTAATACAAATTTAAAAACCAAATCGTAACAATGTGAAAAGTAAAAGAGTGACCAAACAATGATTATTTCAAAATTTGTAGCTAATTTAGAAAATATGTCAAAGAAGGGAAATTAGTGATCAAATAAAGAGAAAATAAAAGAGTAAAACCTGAGTAAAATGAGTATCCAAATTATGGGCGCCAAAGTGTAATTGCATAAGTCGAAGGGATTTAATGACTTCAATTATCCCTTATTCTGTTTTAAAACTCTTATTAATACCAAATTATAGGTGTCTTAAATAATTTTTCCTCATTTAAAAAAATCCGAAAATCAAATTTGAAATCCTTTGAAATTCATTTGAATGTTTCTCCCTTATGTTCATCGTATTCTTTATTTTCTAGAATATGATAAACGATCCTTGTATCGGCCATCGTTATCATCGAAAAATAGGTGTTTCTTTTTCCATTTTTGAATCCTTTTCTACCCAAACCCTCAATTTACACTAAACAACAACAAATAATCACCCAGTCACAGTAGATCAAATAATAAAACGATAGAGTAGCTCAATTTTTCTTTTCTGTTTCAATTCTCTTTGACAAAAGACGATTACAATATTTACATATAGCTATTCTTCTGTTCATTTTTCACAATTCTCTTTCTCTTTTTGTTCAATTTAAAATTTATAGCCCTAATTAGATTTTAGGTTAGCTATTTACTGGGAAGACGAGGCGTTAGAGTTCAAGGCCTCCTCCAATTTATGTTCAACCGTACAAATCTCACACAGACAATTCAGATTTTCCAAGAAAACGACTTGCCAATCCAATCCATGTGAAAGTTGTCTTTTGAACTGAGACCATCATATCACATTTAATCAGAAGGACTAGGCGTGATATCGGGAATCCTTTGATGCATGCACTATAACAATTTATGCAATGACTTTGCTTTTAATTCAGACCGTTTGATTGAATTGGATCCAACGGTTGTTGTTTGTCTCGAGATTTTCTCTTCCTCCACGTGGCACACATGCGAGAAGATTAAATGATGTCGTTTTCCTGAACCATCAGATGAAGCTTTGACGATATAAAGGTCGTGAATGTGGCGACTATAGCTTAAAAAAGACTAGGATTTTTAGGTTTTTAGTTGGGATTAGGGTTTGTATTTGGGGCTAGGGTGTTTGATAAGATCAAGTCAAGTCAAAAAATTTCGAGTATTCGAGTTGACGCGTCATATTTTACATCTTGAACTTAATTTGAAATTTTTTCGATTCGAGTCGTGTCGTGTTTATGAAATTCGAGTCGATTCGAGTTTTTGAGTTCCTATCTAAATTTAATTGTAATTATTTACCATATTATAGTACGGGTTGATTCCAATTTAAACGACTTTCTCTAATCATATAAGATATGCATATGTGTATATATTTCTTCATATTATTTTTCACATGTACAAGTAAGATTTGTGATGCTATTTAATAAAAAAATATCATCTGAACTTCTAAAATATATTTATAATATTATTTTTAAATAAGGAACTTTTGGGGATAAAATATTGATGGGAGTATAAATTAGTCAATGAATTGATGTGAAGAAAAAAATTACAAAAAAAAATCAGTTGAATGATCAAATTGAATAAAATGTAAAGTTAAAGGACTAAACTGAAAAATGCATGTATTTGTTAAAAATATGAATTGAAGTAATATAGATATTATATAGTGTTTGTGAATCGCGTGGTTTAATTTTGGTCCAAAATAGACTTGAAATGAAAGAGAAATTGAAGATATGGGAAAACATTCAAAGTTAAGGGGCTAAATTGAAAAGGTTCGAAATTTAATTTAAAAAATATGAAATGAAGCTAAATATGTATTCTACGGTGGTTAAGGAGCACACTGTTCAAATTTGGTCAAAAATTGACTTAAAACGAATGAGGGGTTGAAGAAATGAGGAAATCATACAAAATTAAGGGGCTGAATTGAAAAAATATGAAATTTATTTTCAAAAATATAAATTGAAGATAAGTTAGTATTCTACGCTGGTTTAAGTTAGTATTCTAACTTGACTTTAATTTCATCACCGGTTTTCATACTTGTATTAAGCATTGTTAACTTTTGATGACGTGACAAAATGAGACTATATCATGTTTATATTTTAAAATGAACTTTAAATTTTGTTAAAAAATTATGAAAAGGACTAAAAGTAAACGAATGGAACTAAAGTTAGAGTATTAACTAGAGAAAAATTCAACTTTAAAAAGGCTAAGGATTTGCCTTATAATTTAAGGAACCTAATGTTACCTTAATTAACATTCTCCAATCCAAACAATCAGTTTAAAAGTTCAACTTTAAAGAGGATTTTTATTTTTTATATTATTTTATGAAATTTACGTTATTATTAATTGATATGTATAAAAGGTTTTTCTTATTTAATTTGAAATTGGATTTGGTTATTTAACTTGATGACTTTCTCTTTGTCCAAAAGGACTGTGTGTGTATATAAATAAGAGGCTCAAGTTCTTCCTTCAATGCAATTCAAAAGCAAAAAACCAAAATCCATGGGAAACTTCACTACCTCGTCTATTCTCCTCCTCTTCCTATTCTCTTCCGTCGTCACGTCCCTCCCGTTGTCAACGAATTCACGCTGGATTGTGGACGATAGAGGACGACGCGTGAAGCTGGCGTGCGTAAACTGGGTGTCGCACATGGAACCGGTGCTTGCCGAAGGGCTCAGCAAGCAGCCTATGGATACGATTGCCAAACGGATTGTGTCAATGGGGTTCAACTGCGTTAGGTTCACTTGGCCACTCTATCTGATCACCAATGACTCGTTGGCATCGCTCACTGTTGGACAATCGTTTCAACAACTCGGCCTCCTCGAATCCATTGCCGGAATCCAAGCCAACAACCCTTCAATCATCGATGTTTCCCTCATCAAAGCTTATCAGGTATGACAGATTTTCCAAGTAAACTATATCATTGAATAAACAACATGTCTCAAACTTTACTGCATTGAAAATAATTATTGGTATTTATATTTCAGGCAGTGGTGTCAAGCTTGGGGGAAAACAATGTGATGGTCATACTTGACAATCATATAAGCAAACCCGGTTGGTGCTGCAGTAATCTTGATGACAATGGTTTCTTCGGTGACAAGTACTTCGACCCGGATCTATGGATCACCGGGCTGACACGGATGGCCACCTTATTCAACGGCGTCACCAACGTGGTCGGCATGAGCTTGAGGAACGAGCCCAGAGGTCAGAAACAAAACATAAACGATTGGTACAAGTACATGCCGAAAGGAGCTGAAGCAGTGCACTCGGCAAACCCAAATGTTCTCGTTATACTTTCTGGATTGAGTTTCGACAGGGACTTGTCATTCCTCAAGAACCAACAGTTAAAACTCACGTTTAAAAAAATGCTCTCCACGGGAATTTGGAAACGCCTCGCCGCGGAGCAGGAAAACATCACCGGCGAGAACCGTGAATCACGCATAGGAAGTAAATCGGTGAAACAAGACCAGGAAAATCAGCAAGTATGGACTCTATTCATCGGTGGTCTCTCTCGGACAATTCACTGGAAAGGATTATGGCAAGTGTGCGATAGACATGGGGTCGTCAAAGATGCGTTTATTCCGAACAAAATGACCAGAGATGGGCAGCGCTTTGGCTTCGTTAGAATGGCATCGAAAGAAGATGCAAACAGGGTTATAGAGAGACTACATGGAAAATGGATTTACGACGGCCGGTTGAGAGTTACTATGGCGTGGAAGGGCAAAACGGTTTGGTATCGAAAGAGGGTGGGAGACACTAGAAGCGGAGAACAACATGGGAAGATGGAGAATGATGAATCAAGGAAATCAAATATGTCGAATACGATAGGGAGAGAAGAGGCGAAACAAAATAGAATGAAAGTACCAGGGATAGTGGATGAAGACAAATGGGCAATTTTACAATGGTGTGCGGTGGGCTGGTGTTTGAATCCGTGCAGCATAAAGACTCTGGCGGAACGATTGGAGGTAGACAAACATGACGGATTCTCTATTATGCGATTATCCGGATCCATGATATTGCTAATGTGCACATCGGCACCCATCCGGGATAAAATCCTGCAACTTGACCGTGTGAAAGAGTGTTTCGCGAAGGTAGAAAAATGGTCTCCGGCGATTAGAGTGGAATCGCGACGGGTATGGTTGTCGATAATCGGTCTCCCGATACATCTATGGCACAAAAAGACTTTTATGAACATTGCAAATATATGGGGTGCTTTCATTTGTATGGATGATGCAACGGAAACACCGTCTTCATTCGATAGTGGTAGAATTATGGTTGAAACATCCATATTTAATCGAATCGAAGAACATATTGAAGTACAATTTGAGGGAGAATCATATCCAATCCGTGTGCTAGAGATGGATGGCACATCCCCTGCGATGGAATGTGATTGCGGGGAATTAGAATCGACGGACGGAGAGGAGAGCTGCGATCACAATACATCACCGCCAAAGATTATAGAAAACGCAGAGGATGCAGCAAAACTAAGGGAAATTCCAACATCGGTGTTATGGCTAGCAAATGAAGCATGGGAAGGACAACAGGGAGTTCCAACCGAAGAAATTAATGAAGCACAAAATTCTGGTCCGAATTGTAATGAAGAACAAGAGGCATCAAACAATTTTGACCGATCGCCGGACAGGCCAACGGCGAGTTTGCCGGCACAGACAATGGTGGCGGCGGGAGGAGGTCTGAGCGGGGAGAAAGACTGTTGCGATAGAAGTCTTGCGGTGATAGGAGACATTCAAAAATGTAAGAGTTTGGATATAGCGGGAATTGCAAACTCTAAATCCAGTGTTTCCAAAGAACAGGAGTCTAATTTTCATGCTGTGGATAATTCAGAATTAAATTCAGAATTAAAGTATTATCCTCCTATTTTTTCGACAAATACACAATCAGACTTGGGCAGTACCGAAATAGTTCAGGTGGGTCGGGCCTATTGCAAAATTAGACGGGTGTTAGGAGGAAATTTGGAAGGCTGCCAGTTTTATCAGAAAAAGAAGAGCAGCCGGTTGAGTGGTGTCAGACAAGAAACATCGAATGCTGGAAGGGTGGACGACGGTCATGCAACTAAAAATATAGAAACATAAGCAATTGAAACGGTGAAGTTGGGTTCTTTGATTGGGGTAATTCTAACGGCCGCGAAGAAGAGATTATCCGAGACATATCAAGAGTGATTAGCGGGGATCGTCGGGGTTTGTGACTCATGAAATTGATATCTTGGAATGTTCGGGGCTTGGGAGGGAGTGCTAAACGTCGGTTTGTTCGAGATGTTCTAAGGAAGAATGATGCGGATATGGCGATGTTGCAAGAAACAAAGCTGGAGGAGTGGCCGAAATTGTGGTTAGCAAGCTTATGGGGAACCGATAATTTCGAATCAGTGATCGCACCATCAATTGGTGCTTCGGGCGGTATTTTAGTGATATGGGAGGTAAGTAAATTCAAATTAGAATATGTCGAGGTAGAACGCAATTTTATTGTGATAAGAGGACGATGGTTACAAGATGATTTGTATTGTGGAATTGTCGTGGTATATGCCCCATCCGACTTGGAAGGACAACAATTTGTTTGGGCAGCGATTTTGAGTAAAATTAATAATCAAGAGGGTCCGTGGTGCATAGCGGGAGATTTCAATGCCATACTACATGAGTCGGATAGAATTGGGACATCGGACAGGAATATGGAGATTGAATCTTTTGGCGATTTTGTTCTACAAGCAGGGTTGATGGATTTGCCGCTTTTGGGGAAACGATATACATGGTTTGGCCCAAAGAATAGATGCAGCAGAATTGATAGATTCTTGATATCGGCAAGTTGGATGGATGCTTTCAGCTCAATCCAGCAAGAGGCTCTAGCACGGGGTGTATCAGATCACACGCCCTTGTTGTTGAGGTGTGATGAGAACGATTGGGGCCCTCGGCCTTTCTGGTTTTTCAATTGTTGGATGGAGGGCAGGTATCATATGAGGCAAATTGTAGAGGAATGGATTCGGTTGACAAAGTTGGATATTGGCACAGTAAACATCATGGTGAAACTGCGACACTTAAAGGTATTCTTGAAGCAGTGGAATCGGGACAGCTTTGGGGATGTGAACGCAATAATATCCGAGATGCAAGACAAAATCGATCGAGCGGACATAACGGCAACTACGTCTAGTATCGATGAGGAAATTGAGGTGGAAAGGCGACAATGGTTACAAGCTTTGTGGAGAGCTATGAGACATAAGGAGGCGATGTGGAGACAAAAATCACGAGCGACATGGCTACGCTTGGGTGACCGAAATACAGCATTTTTTCACCGGTCCGCTAAGCTGCGAGCGGCAAGGAATTTTATTCCAGGATTCGTGGTTAATGACAACTGGATCAATACACCATCACTTATGCGACGACATGTAGTGCAATTTTTCATGAAACACTTTTCTTGCGATAAGAGGGAATGTGTATGGCAATTCGAGGGGGAATTTCGGCAATTATCGTCGACTGCTAGGGTGAATTTGGTTGCGGCATTCTCTTTGAAAGAGGTTCATGGCATAGTGAGGGGGTGTGATGGTTCGAAGGCACCGGGTCCGGATGGTTTTACTTTGGATTTCTATAAGAAAGGGTGGGAGGTGCTCAATGGCGATATCCTATGTTTCTTCGAAAATTTTCATGCTAGTGGTCGGTTACCCAAGGATGTTAATTGCACTTTCATTGTCTTATTACCTAAGGTAACATCTCCTAAGACTCTTGGTGAATATAGGCCTATTTGCTTAGTCAATTCGGTATATAAAATTTTAGCCAAATGCCTTGCGAATCGTCTTCAATTGGTTTTGGGCGATTTGATAAGTGATACACAATCAGCATTTATAAAAGGTCGTCAATTAGTAGATGGAGTACTTCTGGCCATTGAGGTTGTGCATTCCTTGCGACAACGGGGAGCATGTGGTTTTTTATTGAAGCTAGATTTCGCCAAGGCATATGACTGCGTTAGTTGGAGTTTTTTGGATGAGGTGCTAGGAAGAATGGGCTTCTGCGACGTATGGAGACAATGGATTACTGAATGTATCAGTTCAGCCAGGTTGTCGGTGCTTCTCAACGGTAATGCCACTAAAGAATTCCGAATGGGTAGAGGCTTGCGACAAGGCTGTCCGCTATCGCCTTTGCTTTTTGTGATAGTCGCGGAAGCGATGCACTTGATGTTGCGAAGGGCTGAATTGGGGGGTTTAATTCATGGAGTGGAAGTGGTGTCTGGGATATTTTTGACACATTTGCAGTTTGCCGACGACACATTATTATTCTTTGAGGGCTCATTAGAAGTCGCGCAAAATTTGAAACGGATTCTGCATTGTTTCCAAGTTTGCTCGGGTTTGACGATAAATTTCGGCAAAAGCTCATTATACTCAATTGGCATAGAGGAAGATTTGGGCGCTAGCGTGGCCGAGGTGCTGGGGTGTAGAAAAGCTGATTTCCCGTTCGTGTATTTGGGTTTTCCAATAGGTGCAAGTCCGAGACTGATAGCTACTTGGGAATCGGTAATTGCAAATTTTAGACGCAAATTAGCGGGCTGGAAAAGATCCTCTTTGTCATTTGCGGCTCGGGTGGTTTTGGTCAACTCGGTTCTTTCCTCATTACCGATATTCTATATGGGTTTGTTTGTCGCCCCTAAAGGGGTAATTGATAGGATTGATAAAATACGAAGGGCCTTCCTATTGGGGGGTGTCGGATTGGAACGGAGGATGAGTAGAGTAGGGTGGGAAGTGGTTTGTCATCCAAAACAGCTTGGGGGTTTGGGGGTTGCGGATTTGCGAGTTAAGAACATGGCGTTGCTATCGAAATGGGTGTGGAGATATGCGCGCGATAAGGATTCCCTTTGGCGTAGTTTGATAGTAGCGAAATACGGAGAACATCCGCAATGGTGGCGGTTCAACACAGAAAAGATGTCGTCAATGTCGTTTGTATGGCGACAAATTGTGGCAATCTCATGTGATGAACAGGTTGAAAAACACATGGGTATGACTGGTTTTTTATGGAAACTTGGAAATGGTAGATCGATACTTTTTTGGTTTGATCCGTGGGTAGAACAAGTGGCTTTAAAGGATGTGTTCCCGCGATTATTCTCGTTGGCAATTGATAAATTAGCGAGGGTGTGTGATTACATGTTGGAGGGCAGCCTATCGCATCACCAATGGGCAGATTTCTTTAGGCGGCCATTGAGAGTTTTTGAACTTGAGCTGTTACGAGATTTAATTAAAATGGTGTCCAATTTTCGCGCATGGGAAGGCAAGATAGACATGCTGATTTGGAAGCCGGACGAGCGTGGAATTTTTTCAGTTAGGACATTATCGAAACTGCTCATGTTCAATAAGGCGGGGGAGATGGAGTTCGGTGACTGTTTCGCTTGGAAGGTGCTGGTGCCGCCAAAAGTTCAGGCTTTCCTATGGTTCACATGGCTGCGTCGATTACCCACAGCAGATTTCTTGCGTGCTCGTGGGATTCCACTGCCGGATGATCAAGGTCGATGCCCTTGGTGTGTGACGGAAGAGGAGAGCATCGCTCACATCCTATATGAATGTCCTTTTGCGCAATCAGCATGGATATGGTTGCGACAATGGTGGGGAATTGACACAAGTTTACCGGTTAGTTTTGATGCTTTTTATGTGCTTGGTTTTCATAGTGTTTTTACGGGATGCATGAATTTGTGGTGGATAGCGTGCGTTGCTGCTTTATTGTGGTCGTTATGGATTGCAAGGAATGAATTTATTTTCCGTGGGAAACGCTGGAACTTGGCTGAATTGTGTTTCTTGGTAAAATTGAGATCATATTACTGGATAAAAGCTGATAGGCGGGGTGAATTGTTATCGGAAGCAGTTTGGTGAACTTGTGCTTCTAAATTTGAGGTTAGTGTACATCCGAAAAGGGTGAGGGTGGGAAGGTGCTGGCAGCCTTCGTTACGAAGCGTATTAAAATTTAACACGGATGGATCGGCGTGAGGAAAACCGGGTCCGGCAGGTATTGGTGGCGTGATGAGAGATGCAGACAGTCACATATTGGGTTTGTTTTCAGGCCCTTTAGGCGTGATGGAGTCGAACGAAGCAGAGGTGCGAGCGATAGCTTTTGCCTTGGGTATGATACAGGAGAGGGAATGGCGACAAGGTTGTGTTATCTTGGAGTCGGATTCTCAAGTCGCGTTGAGCTGAGTTACTCAGTCCGCAAAACGCCCTTGGCGGTTATGGGAGGTTTTTTTGGCAATTGATCAGGCCTGTCAAGTCACGTATGATATCCAATTCTGTTACGTGCCGAGGGAGGCGAATGGATTCGCGGATGCATTAGCCAAAGAGGGAGTAGATAGACTTTCGACATTTGTGGCATGTTTGTGACTTTGAGTTTTGCGATTTTTACTTCCTTTTGTACTCGACGGATCGTATCGTACTCTTTTCCTCCAATAGGTTTAGGGAGGTTTTTAACGAGGCGTGCGATCTTGTCAAGCTGTATGTTTTCTTTATTTTTAATAAAAACATACGGTTGCCGATAAAAAAAACTCACGTTTAGTGGGAAACTAGTATTCGAGGTGCATTGGTATGGATTCTCGGATGGCCAGACCACATGGGTGAAGGACAACCCGAACGAAGTTTGTGGCAGAGTGGCGACATACATGATGAATACATCGGGGTATTTGGTTGATCAAGGATACCCGTTGTTCATTGGTGAGTTCGGGATCAATCAAAGCGGAGCCAATGTCAATGGCAATAGGTACATCAGTTGCTTCTTGGGTGTGGCAGCTGAGCTTGACCTGGATTGGGCCTTGTGGACTTTGGCTGGGAGCTATTATGTGAGAGACGGTGTCGTCAGGTTAAACGAGTACTACGGAGCCATGGATTATAACTGGTGTGGAGCCAGGAATTCGAGCTTCATACAAAGAATTTCAGCTCTCCAGTTTCCTTTCCGAGGTAAGCCAACATATACTACTTTCTTCTTACGTGCCAAGGGAGGCAAATGGATTCGCGGATGCATTAGCCAAAGAGGGAGTAGATAGACTTTCGACATTTGTGGCATGTTTGTGACTTTGAGTTTTGCGTTTATTATTTCCTTTTGTACTCGACGGATCGTATCATACTCTTTTCCTCCAATAGGTTTAGGGAGGTTTTTAACGAGGCGTGCGATCCCGTCAAGCTGTATGTTTTCTTTATTTTTAATAAAAGCATACGGTTGCCGATCAAAAAAAAATATACTACTTTCTTATCAAACACTGATGTCAACTGAAAACTTGATGTTGTTATGCAATGACATATGCAGGTCCAGGTCTATCAGAAGCCAAACCGCACAAAGTTAGGCTCATTTCTCATTATGTTACAACTTCCAAAAGGAGAAATAGACTCTAATTAGGCTCATTTCTCATTATGTTCAAGAGGAAGAAAAGTTGAAGCATTATAAGTGTAAAAGTATTCATTTGGTTAGTGCTCATTTAGTTAGTGTCTCTAAGAATAAGGGCAATAAAAGAAAATATTACAATAAAGTTGCTAAGTGTTCTAGTCAAAAGAAACAACAATAAGTTACAAAGTGTTGATTCTTTTGTATAAGTTAGGACATATGTGAAGTAATTAAACTTCAAAAGTGAGCAACTACTTCGGTTATTTTGAGTGATCCAAGGGCCGTAAATTTTATGATCCCACAATTAAGATTATTTTAAGGAGAGTTTATAATTTTTTTAGGATGTTGAGTTTGGGGGGGAAATAAGGTTAGATACATTACTATTGAGGAGGAATTGAATTATAATTTAATTCATACTATCACTTTTGATGATGTTTAGGTTTTCACACCTATCATTAATCAAGAAGTGAATCAAGTACCTCAGCAAAATAATGTTGAACAACTCCCATTCAAGATAAGGTAATTGTTTCAGAAGAGCAAACTCAACAACCTTAAAAAAACAAGTGTCTTTAAAGAGGTCCACGAGAGGAAGATGAAATACTATTTCAGATTATTTTATTGTATTTCTTCAAGAAAATAAGGCAATAATGGAATGCTAGAAAATGACTCAATCATTTATATCAGACCATAAAAGTTCTAACTCTCAAAAGTGGATTGATGTCATTCAAGAAGAGTATAATTTTATGCAAGACAATAAAGTTTAAGAACTTGTCTCATTACCTTAAGGTGCAAACCAATTGGTTGTAAATTAATATTTAAAATCAATAGGGATGGAAATGGTAATGTGGATAAGTATAAAGCACGTCTTGTATCTAGAGGATATACTCTAAAAGAAGACATTGATTTTTAGAGACTTTCTCTTCAATTTTATTGAAAGACTCTTTCAAGATAATTATTACATTTGTTGCTTGTTTTAGTCTTAAGCTACATTAGATAGATGTTAAGCTTGTTTTTTTTCAATGGCGACATTGAAGAAACTATTTATATGGTATAATCATAAAGTTGTGTCTTATGATACAATATCAATGATATGTAAATTAAAGAAATCTATATATGAGCTTAAGTAGGACTCTCATTAATGAAATTATAAATTTCATGTTGATTATCTCATTCGGTTTTGAGATAAATTTGGTTAGCACTTGTATATACTACAAGTTCAGTGGGAGTAAACCAAGTGACACTCATATTGCTAAAGTAGATAAGTATTATCTTGCTCAATGCCCTAAAAGTAACCTTGAAAATTTAGAAATTTCAAAAGATTCTCTATACATAAGCTATTGAGAATCTAATTTATGCTTAAGTATGTATGCGTTCGGAAATTGTGTACATTGTTGAAATGTTAGATAGATATTTAAGAAATTCTAGTATGGACTATTGGATAGCAGCCAATAGAGTTATGAGATATCTTTAGAGAACAAAAATTACATGCTCACATGTCGAAGTTCTGGTAAGTTAGAGATCATTAGGTTTATAGACTTCGATTCTAATAGAATATTGATGCAAACGAATTTTGTCACATGAGCTGCTAATTTTAGATTGAATAAAAAGACCACTTTAGTTATTTTGTGACAATAAATATGCATTCATTTATTCTATACACAATAGGAACACTTCAAACTTGAATCACATAAATATTACGTTCCTAGTTGTTAAAGAAAATTCAGAGTGTTTGTGTGTTTAAAGAGCATGTTGGTACAAACTCCATAATTGCGCGCATATTAAGAAACTGTCACCCTAGGTCTTTCATGAGCACACTACTCATGTGGGTGTAATGTTATTTAAGGATATTCAGTTTTAGTGGGAGTTTGTAATTTTGAAAAATGCTCATTCGGTTTAGACACAATTTCAGTTACTTCAGTTTAAAGTTATTTAAGATTATTTTCTGCAGAAATAAAGTTCTTTTGGTTTATGCACACTCTAAATTCAGTAAAGTTGATCTCACAGGTTTAGGAGGACCAGTTGGAAATAGACATGTATGGTTCACATTTCATGTAATTTTTCATGCTACACATCCATGATTGATCTATGTCATTTGACTATATTTGTATACGTGACCATTGATGGGTCCAGTCATGATTGATATGACGAAGACCGCTTTGATCCTATGTGGATATAGTTGATGGACGAGATTGTTATAGAATACCTATTATATAATAGCAAAATTTTGAGCTCATAAGGTTGTACATTTATCAAGAAACATATGTTGCCCAAGTGGGAGATTGTTGGATTAAAATCCGCAATTGTGGGCACATATGTAAAATGTATGTTGCTATTATAAAGTATGACACAAAATAAAGTGACAAATTAAGTTAAACGTGTCATAGATATTAAAATGTCACGGAAATAAAAGTGTAGATACCGTAAGATATATTTATAATTCAATGAGGGGCATAGTTATAAATATTTAATAGTTAATTTAATAAATCAACTATATAAAGAGGTAGTGGTCCCCAAGAAATAGGTTAACTTGTTTTTCTCTCCTTCCCCGTCAGAGAGTTTTACTTCAAGAGATAACCTATCTTCTTGGAAGATCAATACCAAAGTTTTGGGATTTCCACATCAAGATTCAAGATTTTCAATCTATCAATGAATTCAAGTACGCTTCCGCATTCAGTTTATTGTTCTTAATGATTTGACATGATAGATCTTGAGTTTAGATTTCATATCTATTATTATTATTTGGTTCTAACAATATATATATATATAAGGTCTGAGTTTGCTTTTTTCCGTTTTCTCTCGTTTTTCTATTGAGTTTTTGAGCCAATGTATTTGAAGATAAAGGGATAAAGAAAAGAAAAGAGAAATCAAAACAAGAGAGGGGTCTGTTACACTAGAGCTATGTTTCTGTAGAGAAGAAAACAGTAGTTAAAACTTGAGATTTTTATGGGTAAGGCGGCAATTAGTACCCACGCGCCGACCCTTTACTCATTAGTTTATGATTTCCACCCATTTTTCTAGTTTTGGGTCGGTTAAATCTCTTGGATAACAGAATATGTGACAAAATGGTGATGTGGATAAAAAAAATCCAAAGTATAAACAAGATAAGGGAGAACCCATTTTGCAGGCGATGTCGTAGGAAAGAACATATTGCATCCAAGTTACCCTTTAGTTGACGGCAATTAGTTCACACGGAGGCTCTAAAAATGATAGGAATTTTTGAGCTGATGTGGCTTTATGCGCCGGAGAATATTAGAAACTACATAAAACATGAAGGGTTTTTTTAAGCTTTTATATAGATCTAAAACGACGTCGTTTTGGTGGTTTTTTTTAAAGATTCAAAACTACGTCGTTTTGGTGTGTCATCAAGCCGTGTGCCATGTCATCACACCGTTTATGATTTAACGGTTGAGTGACCAAAAACGTTGTAATATTAAAGTTAAGTGAGCAATTTAAAAATTTTTAAACTTTAGTGACCAAAATAGGAGTAAGAGTAAAGTTGAGCGATAAAACTTGTGAATTACCTATAATTTTAAATGTGTGCGCCGTCTCTTGCCAAAATGGATGCATACTTCCAAGTTTTCTAAGCAAAAATAAAACAATACGACTATCGTATCATTATCTAATATACGTCAAATTTGTGCTCCATTACGTTAGGTTTTTTTTGTTTAAAAATATTTTTAAAATAATTTTTTAGTGTACCGAATATATCATTTAAAATAAGTAAAATATTTCGATACGCAGGTTGTGTGTACTTAGTTTACAAATGCTTATCAACTCTTTTCTTCTGCTAAAAAACGACAACCCTAGCCGCTCTCAATTTTGTTCAATTCTTTTGATCAGTAGCCGGCAATTAATTTTAGTATTGTTTGTCGACCACCGGATCTATTATTTTTTGTTTTTTTAGTATTTTAATAAGAGTCTCTGCCTTTGTGGCACGCGTTTCCTCTATCCTTGTGACATGTTTTTCTTTGTTTTGTTGTAGTTCGTTTCATTATGTCCTTGTGGTATGATTTCAACATACCTTAGTGATTGGTTGGTGCTCGTACATAGATCTTCACGACGCTAATATCTGATTATGGTTCCGCCGGTGGTCTTAGAAAGATGAATTCTCACTCGGGTGATGGTTGGTTGCCGATGTAATCAGACCTGGACAGCGGAGCAATATGCATGATAGCTTGTTCGCTCACCACTCTTTTTTCATCCCCATAAAAGTCGTTTGGAAAGAGACAAAGAGATTCATCAAGCTTTATGAATTTTGGTATGCTAATACCGATGGAAGTGTATGATTTTCTTTGCACCATTGTAAAAGATTTTTAGTGGTCTTGTCCTTTTATTTTCTTTTGATGCATTGTATTGTATTATCTTTCATGATGATTAATAAAATTCAGATGTCGTTATTCAAAAAAATGCTTATCAATTTTAGGAGTTTATAAATCCTATTAAATTTTAGGGTTTATAATTTAAGGTTTGAAGATTTAGATTTTAGAATTTACATAATTTGTGTATAGAAAAATAACTCTTATAGTAATTCAAATATTATATTAAACTTGATGATAATTCCATTCATAATAATTTTTTTAATGTTACAACTGCAATTACATGTACGATCACAATAGTAATATAATATTTGAATAATTACATTCCAAATTAATCATTACAATATAAAATTAAATTTGTATTCACGCCTATACAAAATAATTGAACTCAAACACACACATGATATTTACATATAATAAACTTAAACTTGAAATCTCAAAATTTAAGCCGATCCAATTATAAAAACATGTTGCATAACTTCCTTTTTTGAAAATTATGAAATCTTATTCAAAAGATTTCGAAGAACATCCGATTGAGAGTCGAAAGGTGCCTCGTTAAAAAACCTCCCTAACCTAAGGTAGTGGAAAAAGAGTGCACCATATCGACTTTGTTCAGATAACCTTACAAATTGTCAAGGCAAGAAATCCTCATTTGCACATTTATCCTTCAAGGAAAGATCACACAGAAAAACTACCCTTTCGCACAACCTGTGCAGGAATCACTGCATCCCAAAACTCGGTTCAAGTCTTACAGCTTGCTGCACTGTCTTCCTTACGAGCCTAACTGTCTTGATCCATCAACCAGCGAAAATTAATAGACATGGTCACACCTTGTCTTGATCATAAATGAGCATCGTCGTTCGCTTCTCTTCTCTTGAAAACAAAATCTCAGTTGCACTTTACTTTGAAGGCGCTGACTTCCTTGATTATCTCAATAAAAACATTTGGAGCATTTAGAGGGGAGTGAATCCAGTTAATCTCCAACAAGCTATCCGAAGCAATCACCAAATGATGGGACTTGCTCTACTTAGAAGCAGAAAATTTTTTGCAGGCTTCCAAAATTCCACATAGCTCCGCGAACGTGGGGTCTGTCGGGCCAATATTCATTGAGAATACACCAAATTTACGACCCTCATAGTTTCTGAGGATCCCACCAATTCCTGTTGTCTCAAAACTCCCCAGAACTGCAGCATCCACATTAAACTTCAATGATCCAGCCTTCGATCGAATCCAAGTACCATCCTTCTTTATTTGGTTCTGCACATTTCTAAGCGAATACCCATATAGACAACGGATAAACTCAAATAAAGAGAGAATTGCAGCGGGCCATTTTCTTTTAGACCAGAAACCAATTCACATCAATGCTAAGTCATATATTTGATTTTCAGAGCATCTTTTATTGTTAAACAAACCATCATTCCTGCATATCTACAATGTCCAAACAATACCGAAAAAAGACATATCCCATAATAGTTTACTGGCAGATTGAATATGTTGATTATCACATACCATTCGTACAGATCTGATATTACCTGGCAGAACAAGATTAATGTTCCAGTTTGCGCTCCAGCGTTGCCAAATTCTCCAACTCAACTCGCAATGGCTGTTAGGCATACAGCTGTGATATGGTTAGCCAAGGTGGTTAAACTGTTATACCGTTATGATACCTTCTATATAAAGAAAGGATATCAATCTTGTAAATTTACGATTCAACAATCAATACAATACATTCATTCTATTCTCTTCTTTGATTCTTCTCTTCTACATTTTCTCTCTTCAATCTGTTTCTCTACATGGTATCAGAGGTTACATCTATGGCTTCTTCTTCTTCATCCAAACCCTTTACCAACAAAACGATTACCATTAGATTGGATGAATCCAATTTCTTGCTTTGGAAACAGCAAATTCTTTTTGCTGTGGAGAGTCTCGGTTTGCTCAGTCACATTGATGGCACGATCTCCATTCCTCCACAGGTTGTTATTGATGATAAAGGTGTGAAAGTTCCTAATCCTGATTTTCTCTTTTATAAGCAAGAAGACAGTGCGTTGTGTTCTTGGCTTCTTGCATCGATCAGTCCCTCGATCTTGCCATCTCTTGTGGGTTGCAAAACTGCTGTGGATATTTGGGAGAAGGTACAACAATCTTACTCTACTTCATCGACAACAAAACTCATGCATTTGCACTGTTCTTTAAGAAATCTTAGAAAGAGAGATCAGAGTATGAAAGAATATTTGGGGCAAATTCAATCTATTTGCGATAGTTTAGCTGCTGCTGGGAATCCACTCACCGAGACCATGCATATTTCTGCGATTCTGTCTGGCTTACCATCTGAATATGAACCTGTTGTAGCTGTTGTTACATCTAGTCAACAGCCATACAAAGTTGATGGTGTGTGCAGCGTACTTCTTGACACTGAAGCACGTCAACAGGGTTTGATTTCTCAAAATCTTTCAGTAAACATGGTTCAAGATTCTGGTTTTCAAGGAGGTTTTCAGGGAAATTCTTCTTTTCATTATGATAACACAAATCTTTATGGCTTTGCGGCAAATATGTCTTCTTCGAATCCTGGTCAAAGAGTTGTTACAGGATTTCCTGTCTCGTCTCGTGTCATGCATCAAGAAGGTCAACAAGGTGGAAGAGCTATAGTTCCATCTTCAGGAAGGTTTAATTTTCGAGGAGGCAGAGGTGGTCGATTCAATGGTGGACGGTCGCGTGTTCAGTGTCAAATATGTGGCAAGATTGGCCATCTTGCTGGCCGTTGTTACTATCGTTTCAATCAAACCTTTGCTGGAATTGGGAATGACAACTTTAGTCATCCAGTTAATTGTGCTGATTACAATGATTCTTTTGATTCTTTGGATGATGGCACAGTGAACATGGTTTTTGGTGACTGTTCCAATCAATTTGGTGATGCAGTGTGATTTCCAGATTCTGGTGCTACAGTGCATCTAACTTCTTATGCAAGCAATCTTACTAATGCTACTGAATATCAAGGCACAGGTAAGATCTCAGTTGCTAATGGATCAAATGTTTTAATCTCGAATGTTGGACAAGCAGCTTTACTTTCTCAATCTAAGCCCTTAATGTTAAATCAATTATTACATGTTCTTTCAATTAAGAAGAATCTTTTGTCTGTTTCTCGATTTACCAAGGATAATTGTGTTTCTATTGAGTTTTATCCTAACTTTTGTCTTGTAAAGGACTTAGCAACACAACAGGTAATTCTTGAAGGACAAGAAGTTGGTGGTCTCTACAAGCTTCAGTCTTGCAGTGTTGGTTCAATCGAAACTCACAATTCTTTGTCTTCTAGTACTATTGATCATTCTGTCAATTTGTCTGTATTAGAAAAATCAGAATTATGGCATAGGAGACTTGGTCACCCTTCTGATCAAGTTCTTTATAAAGTTCTTCGAGATTGTAATCTTTCCTCTTCTGTTAATAAAGTTTCATCTTTTTGTTTTGCCTGCAAACTGGGAAAATCTCATAAGTTGCCCTTTCAAGATTCATCATCTTCTTATTCTTCTCCTTTACAGCTTGTTCAGATAGATTTATGGGGACCTGCTCATGTTATTTCCAACAATGCTTCTTATTATATTAGTTTTGTTGATGTGTATACTCGTTTTACATGGATATACTTTATTGCTCGTAAATCAGATGCAACTAATGTTGTTCTTTCTTTTCAAAAATTAGCTGAAAGGAAATTTAATTGTAAGCTAAAAGATGTCCAAACATATTGTGGGTCTGAATTTAAACCTTTGATTCATGTTTTTCAAGAACAAGGCATTGAATTTAGAACTACATGTCCTTACACCTCTGAGCAAAACGGGATTGTTGAGCGAAAACATAGGCAAATTGTTGAGCTTGGGTTAACTCTTTTAGCACAAGCATCTTTACCACTTAAATTTTAGACTGATGCTTTTTATTCTGCAACCTATCTTATTAATAGGTTACCTTCAGCTGCTTTGGAGGGAAAAACACCTTATGAGATGTTGTTTCGAGCTAAGCCAAATTACGATTTTCTTAAAGTTTTCGGGTGTCATTGTTATCCTTTGCTTCGACCCTACAATCAACACAAGTTACAATTTAGATCGATTGCGTGTGTCTTTCTTGGGTACTGCTCTCAACAGCATGGTTACAAATGCTTGAGTTCTGATGGAAGGGTGTATGTTACTCGTCATGTTCAATTCCAGGAAGAGATTTTTCCTTTTGCTCACAAGTTCAAAGACAAGGATGCAGACTCGAATGTTCAAAGTGGTCAGGATGTGGTGCACATCAAAATACCATATCAAAGGCATTCTTTGCAACCTAAGTCAACTGATCAAAACTACTATAATGATTTACCAACTGTGAGTCCTGCATCTAATGATGAGCTGTCTACTTCAAGTTCTACAGCAGATACTCATGTAGAGGATGCTGGTACTCCTGTAGAGGATGCTGGTAATTCTTTGGGTGTTGCAAATCCTTCAACCATGGATGGTCAAGTTTCAGCCACCTGTTCTAATGAGGTAACTAAACCTATTGTTCCTTCAGAGGTTTCAAGTGATAATTCGAGTCAAAATGTCTCTAAAGCAGCTCCAACTCATGCTATGGTCACAAGGTCCAAAAGAGGAATTTTCAAACCCAAGGTCTTCTCAGCAGAGTTGCAACAGTCAGAACCAACTACCATTCAGCAGGCTTTGATCTCTCCAGAATGGAAGCAAGCTGTTGATAAAGAGCTTATGGCTTTGAAGGAAAAAGGGACATGGGAATTAGTTACATTACCAAGTGATCGTGTTCCTATTGGATGCAAGTGGATATTCAAAATTAAGAGAAACAGTGATGGAAGTATAGATAGATACAAGGCGCGTTTAGTAGCAAAATGGTATTCGCAAAAAGCTGGTTTTGATTATCAAGAAACATTTAGCTCTGTTGTAAAGCCAACCACTGTTCGAATCATGCTGAGTCTTGCAATATCAAATGGATGGTGTTTAAGGCAGTTTGATGTAGATAGTGCTTTTCTGAATGGTGATCTATCTGAAGAGGTCTATATGCTTCAGCCACCTGGGTTTGAAGTGCATGGAGAAGGTGGAGAAACTCTTGTTTGTCATCTCAAAAGATCTTTATATGGCCTCAAACAAGCCCTGAGAGCCTGGTTCGACAAGTTCAGGTTATGTTTACTAGAGCAACTTCATTTTTCTGCTTCTAAAGCAGATATGTCACTTTACTTTCGAGAATAAAATGGTCATCGTACGTATGTTATGGTGTGCGTTGATGATGTAGTTGTGACAGGTTCAAATGCTGAAGAGATAGAAAATGTTATAGGAAAGATTAATTCCTTTTTCTCATTGAAGGATCTTGGGAAATTAGGGTTCTTTCTTGGTATGAACGTGCAACATGTTGATCGTGGAATAATTTTATGTCAACATAAACATATTATAGAAGTCCTTAAAACAGCCAATATGCTTGATGATGCACCTGTACCAACACCAATGGTGTCTACACTCAGGCTTTCAACCCAAGATGGTGATCCTTTCTCTGATGCATCTTTGTACAGAAAGGTAGTAGGCATGCTGCAACATGTCTGCAACACTCGACCTGATATTCATTTTACGGTGAACAAGGTGAGTCAATTCATGCATTCTCCCTTAGAGCCTCATTGGAAGGCAGTCAAAAGGATCTTACGTTATTTGAAAGGTACAATTGGACATGGTTTACTGTTTCAAGCCTCTACTTCATGCGATAAGCTTGTTGGATACTCTGATTCTGATTGGGGGACAAATGTTGATGACAAGAGGTCTACATCTGGTTATTGCTTGTTTCTTGGAAGCAATCCGATTGCTTGGAGCTCTAAAAAGCAAAATGTAGTCTCGCGGTCTTCTGCAGAGGCTGAATATAGGAGCTTGGCGAATACAATGACATATATTATGTGGATTAAATCTCTTCTAAATGAACTTGGTGTGGTTGTTTCCTCAACGCCTACTATCTGGTGTGATAACACCAGTGCAATTGCACACGCTTCCAATCCTATTCATCATACAAAGATGAAACATGTGGAACTCGATCTGAGTTTTGTGCGAGAAAAAATATCTGAAGGAGTAATTGGTGTTAGTTATGTTCCTACAGTAGATCAAATAGCAGATATCTTCACTAAGCCATTATTTGCTGCCTTTTTTACTAGACTAAGACAAAAGCTAAGAGTATGTACTGCTATGGACATGGAGAATGTTCCTTTTAATATTGAAGATGCTGATGAAATAAATGAAGATGAAGAAAGTGAAGATGGGGAAAGCAGAAGTTGAAGACCAGTTGAAGATCTTTGAGTTCACGCTGCGTTTGCATGGTTTGCATGAAATTCTTGTAATTCTTGTAATTCTTGTACGTTCTTAAAAAAAGAGAACAGGAAAATAGAGGGTAGAAAGTGTGTTAGGCATACAGCTGTGATATGGTTAGCCAAGGTGGTTAAACTGTTATACCGTTATGATACCTTTTATATAAAGAAAGGATATCAATCTTGTAAATTTACGATTCAACAATCAATACAATACATTCATTCTATTCTCTTCTTTGATTCTTCTCTTCTACATTTTCTCTCTTCGATCTGTTTCTCTACAATGGCAGAATAGATGATTAGTTGTCTCCTCCTCCTTGTTGCAAAACACGCCCGTATTTGATCCCAAATTTGAAACACCATGTTTCAGCAATTCAGACTTAGTAGGCAACTAGTTGTGGACTGCCTTCCAAACAAACGCTTCAACCTTTGGTGGAGCCAAACCAGCTTCTAAACTATGTCCTCAACATTTCCATTGGTAGCAACTAGAGCACAGTAGCTCTTTGGGGAGTACAAACCATTTGAAGCACCTAACCATTTCACGTTGTCCCTGTAAAATAACTATTAGCGGCACTATTAATTGCATTCATAAAATCCTCCCAGATGCTTATTTCATACTCAAACAGAGGTCTTCTCAATTCTATCTTCCAATCCCATCTACCATTGACTTTGACACCAAAATCTGATATTTTTCCTTGCTTTTTAACAGCAACATTAAAAACTCGAGGGAATGCCATTTTTAAGAAGGGAAACTCAGTCCAATAGACTTCCCATAAGTCTATTAACATGCCATCTCCCAAGCAGAACCTGTGATTAGTTGTAAAGCCATCCGTAGCCTTTGATAATGGATTTATAATATTTCTCCATATCTAAGAGCATCTCCGACTCTGCACTGGTTTTGGAATCAAAGCAAGTTGATCATATCCATATTTTACAGCTACTACCTTTTTCCACAAGCAATCAGATTCATTCCCGTATCTCCAGATCCATTTGTTTAGAAGAGATCGATTGCGTATCTTCATGTCAACCAAGCCTAAACCGCCTTGCTTTAAAGGTTTGCTCACTTGATCCCACATAACCCAATGAATTGGTCTTCCAAATTTGGAACCCCATAAGAATTTTGCAATAAGTTTATTCAGTTTCATGGCTATGGAAACCGGCATCTGAAAAAGAGTTAGATAGTAAACAGGTAAATTGACTAAAACAGATTTCACCAGTGTAATTCTTCCACCAAAAGACAGTAATTTGCCCTTCCAACCATCAAGCCTCGAGCAAACTTTATCGAAGATTGGGTTCCACAGATTCGCTGAATTCTTGAGGTGCCCAAGAGGAAGTCCTAAATACTACGTAGGAAATTTATCCCATGAGCAGTTAACTGTTTTTGCCCAGGCCTGCAACATTCGCTCCTCTATATTGATCCCGTACAATTTTGTCTTCTTCAGATTAAGGCTTAAACCAGCTGCGATTTCAAATACCCTAAGTAATCTCTTCAAATTTCGCACAATCTTTTCGTTAGCGCCTCCAAACACTATCAGATCATCAGCATATTGGATATGGTTTAGTTTCAAAACACCATGTCCAACTGTGAATTCATCGATTAAACTAATATCCGCAGCTTTGTTTAACAGTCCACTCAATGCTTCACCAATTAAATTAAACAGCAAGGGTGAGAGAGGACACCCTTGCCTTAAACCTCTTTTGACGGGGAAAGGTTTTGTGAGCAGTCCATTTACCAGCACTGATATGGACGGGGTGGAGATACAAGCTTGAATCAAACTTCTCCATTTCGAGCCAAAACCCATTTTCTCCATGGTGAAACCCAGAAATTTCCAATCTACGGAATCATAAGCTTTCCTGAAGTCCGCTTTTATAACAATGGCCTCTTTTTTCCTGCGCCTCAGATCATCGATGAGCTCATTAGCTATTAAAGAACAGTCAGCGATTTGTTTGGCAGGGATGAAAGCAAACTGGTTGTCTCCTACAACTTCGTTGATAATGCTCACCAATCTTCTCGAAAGAACCCGGGCCAAGATTTTATATAATCTTCCTACCAACGAGATTGGTCTGAAGTCATTAACACTCTCAGGGGCATTCTTCTTTGGTATCAACGCAATAAAAGTCTTATTTATGGATCTGACATCTGTCGTACCATTGAAAAAATCAGCAAAGAACTTCAACACACTCTCTTTGATGTAGGGCCAGAATTTCTTATAAAAGTCAATGTTGAAACCGTCTGGACCAGGGGCCCTTGAACCGTCAGCTGAGTTGATTGCCACCTAAACTCCATCCTCAGTGAAAGGATTTTCGATACCTTTTTCCGACTCTGAGCTTAAGGTTTTAAGATTCACGTAAAAAGCCTTAACAAGGATTGACTTGCTAAGATTGTAACTGTCCCGGAAATGCTTCTCGAGGACCCTGAAGATCATTTCTTGCTCAGTGTAAACAGTGTTTTCCTCACTTATAGTTGAGATGTGATTTGAATTTCCACTAATGAAGGCAGATAACTGAAAAAAAAAATTATATTTCTATCCCCCTCTTTAAACCATTTCAGCCTAGATTTTTGTAGCCATTCACGTTCTACTCTTCGATATCTCATCCAAAGTCTTGCTTTGAGTTGTTGAATTTCTTCCATCACATTACTGTTCTGTCCATTGTTAAATACTACTTCTTCCAACTTGGCAATCTTCTCTTCTATTTCGTTGATTGGATCATGGTCGGTACTTTGAGCTTTTTTAACCCACACCTTCGACACGTTTTTTATTTCCTTTAGTAACTCTCTCATTTCCTTCCCCTGACCATTGATGCAGGTTGACTTAACCAAATCAGCGTACTCTTGATCATCTGCCCAATGCGAAAACCATTTGAAAGGTTTCGCTCTGCGATCCTGTATTTTCTCTTCGTTTAGTAACACCGGATTATGATTAGAAAAACTTCTATGTAGGACACGTTGTAGCACATGTGGGAAACACATTAAAACCTCCGGGGAGATTAAAAAACGATCAAGCCGGCAAGCTGATAAAGAAGAACCCCCACTGAACCAAGTATACTATAACCCCCTCGTCCCAGTCTAGGCGACAGACCGGTCCGAACAGGTTACACGGGGAAAACCGAAGCGAAACCCGTTAAGGCTCCACTTCGATTAACAACCCAAAAAAAGATTTTCTTTAATTATCTTGTCTAAAAGTATCATTTAGTCCTATGTGTGAAAACGACAGCGGAAAACGAGGACGAGACGATACAAACGGAATGTACGGTAATTTAAATTTACCAAGTGACATGTTATGTCCAATTGCATGCTTACGAAACCAAAACCATACCTAAACGATGCACATAAACTCAACGATGAGGCATACAACCAACGGGACTAAAACACAGCATCCGAGAACCTTTGAAGATGCTAAAAAGCCCAAATACAAGCCTACGTTTCGAAACAGGCTTGCCCGTTTCGATACGCGGGCTCCATTTTAAAAGCTAGACCAGGCCGTACCGATACGGTCCACTCCGTTCTGGTACAGGGGTCTCCAGTAACAAAACGTTCCGGAACAGGTTCCGAAACGGGCACTTCTAGAGGCAAACCGTATCAAAACGCGTACCGAAACGGGCACTCACAGTGTCAAATCGTATCGAAACGGCACCACCCCCGTTCTGATACGAGTATCCCTGGAGCTATACTCGTTCCGAAACAACCATGAGCATTTCGAAACGCCTGCACTCTGTGTGACCCTGAAAACAGTTTTTTGCATCTCCAAATGTTCCCAAACACACTTCAAAACAACAAGAATCGTGAAACAACAAACATACACTTAAACTAGAGGCATTACGTCCTACCACAAGCATGATAAACATTTAAACATACATAACAAGACCATTTCGTTCGTAAGAAGCATGCATCCACAAAAACATTGCATATCAAGGTTTACATGCGTTTAGAACAAAACATAAACATCTCAAAAGCATGGTTTACAAGTCCACAACAAAAAGCATTATCAACATAAAGCCAACACATAGGAGTCTAGATACACGCTCCTACAACACGTAGCATCCCTATTGCTAACTACTATATTATTTACTAAAATCATACTTGAGCAACCACAAATGCGCTTGGATGCCCTTTTCTTGCTCCTTGCTAACTCCACACTAATGATCTGCATTGTCAAAAATGAGAGCGTAAGCTAGAAGCTTAGTGAGGAAGCTCTAAAACAAAACAACGACAATGCATGGTTCAAAGCATGCTATCCTTAAGACATTCACAAGGCATACATTTACGCTAACATAGCAACATAGCCAAACGTAAAGAGAATGCATGAACATGGCATCTTACCTCATGTTATGCTAAACAAAGATATAACGAATATCTTATACAACAACCACACATGAACAAGTATATTGGCAACTATTAGCTTACTCGGATATGCGGATAACTTCCGTTGGGATTTTCACTCCCAACGTACTCAACAACAATTACCTTCTGGTGGGATTACACTCGTCACCGTTTTCACTCATGGATGGGATTACACTCATCATCACATGTTAACATTTTCCGGTGGAATATTACCTCACCGTACTCCTCCTTGATGACTACACGTCACCAAGGCCACGCGCGAATTTGACTCTTACCGTGTGCACACTCATCCTAATGATCGATCATTTATACCCGGTAATTAACTAGTGTCAATTATACTAAGCAAGTCTCATCATGATTTCACAATCTTGCACAAACATATCATCACCATATGCATCATCAATATATAGATACATCAACATGCGTAAACGAACACATACTACTCAAGTCCACATTTATGCACTATAACCAAGAATTCATAAAGTCAAACAAGAGATTAAGCTACAAACTTAATCTCCACCTTGGATTGGCCTACCAAGCACAATCCAACACCTCAACTACACACTTGAACCAATTTAAAACCGTTTAAAATAAACCACTCACTGAACACCCTTATAAAAAACCGAGAAAGCCGAATCAAGCCTCCAAACTTCTCGGAATCGAACCCGAAGCTTCTCCAACGATTTCCCTTGATTCTAATCAACCAAAAACAACATATTACTACACAAAGTATCTACAAAACCACTGTCACATAACAGACTTCAACCATAAGACCAATTCTCTACATTTCCAAGCCAAAACTAACATAAAATCCTCATTTTCGGACTTGGACTTTACCCAGCAGAAATTCATTGATTCCAACTCTCAAAACATCGTTAAACACCTTCAAAACAACCCTCAAGCATCACCATAACATCAGCCCAACTCTCCTACACCAAACTACCTCAAAAACCCAAGTTTTTAACCCTTTAAAATACCCACAAAAACCCATTTCGGGATTTTCATCAAAACCACACCATTTTGAAATATAATACACTTAAGGGCAAGATTAAACATATATTAACTTTGCAAATCAAAACCCACATAAAAATCTATCAAAACTTCTTCTTTTTTCTTAAATTTTAAAAACTTGAAGAATTATAAAAATGGTGTTTATGAGAATCTAAAACCATGGAAATGTTCGGAATAAAGAGGAGAAGTCAAAACGTGATTACCTCGTTGAAAACACTTGAAATGGTGAACGAACTTGATGGAATAATAACTTGGGGGGTTTGGGGAGGTTTTTGTCATGGAAAAAATTTAAGGAAGAAGATGAAGACACTTCAAAATAAAAGTCCCCTTTTTACTCATCTTTTTCCTTTATTTTAAAAAGTACCTTTTTGCCCTTAATAATAGTCTCAAGCCCTTTTAATTAAAACAAAGCCCAAATTAAATTAAAACGAGCCCACGACTCGAACCCGATTTAACTCTCCTAACACCCGACCCCTAAACTCGGGTGTTACATATACGCCCCTCCTGAAAGCGGTAAATCGATCAAGTTCAGGCTACTTATGAAATTAGACAACATAGTCATTGAGGTAGAATTGGTGGCCACACCACGTTTTTCCCCTTCTTCTTTAACAGTATTGAAATCGCCCCCAATTACAGTGGGTAACCCCAGAGCCTCGATGTTTCTAGCTAATTACTCAAAGAACTCCTTTCTATCACTTTGAGAATTCGGGGCATACATATTTATCAGACCCACTTTTATTTTCCATCGAGTCAACATACCCACTAAAATAATGCATCTCTTAAAGTCAATCTTCTTTTCAACGACAAAAACTTTGTGTCCCACATGGAAATAAGTCCGCCCGATGCGCCTTCTGATGGAACTACAGCTACTTCCTTAAACATTATGTTCCTAATAGGGATGTAAAAACAGGTCAACAGTTGGGTTTCAGGTCGGGCTCTGTCAGGTCGGGTCAAATCGGTTACAGGTCATTTCAGGTCATTTTTTGTTTTGACTCGATTCGGTTCGGGTTCGGGTTCATTTCGGGTCGGGTTCATTTCAGGTCGGGTTTAATTCAGGTCGGGTTCATTTCGGGTCGGGTTCATTTCAGGTCGGGTTCATTTCAGGTCGGTTCATTTCAGGTCGGGCCAAAACGGTTAATTGACAGGTTGATTTCAGGTCGGTTTCGTTTCAGGTCGGGTTCGTTTCAGGTCGGGTTCTTTTCAGGTCGGTTTCGTTTCAGGTCGGGTTCATTTTAGGTCGGTTTCGTTTCAGGTCGGGTTCGTTTCAGGTCGGGTTCTTTTCAGGTCGGGTTCTTTTCAGGTCGGGTTCATTTCAGGTCGGTTTCGTTTCAGGTCGGGTTCATTTCAGGTCGGGTTCCTTCGGGTTTAGGGTTTATTGTGTTATGTGTAGTGACTAGGGATTATGATTTAACATACATAATATTAGTACATTATACGTACATACATATAGGGATTATGGTTTAGTGCTTTAGTAGTCTAGGGATTTGGGTTTAGGGGTGGGTGATATGGTTTAAGGTGTAGGGATTAGGGATTAATGTTTAGGGTTTATAAATTGATACATACATGCTTACATGCATTGTATATATACATATATAGATGGATTATGGTTTTTATTTTTAGGGTTTAGAGTGTATGGTTTAGGGTTTAGGGTTTATAAATTGATACATACATACTTATGTGCATTATATATTTATATATATATATATATACATATATATAGATTGATGTTTTTATTTTTAGGGTCTAGGATTTATGGTCTAAGGTTTATGGTTTAGGGTTCATAAATTGATACATACACACGTACATGTATTATATATACATTGATGGATTAGAGTTTTATTTTTAGGGTTTATGGTTTATGTATTAAGGATTAGGGTTTAGAGGGTAGTGGTTATTGTTGAGGGACCGTGGATTAAGGATTAGGGACTATGGATTAAGGATTAAGGATTAGGGTTTAAACCTCTAATCCCTAACCTATGAACCTTAAGCACTAAGCCCTAAACCCTAACTCATATGCATTGTATATATTGATGGATTATGGTTTTTATTTTTAGGGATTAAGGTTTAAGGCTTTAGGCTTTAGGCTTCAGGCTTTAGGGTTTTAGGGTTTTAGGGTTTTATTTTTAGGGTTTAGTTCACTAATAATGAAACTTAAACCCTAATTCAAAACACTAAACTAAAACAAAAACCCTAAACTAATAAAAACCCTAAACCCATAATAAGAAACCCTAGACTACATCAATTATGTTTTTAATTAAATATTAATTTAAAATATATTTTTTATTTATTTTTAATTAAATTGTAAAGATTAATTTTTTCCTAAATTTAAAAGTGCGGGAACTTTCCCTCCCAATATTACATCAATTTTCAATGTGCATCAAATGGTTTTAAACCATTTTTCATTCATGTCGTTTGGTGCCATAATTAAAAGGGCTTTTTTCCATTTATTCTTTCATTTCATTCAATGTTATCTGTTTTTTTTCTCATTTTCTCACTATGCATTGTTGATCACCACCGTCGCCGTCGCCGGTCTAGCTCTGGCAACAAAAAAAATTCAAAAAAAAATTCCTTTTCTTCTTCATTTATCCTCCCTAAACTCAAACTCAACGTTAATTTTGGAAAAATCACAACAGATTGTAGTAGATTTAAAGATAAAGGTTCAAATTTTTTTGAGGTTTTATCATCTGATTTCAACAATGCACCGTTGGATCGGGTTGCGTTTCGAATATGATAGCTTACTTGTGACTGCGAATCTCCTTACCGTACGGATTTCTCAGCCGTGGCTTCGTTCACCAAAAATTTAAGGTAGACGATTCGACTTCTTTTTCCTTCTATTTCGCCGATTGATGCACTATAGACTTATTTTAAGTAATATGTTTTTCAACATGCAGATTGATGCAACTGAAACGATCGAAGAGGCTGAATCTTTGGAGCAAAAGTGAGTTTTTTGTTCTTGTCATGGTTTGGGGCACTCATCCACCTTTTTCAACTGTGAATAAAAGGCAACTTGTTATATAATCATTTTGTTTATTTACCTTTTCCCTCATTCAGGGTATACAAGCAGAAAGTGAAAATGTTGTGGAAGAAGAAATTGGAATTGGAGTCCACTAGATCAAATAAACGTTGCAAGGGGAAGGAAGCTGATGACAGGAAACTGACAATGAAGATTCATCTAGTGACGGTGATAGTGATGAGAACTTTGCAGTTGATTGGAGAGCTCAACTTCTATGAAGTCTACTGCAAATGTCGGTTCTCAGAACTGTGAGTACTTTTGTCTTCTTTGACATTTGACTGCAGTATAATTTCCAAATCATGTATTGTATCTATATTGTGGAAGTAATGAGTTTTTGGGCATAGAAAGAAGCGTTGTAGAATGGGATGCTAAAAGGGTATTGGTAGGTGCAAGTGCTCGTGCTTTAATGGAGTGCTTGTGTCGAGTTTCGCAAAAGAACCGTCATTGTAATTCTTTAATGGAGTGATAGTGATGAGAACTTTGCAATTGAATGGGATGTTAAAAGTCTTTGGTTCTTAAAAATATGTTACGGAACCGTCATTGTAATTCTTTTGTTGTGAGAGTGTATCTTTTCTGTCGAGTTTCGCAAAAGAACCTATGCATAGGTCAACTATTTTTGTGCAACTGGATGAGATTAATTAGTTAGAAACCTCTGCCAGATGTTGGTTTTGCTTAACAAGTTTAAGAACAAGAGAATGTTACAGGTGGATAGAAATGATGGCCCCTGTTTTCTCGAGAGCTGCCTGGCGTTGTGTATGGTACATGATTCAGGTTTGCCTTTTAGACTTCAGGTTTTTTACTTTTTTATTATTGCCTTTTCCCTTTCCTTCTGTTTTGGGTGGGGAACATATATTTCAATTGGTATATATCTTTTCTATCATACTATTTAATGCTAAATACGAGATTGTACATCTATAATTTGGTGCTAAGTTTAAGTGAAACATGATTCTTAGATTAATTTAATGATGGATGAGGAGCTGGCCTGGATTTTTTATCTGGCTAATGTCTGAGAGTTTCCTATGTTACTGTACTGCATTTTTTATATCTTTGGAGCTCTAGTTCTGCATGCACCACTTACGATCACTCGGTCTTGTTATATTAAGGTTTATAAAATTGCAACGTACACCAGATTTTCAGTTTTTTATGTCACATCCTTGGCTAGTCGATACATTCTTTTATATACTTATCTATGATGATGGTTCGGTAGTGGTGGTGACAGAAGCTGATCTTGATGGATATGGCCAAAGTTTTGAACCAAGTGCCGCGAGAAGTAGAATATGGGCATATTTAAGTGTGGTCTATCGAGTTAGAGTCGTCGGTCAGGCAACAATTGCAAGAATCTCATGCTTGTGGCTAAGCTGCCAAGTACTTCAAAAGATTTCATCACAGAATACATCTTTTTCTATGTTTGTTCTTCTCTTGTAAATCGAGTTACCATTTCTTACGAATCGAACACAAGATGGAGCATAAATGCTTAAGGATCAAGTGTATATCATTCATATATTAGATGTAAGTATTTTGCTTGCCTTAATGGAGTGCTTGTGTGGGTTACACTGAATGACTAATGCAATGATGGTTTAGCAGCTTGCTTTGCTTGTTTACGTTTCTTTGTAAAGCTTTCAATTTCTTTTTAGGTCTAAAAAACAAATGGTTGCTTACTCTACCATGAAATATGTCCTCGTATAAATATTTGTTCTTTCTCCACTTGGTTACTTTAAAAGTCTTGGTTACTTTAAAAGTTGGTGAGATTCGTTGTATAGTAGTTGATATCTTCACAATTGATCGACTTAATTGTTTAAATTAAGTCACAATCTATGAAAATTATTCAATACAAATTAAAGAATATAAAATATTTTTGTTTTAGGGTTTAGGGTTTAGGGTGGGGAGTGAAATGAAAGGCAATTAATGATGGAAATAAATGTTGATTGTGGTTTAGGGTTTTGCAAGCTTTCAGTTTGTAAAGATTGAAAATTTTAGATTATTAAGTTTGTATGTTTGTAATTTTAAACTTCTATGCCTTATTCTATCCAAAGTTAAACACAAACATTATTGTTAAGTTAATTATAAAGATTTAAACAACATAACATAATTAAGTCATTTAAGTTATTGTTAAAGTTATTTAAGTTTTTATATATTCACTGTGTTAATTAATTATTCTATCCAAAGTTATTCAGGTTTTTATAAAGTTATTTAATTTAAGTTAATTAAGTATGTTAAGTTAATAAAAAAATTTAATTAACTTATGTTAATTAAGTATAAAGATTTAATTTAATAATGTTTATTCATTTAACTTAAGTTAATTAAGTATAAAAATTTATCTTTCAAATTATTTTAAAATTAAAGTTAAGTTAATTAAGTATAAAGATTTAATTTAATAATGTTTATTCATTCAACTTAAGTTAATTAAGTATAAAAATTTATCTTTCAAATTATTTTAAAATAAAAGTTAATTAGAAAGACAATTTGATTTAATAATATTTATTCATTCAACTTAAAATGAATACAAGTTAATTAAAGTTAAATTAGTTAATTTATTAATACTTGACATTATTACTAAATATAAAAAATTACTTATTATTTTTAATTAATTTTAAAATTTTAAATTCATTAAATATAACTTCTTCAAATGTCAGATAATTATCATTATTAGCAAATCAAATAATAATATCAGTTCAGGTCAATATCAGTTTAGGTCAATATCAGTTCAGGTCAATATCAGTTCAGGTCAATAACAGTTCAGGTCAATATCAGTTCAGATCAATAACAGTTCAGGTCAATAACAGTTCAGGTCAATAACAGTTCAGGTCAATAACAGGTCGGGTTCAAATTAGGTCGAGCTCAAAACAGGTCAGTTTCAAAACAGGTCGGGTCCAAACAGGTCGGGTTAAATCGGTTATCTGGCAGGTCAGTCTCGGGTTCGGGTTCGTTTCGGTCGGGTGCAGTTCGGGTTCGGTTTTTACAGTAACAGGTTAAATTCGGGTTCGGGTTCACTTCGGTCGGGTGCAGTTCGGGTTCGGTTTCTACAGTAACAGGTCAAATTCGGGTTCGGGTTCGTTTCGGTCGGGTGCAGGTCGGGTTCGGTCATTGAATTTTCGGGTCAAACCAGGTTCTGACTCGATCGGGTTTCAGGCAGGTTACCAGGTCGGGTCAGTTTTTCACACCCCTAGTTCCTAAGACGTTCAATCACCTGAGGTTTCACCACTGAGAGTTTCGATTCCTGGAGGAACGCCACACTGGCTTTACTTAATTTAATTGTATGGCAAACGGCTCTCACTTTTTCCATCTTCCCCAAGCCTCTAACATTCCAAGAAAGAAAATAGCAATTCTTCATATTTGAACATTAACAGGATCTCACCTGGTGAAGCAATCTTACGCCAACCTTTGAGCTCCAGCCATCTCATCCAGTTCTTCGAACCGACCCATCACAACGGTAGAAGGTGCATCGAACTCCACTCCCAATTGCGTTCCAACCCCTAATGTTTCTTCCGCCTCTTAAACAGGATCCATATCCCCAATAGGACTTGAGATTGTTGGCACTTGAAACATGTATTTGGCTCCCATAATTCCCAACATCGAAGCTCCATTGGATTCTCTCCTTCTACTAGCCCCTTTTAGATTTTTTCTGGATTTGACTTTCCTTTTGGAACCTGATTTTCGCCGGCTAAGGTTGTCAAAACCAGCTCTTAGGTAAATTCTCCAGTCGTCTATTTGTCGAGGAGAAGTACTAAAACACCCCTTATGACTTATGACTAGGAGATTAGAGACCACCTCCCCTGATGATGTGTCATCCAGATCCGATATCCCTCTAATTGGAACATCTAGTAGCTTTGATCCATTGGAAATAGATGGCCCAGATATCTCCATCGGGTCCAAAGCCCTATCCTTATCAACTGTGTCCAATAGCCCATTATCCGAAATGACGAGGACTTCAATTAAACCGCTGCCAGAGATGTTGGTTTGGGACTCAAGATTTGTTTCTTCGATGGGACTTTGAAGGTCAGTAGAGAATATGTGATTTTGTTGGATTTTTAAACTGACTCCAATGACGCAACCGACATTTCCTTCGAGCGGTTCACCCTTCTTCAATGCAGTATCAGAATCGTAAAGACTAAACGACGCCTCTTTTTCTTCTGATTCCAGACCATCAAACGACGCACCACCGTCGAGAAAAGTTCGGTCGTCGTCGTATTCCTCAATACGAATCTTCACAACGTGACTGCATCCATTTACCATGATTACTACGTTATCAGTGATGTTTGAGGCCTTCTGGACAGATAGCAATACACGGGCTTCATCGAAACGATCTCTATTCAAAGTTTCCTCATCAATTTTTAATACCTTTCCCCATCTGTCAGTAAAATGAATTGAAACTCAACTAGTGGTTCAGTAAAAAAGAGGATGATGTTCATCCTAGGAGATTCAGATTCAATTAGTTTTGTCTACAAGATTTGTGTTATCAAAGAGTTAAAACATATGAACATATATTACCTTATAATCACCTCACAACTATTAAAAGAACATTAGATGAAGTGATTTCAATCATTTGAAACTGTTAGGTTTTTTTGATGTTTTGTAAAAAAAGATTGTAACTGCGGATTGTAGTGAAAACTCTCAAATTGAAAAAATTATTAAGAGGAGTCTTTTGAGTTTAGAGGATTTAACATAAGAGTTTAAAAACTCTTTTATCCTTAATAATTATTAAAAGTATCTAAATAACCTAAATTTACGTTTGAAGTAAAACATATTCTCATATATAATTTAAATAATTATTTTTCTTCAAATATACAAGATTGATATATATGCTTCAAATATCATTTAAATTTAATAATTAATCAAATTGTATTAATAATATGTTATATAAATAAGAAATTAATATATATGGGTAAAATATATATCCTTCGAATATGCTCATTAATGTTATGTTAAAAAAATAATTTTTATAATCTAAATAATATTAATAGATACAAAATATTGCTAACTAATAAACTATTCAAATAAATATTGAATATAATCATATTTTATATGTCATTTTGCTTGTTTAAATAATCAAACAACTATAAGCTATCAATTAATTTTATCAAACACTTTTATGCAATCAACTAATGTAATCCATTAGTCAAATCATCTAATATAGTTCACCATCAGCTATCATATGTAATACACTATAAATTATTTGTTAATTGTCAAACAAGACCAATATTTTAGTGTATCAAATTACATCCCCAAGGTAATATCAGAATTTAAACTAATACAAAATGAAACAACATAAATATTTTTGATTATTCGATCAATTAATAGAGATCGTGAACAAAATTTGAAGATTAGCTCAGTGGAAAGGTGAGAAAGCAATAAATTTTGATTCACTAATAGACTAGCTTAATACCATTTTAACGTTTGCCTTTTTTCCTTCTTATATGCAGGGTTTGACTTTATTCTCCCACTCAAAGGGTTATCTAAGGTCAGACGATGTTATTAAAATATGTCACAAATATATAATTTAAAACGTGTTTATCATTTTGCCTACCAAAAACATGTCATAACATATTAACATTATCCAATTTAGAGTCCTATCTTCATCCTTCCATATAGGGATTCTTCTTAAACTCCCAATCCATTATCTGTTAAGATAGGGTTTTGCTATTAATAACGGTTGACTATAACTCTAAGATATTTATTTTTTAAAGAAAAAATGTAAGTTAGGGATAGTCATAAATCATAGATTCAAGGACTTGATATATTGTTTCGGGTTAAAAAAATTACCATTTAACTTTCTTTTCACTCATTTTTTAATCACTCTAACATTAGATAATTAATGATTTTATGATTGATCATATATCTTTTAATGATTATGAAATAATCCCAAAGTTTTCTTACTTTTTGTGCAAGAATCTTGGTTTAAGATTCTCGTTAATTTTTCTACGATGGAGCATCTTCTTCCAACACCCAATGGTGGAGAGGTGGAGAAGGAGAAAGCAACATGTATATCTTGATTCCACGTTTATCGAATGGTGAATATTGTAGATTAGAGTGGATTGGGATTTCATGAATTTTAAAGTGATTTTGGAAAAACCTTAACTAGTAGAGTAGTAGGAGACGTATATGATGAGGCAAGTTTGTCGGTGTCATGAGTGGTCTTAATAGACGCTGAAAAATGATGATTTTAGTGTCGTCGTGACACGAGATGAAACTATAAAACTTTCATATTTGAAGAAATAAAGTAAAATAAAAGAAGAAAGAGAAAAAAAGCCGAAAATAACGTAGGTGGTATGTGACTGTCATGTCCGCAAAAATGCGTCCATGCAGCACATGTGGATGCTATGTCACCTTCAATATGATTTAACGCTTGAGTGGCTAAAATAAGAAAAAAAGTTCATTGATTAGAGTTGAGTGATGAAATTTGTAATTTATCCTATTATTCATAATAATTCTAATGTTAGAATCATTAAATATTTATATTCAAATTTCAGCAAACGTAAATAATTTAAATTTATTAGAGTAAATTATGTCAGGTACCACTAAACTATTGGGGGTGACCCGTTTTTATCACCAACCTTTCAGTTGGTCTAAATTTGCCACCAAACTTTATTTTTCGACTCGTTTATGACACATCGTCGTTAACTCCTTAACGATGTGATGACTTAGATGCTAGACCAAAATGACGTCGTTTTAGTGCCGATATTTTGATACTAAATTGCTCAAAACGGCGTTATTTTGCTGGAGGAAAATGTAAAAATTTATGCACTCAATGGGATTTAAACATATAACCTTTAAAATCAAAGGCAACATCTTAACCACTAAGCCAACTTAACATTTTTTTTGTTTCCGGCACAAATAAATATATCTTCCAAACTGTAGTTTATCATATAAATAATATACATATATCATTTATAATATAATATATATAAGAAATATATTAGTATACAAATATTAATATATAAATAATAAATAAAATAAAAATATTTAAATATTTTTATATTATAAATATATTATTATAGAAACTAAAAGACTATTTTTCAAAACCCAAAATTTCCAAAAAATCCAAAATTCAACAAAACCTTAAACCCTAAACCCATAAACACTAGCCCTAAATTATAAAAAGCCTAAAATTTTATTCATAAACAAATAATATTAAAAATATATAAACAAATAATATTATTATAAAAACTAAAACTGATTATAAAAAATCTGAAACTTCCAAAATTAAAAAAAAAATTACAAAAATTTACCAAAATCCTAAAGCTAAAACCTCAAATCCATCCATTTTGGTTGCTAATGAATTTATGATTTTAGGGTTTATGATTTAAGATTTTAGGGTTTATAAGTTAAAGTTTAATGTTTTGGTGGATTTTGGAGTTTTTTTTAATTTTTTAAATTTTAGGTTTTTAAAAGTTTTTTATAATAATAATATATTATTTATTTATACATTTAGTATTATTGATAGTATAATTTTTTATTTAATATATATTTTTTAGTTATATATATAAATATATTATTATATGTATATTTATATTATTTATATTATTTATATAGAGTAATATTATTTATATAATAAAATAAATTGAATTAATCTCAACTGCAGTTTGGAATATATATTATTTGTGCTGGAAACAAAATAAAGATATTAAGTTTACTTAGTGGTTTAGAGGTTGCCTTTAATTTTAAAGGTTTTTAGGTTCCAACTCTCATTGAGTGCATAATTTTTCATATTTTCCTACAACAAAACGAAGCTGTTTTGGGCAATTTAGTATCAAAATAGTGGCACCAAAACAACATCATTTTAGTCTAACATTCAAGTCATCACCCAAGTTGACAGTAGAAAACCTCAAAGTTAGAGAGGCGATGCTACTCTCTAGTGGACAACCTTTTAGCTCTCCATCAAGTGAAAACTTGCAATTATTTTTTTAATTCTCAAAGTTATACCTTCTCTAAATTTGTTTAGGGTATAGGTTTAAGGGTTTAAGGTTTAATAGTTTAGGGTTTTAGGTTAAGGGTTAAATTATTTTTTTATAAAGAATAGGGTTAGATTGAAATAATATTTAAATAATGAGAGTTCAGTAGAAATACGGAAATAGGTGAGGTATTAAATATATAGTTTATCCTTATTAAAAAATAAAATTTTAATATATATATATAATGATTTAATTGAATTTTTAAAGTAATTATTAATTATTTGATGGGTCCTTGAAATTTTAAATCTTTATTAATTAATTTAATAGTGTTCAATAGTGTTCATCATTAGTGGTGTTCAGCGGTGTTCGTTGCACGTTGTAGAATTTTCCAATGTATTAATTGTTTTATTGGATTTGATGACAATATAATTATAAATTAATTTAAATAAATTACCAAGTACAATAAGACGATAGATCTTTTAAACAAGATTAGAAATTTGATTTTTAGTTTTATAATTGAAACATATTGATTTTAAAGGGTTGTATCATAACATTATAAATGTTTACAATTAAATTTAAACAGAAATTTGACTCGACTCTAATTTTTCTAAAATAAAGTTTGAGTTATAAAATAAGACTCTTAACTCGAATATCTCAAAATATTTTGACTTGACTCGATCGAATGATCACCCGTATTCATGTGACTGTTTCTTCCATTACTATTATTTATTTTAACCATAGAGTGTTAAATATGTGTATATTTAATAAATCATAAGAAGTATACATAGGGAAGGTTGTAATCTATCAATATAATCGATGAGCCCAAAACTAATGTCGATGCCAAATAAAATAGTTGGCGGACGTAAGTTTGATTGGAAAGTTGGTTGCTTCACTGAAATACACAAGATTCTTGGTGGTAAAAGAAAGAATCATGAGAGGATATCTAGTTTGAAGGGGAGCAGAAGAGAAGAAATAAATGAGTAAAGAAATTTTATTTGGGTCTGATTACTATGTAAAGAATTTATACATTCGATATATAAAATTACAAACAAAAAAAACTAATTATACAAAAATAAAGAAAATTAAAGGTTACACAACGTAATATTACATAAGAAAATAGGTTACATAAGATAAAATTAGATCAAGTAAGATTAGATTAAATTAAAATCTATCTAATCAATCTTTATATTTGATATAGAGGAGGTTGTTTTGATTTGATAGCATCTAATTTCTAAAGTTCCCATCAATCTCAAGCATTTGATATTTTCTAGGCAAACAAACAAGCTTGTTGTTCTTATCTAATCAATTCCTAATATTTTAAGGTAAATTACATATTTAGTGACTCAATTTTTACAATATTTTTGTTTTGGCCATTCAACTTTATTTTTTTTGGTTTTATCATCCGACTTATAAAATTCATTTTTTGGGTTACCTAGTCGCTAGTTATGTAACGGTACAACTAAAACATCGAGTTGTGGGCAATTTTATTTATGAAATTAACCTATTGTTTTAACATTCTTCTTCCCCATGGTTGAAATCCTTCTCCACCGCTATTCAACCATCACTGATTTTAGTTTTTATCGTAATTGGTACCAAAATGTTTATCTTTTTCTCATTTTTTTCTTAGTTTGATTTTCTTCAAAATTCTCATGAAATTGACAAAACTTAAATCAAAGCATTAAGACCTTTTCTTGATATGATTAACAATCTCTATGGTCTAATTAATATGGAATCGAGATATATTGTTTTTTCGCCTCCCTTTCGACCTGCCATTGTTTGGATTCGAAAGAAAATACCCTATCGTGAGTTGATCAAAACGAGTCTGGAAATTTGGATCATAGAGAAAAGTTTTCAAGGGATTTTTGCATAAATTTTCCAAAAAAAAAGGAGTTAAATTAAGTTAAAGACTAAATGGTTGAATGATTGAACATAGTGAAATTCAAAAGTTGAGTGATGAAATTGAAAAAGATTAAAGTTTAGTGAGCAAAACAAGAACAAAATAAAATTGAGTAGCCAGAAACGTAGTTTAACTTATTATTTATACAAACTTTAGAGGTTGTCCAATGTCCACTCACTTGTCCTAGCCTAGGCACGAGAAAATTTGACTTCTGCCTTTATATTTGTGTAACGTTGAGGTTTAAATTAAAAGGTTGGGGTTTTTGAAAGAAAAAATTGAAAGAAAAAAAATACAAAAAATCATAGAATATAAATGTTGGGTAATTATATTATACACGGGTGAAAATAAAAAGTTTCCACATGCTTCTTAGTTTTTTTATAAAATCTCTTAATTTTATAATTTAAGGATTCAATTTAGAATTAAAGGTCCAATGGGTTTATGCGTCGGGTTTAAAATTTAAGGTAGTTAGAATTTATAGATTATAGATTAAAACTTATATCTCTAACTTAAACCTTGACTTCTAACCCTAAATTCTAACCATAAATTTTAAATTTTAATCACATACCCTAAATTAGATTCATAAACGCTAAAATTAAGGTGGTTGTAGAAACAAAAACACTACTAGTACATTGAATATTTCCCATAAATGTTTATACCTTAATAATTCATTTTTGCAACAAATATAATTATTTAAATTTTATATAAAGTAACAATTAAGTGTTTTTTTAAATTAAGTGGTCATGTTTGATGAAGAGGGGATTGAGCCAAAATTAGAGGTTTGATCGGTCAAATATGCTAATTTCGGTGTTTGGTAAAGAGCGAATTAAAATAGCGGATTGGGGTGAAACCTCTATTAAAAAACTGCTAATGTGAGCTTTTTAAAATTAGAGATTTTGACATAAGAGTTATAAAGACTTTTTTACCCTTAACAATTATGAAAAATCTCCAAATAACCTAATTTTAATCATTTTTATTTTAATTCTTTAACATCACGTATTTACATTGTGACATTTGTAAACTAATACTTTTTGTTTTTTTTATTATCGCACATTTATATTTGTATTTAAATTTAATAATTAATTAAATTATATTAAAAAATTATATAAATAATATATATAGACCCTTCAAATATGCTTAGTAATGTTATATTAAAAATACTTTTCATAATCTAATTAATATTAATAGATACAAAATATTGATAACTAATAAACTATTCAAATAAGTATCAATTAAAATCATGTCATTATATGTCATTTTGCTTATTTAAAGAATCAAACAACTATCAACTATCAGTTAATTTTACCAAACACTTTTATACAATCAACTAATACAATCTGCTAGTTAAATCAGCTAATACAATCCGCTAGTTAAATCAGCTAATACAATCAGCTATCAGCTAATGTAATCCTTTGTCAACTATCAGCTATCCGTTAATTGTCAAACAAGTTCAGTGTGTTTTAATTTGATTGCCAAGATTGATGTCATAATACTTAAAAGGACGTAAACTTGAGTGCATTTAAATAAATTTTTATTTAGAATATGAAATCCAATGGTCAAATTGTTAAAACATGAATAGTAAAAATTGTGTAAGAAATCAATTTATTCTTTTATTATTTTAGTTGTTCTTTCAGTTTTCAGGGTTTCGTTTTAACTAATTCGGATCGTCTCGCGTCGCACACCTAACTTTGGTAGATGAGTCTTTTAATGAGAATTTTCTGCATACACAATCCCTCAAACTCGAGACATGCTTAAGTGATAACAAACTGGTTACCACTTGAATCAACCCATTGATAATTTATTCTTTTATCTTAATAGGTGCTCGTACTCAAATTATAATAAAATAAAGGATAAACTACACCAGTAACCACCAAATTCACTACAGGGTTCCGTATATCACACTTACAATTTGCGGACGACACTTTGATTTTTCTCAGTGGGAATGTGGACGAAGCGATTCAGATTAAGCGCATTTTGATGGGTTTCCAATATGGTTCGGGTTTGCATATTAATTTTTCCAAATCCTGTGTATATGCGATAGGAATTGAGGAAGATGTGGTGAATGATATGGCGCGGGTTATTGGATGTGGTACGGGGACATTGCCTTTTACGTACTTGGGTATGCCTATCGAGAAGAACCCGAGGAGTATTACGATGTGGGAACCGGGAATTGAGCGATCGTTGTCTTTTGCAGCACGTTTGGTCTTGGTAAATTCGGTTCTCTCCTCCTTACCTTTATATTATATGAGTGTGTTTGCTGCACCTAAGAGTTTTGAGGATTGATAAAATCAGACGTGCCTTTTTTTGGGGCGATGTTGAATTGAAGAGGAAAATGAGTCGTGTTAGCTGGGCGCGAGTGTGTCGGCCAAGAAGGTTAGGGGGTTTGGGTGTAGTGGATTTACATTTGCGTAACTTATCCTTATTGGCCAAGTGGACATGGCGTTATGCGACTGAACAACATTCTCTTTGGTGCGATTTGATTGTGGCGAAATACGGGGAACAAGTGCTTAAATGGCGAGTCAATTTCGAAAATAAAAACTGTATGTCTACATTGTGGAAACAAATTGTGATGGTACATGATGATGAAAGAGTGGCCCTTTATATGGACAAGAGTCGGTTCAAATGGATGTTGGGTAATGGGTTACGCACATTGTTTTGGTATGATACGTGGTGTTTGGATATGCCGTTGAAATTAGCATTTTTGAGGCTGTTTCGGTTGGCCTTGGATAAAATGGCATGTGTGGTTGACTATGCTAGGGGGCTATTTCGAGCATGAAGAATGGCATGATTTTTTTGGGTGTGAATTGCGTGGCTTTGAACAACATATGGTGCTGGAACTGAGGGAGGCTGTGCGGGGGTGGTGGTTGTGCAAAGGGCGAGAGGATAGGATAATTTGGTGCCCAAATGTGAGGGGCAAATTTTCCACAAAAGAGTTGTTGCATTTGATGACATGCTATGGTGTTGACGAGGGGGATATGAAGACCTTTGTAGTATGGAAAATTGATGTGCCACCCAAGGTACAATGTTTTCTTTGGTTTATTCTTCGTAGTCGATTGCCAACATTGTGTTTTTTGCGAGATCGGGGAGTTCCGTTGTTTGATACATTGTTGTTTGCGTGTGGTGTGGTGAGGGAGAGGATGAATTGAATCATATTTTGTTTTCTTGTCCGGTAATCAAAGGCATATGAGATAAATTTTTTCAATGGTGGGGACTGATTCTGGTGCAACCTAAGACGATTCAAGAATTCAGTGGTCAATGTTATGAGGGTGTGTTTGGGGGGCTGCTGCGAAATTGGTGGATTGTGGGATGTGCGGCATTGTTATGGTCCATGTGGTTAGCTCGAAATGATTTAATTTTTCAACAGAAAAGATTGGCGATAGAAGAAACTATGTTTCTAATTAAAATGTGTTCATTTCATTGGATAAAAGTAACACACGAGGGTCAATTGATTGGAGAGACTTCTTGGTGGAATTGCTCACGTGTTTGCATTCCGGCTGTAGCTGAGGGTGTGTCGCGACCAACGATGGTGTGGTCTCCACCGATAAATGGTGTGGTAAATTTTAATGTGGATGGGGCGGTATGAGACAAGTCTGGGCCAAAGGGATGTGGTGGTGTTTTGAAGGGTGCGAATGGGAAGATTTTACCTATGTTTGTCGGACCTTTAGGCGTGATGGATTCTAATATGGCGGAATTATGTGCTATTGCGTCCGTATTGGAGATTTTGTTGGAGTTGAATTTATCGGTATCATCTATCATCATTGAGTCCAATTCTCAAGTGGCTTTGGCATGGGTGGTTCAAAGTGATATGAGGTCGTGGAAATTATGGTCTTGGTTTCATTTGATTTATGAAGCATGTCGGCTTTTACCGTGTGTGTGCTTTAACCATGTGTTACGTGAGGCTAATAGTATAGCGGATGCTTTAACGAAAGGTGGAGTGGTACAAACGTCATGTTGTAGAGCGATTTCTTGAGGTGTGCTGATTGTTTGGCGTCCTTGCTGCGACTGGGGGTTGCGCGATATCTTGAGGGGTGATGGTTGTTTGGTGTGCTTGTTGCGGATGGGGGCTGCGCGCTGTGCTTGCTGCGGTTGTAGGGAGGACTTTGGTAGGCGTATTTGCAACTTAAAGAATGAGGGTGGGTCGGTCTTGTGCGGGGAATCGCGCCTTGTTCGATGGGTGATTGGTGTTTTATTTGTTTCGCATTTACACGTCGTACTCTTTTCCTCCATCTAGGCTGTAGGGAGGTTTTTAACGAGACGTGTGTAAGTGTTGTTTGTATGATTTGGCGACTAATAAAATCATACTTTTCCGTTCAAAAAAATCACTTATTACATTGACCTATTTTGACCACCGCCGTTAAAAAACTAACGGATGAGTGACAGAGATGTTAATAAAAATTTGTAAAATTACACATTTAGTCCCTATTATTTACCTATAATATCAATTTGGTCTTAATTTTAATTTAATTTATTAAATTTAATCATCGATCGAATGACGACACATGTCATCACCCGATTGGACAATTTATTTTAATTTTTTATTATTTTATTTAATATATTTATTTTCCTCCAACCAAGTGGTGACACGTGTCACCTCCTGGTTAAAGGAAAATAAAAAAAATAAGAAATGTGCTTGGTGTGGTTTGAACCTAAAACCTCCAAGGTAAAATCCATACTATTGCCACCGCACCAAACCACTACTACTAATACAAATTACACCCTTTTGTATATATCTTATAATATAGTAATTGTTAGGGAAAAAGAAGTAAAAATAATTGAGAGGGAATTCGAACTTAGGTCATTTGGGATGTGTAAAAATATACAAACCACTAAATTAAGTCAATTCTTTTAGAAGAAAAATAAAATATTTTAAATATATTTAAATTATAGTTAAAGTAAGATTTAAAATGAAAACAAATTTATGATTTTTATGTTTATAGATTAAATTGTCCAATCGGGTGATGACACGTGTCGTCAACCGATTCGATGATTAAATTTAATTAATTAAATTAAAATTAGGATCAAATTAATATATAGGTAAATAATAGGGACTAAATGTGTAATTTTACAAATGTTTGTTAATTGCCACGTCACCCCTCCGTCACTCATCCACTAGTTTTTTAATGTCGGTAGTCAAAATAGGTCAATTTAATAAGTTTGGTAGTCTGATTAACGAGTTCGATGGTCAAAATAAATATCCCCAATTAGTTCGGTGGTGAGTGATATAGTTTACCCTAAAATAAAATAAAAAGAATTATCTTAAAAAAATACTCACATTACCTCAAATATGTCGTGGTCATAGAGCTAAATAGTTGATCAACGTTATAAGTAAATTTTGAAAAAGAAGAAATTTCCACCTCTATTTCTCATTGTTTTTCCTGCTTTGATCGACGATCAATTTACCACCGGAGAAGTTTCCGTTTTCTCGGCGGTAAGTTTTTCGCGGCATTTTCTCTTCTATTTTTGTTTTAATCCCCTTATTCTAATCTCGATTTACTGTTTATCATTCTCTCTTCAAATCCTTGTTTTGTTAGTAAACTTATATGCATGCTGTTAGTTCTGTTTTTATTTTTCCTCCTACACTTTCTCAGCAGCCAAACATAGATTGCCTACATTTATTAGTAATAATTAGCCCGAGTTAGTGTGGACTGTGGAGTAGCCAACGCAATATGAACTGTAAGCAGTCGAAATTTAATTCTTTCTTTTTTTGAGTTTCAGTTCTTTGTTTCTTCTTTTTGGTGTGAGATGATCGTTGAAGAATGATGGAGAAAAGCACACGGAAAGTAGGGAAGTATGAAGTTGGGCAAACTGTTGGGCAAGGAACATTCGCCAAAGTTAAGTTTGCGCAGAATTCAATCACTAGAGAGAGCGTGGCCTTGAAAGTTTTGCCCAAAACCACCATTCTCAAGCACAGAATGGTTGATCAGGTATTTATTTAATCCCCTTTTCCTTCTCTCTAAAACAGAAAATCCTGTTCAGGACAAGAGAAACCTGCTCTAGTTGAATTCATATGTCCTTGGTCATTCAAATCTAAGCCTAAGGGTTTTTAATCTTTAACTGCATAATATCTCAGAGTTTCTATGGCTGTGAAATTGTAGAAACAGTATTCTGACTAGCTTGATTTACGAATATCCTCCTTTATGATTACTATGGTAATCAGTTGGCTAAGTGCTAACCCTTTTCGGCGTGTGCGTTGCCGTTGGTTTCAGATTAAAAGAGAGATATCAATAATGAAGATTGTTAGACATCCTAACATAGTTAGGTTGCATGAGGTATGCATATACTTTCAATGATGTACATCATGCATATCTGTTCCTGCTTAAATTGTTGAAATTTTACCTTGTACCTTTTTATAGGTCTTGGCAAGTAGGACAAAAATATATATTGTTCTTGAGTTTATAAGTGGAGGGGAACTCTTTGATAAAATTGTAAGGCATCTCCTGTCTACCAAGTATTCTTAGAGTTTTTATTTTCAACTTTTTCTCCATAATAATTTATTTTAGATTTTCTTCCTTTTTATTTGTTGGTTTTTCCCCATAAGAAAAACATTTATCTCCTATTTGACTATTTTTGTAGGTTCATTGTGGAAGACTTCCTGAGAATGAATGTAGGCGATACTTTCAACAGCTTATCGATGCTGTTGCTCATTGTCACAATAAGGGTGTATACCATAGAGACCTAAAGGTGCAATGTTTTGATCCAACTTCTTTGAACAGCACTGGTTTTATGATTCATTCTTTAATCCTGGCTAACTTTTACTTTTCCTCTATAATTTATAGCCTGAAAATATTCTTCTCGATTCGCATGGAAATTTGAAGGTCTCTGACTTTGGACTAAGTGCATTGCCTCAGCAAGTGAGTATATTGACTTCTAGTTAGGTACTTAACAGAAGATAGCATTCACTGGTAATTATTCATTTTCTCTCTCTGCACATCAGCAGGGGGTTGGACTGCTCCACACGACATGTGGAACCCCGAATTATGTTGCACCCGAGGTACATTCTTCAAGCAACTTGAGGATCATGCTGCAAGTTTGTCTTATATTCTAGAATGTTTTGCAACTGTTTTGAATTCCAAAACATAATGGATTTTTGTTCTGATAGTTTCCTAGTTGCTACGAGCTAGTCATGGCTGTAAATTGTAATCATTTTATGTTTGAATCTGCTTCTATACATTAAAATACATGCATGTTTTAAGGTTTCCTTATGTCGTTGAAGTACTCAACGTAAACTGTTGCCCTTCAGGTGCTCAGCAACCAGGGTTATGATGGTGCAGCTGCTGATGTGTGGTCCTGTGGAGTTGTTCTCTTTTTTATGATGGCCGGAGATCTCCCATTTTACGAGATAGACCTTCCAACCCTGTACAGAAAGGTTAGATACCATCATTTTTTTGTGGTTGACAATTAATACATGATTAATTTTCAAACTACTTCTTTACGAGTGTATAATTTTCCAACATTTGCAGACTTGTGTACAGTTTTGAAACTGAAATTTATGTAGCTTTGGATGATAATGGAGGCTGCAAACCCAAATATTTAATATTTTTCACCCTTGCAAAACCTTCCTATTACTATGTTTTGCTTGGTGGAACCACCTATGTTGAACTTCAGGTGTACATGTAAGAATTTAGTAAGTGCATTGATATAACTGCGAAACTAACTGTTTGTCTGTTCAACATGCAGATTAGTGCTGGTCAATTTTCTTGTCCGTTTTGGTTTTCTACAGGGGCAAAATCATTAATACAGAAGATCCTTAATCCCAATCCTAAAACTGTTGAGTTACTCAGCTTACTTTTGAGTTCTAGGTTTATTATTTGAATACCATCATTATACATCATATGTATTGCATTATCATGCGTCTCCATGTCCATGACTTCCAAATACTTCTCAAAAACCTAAACTACTCGATGCATTGGCTATGACTTTCCATCAGAGTGCTTCAATGCCTATACTCTGGGTCTGGTGGATGCACAGTATATTGAAGAAACCAACAATCAGGATCCTTCTAACAAATCACTGAGCTTGCAATGATCAAATGGATAGACCACGAACTTGTTTTAACATAGAATTAAAGAATAAAATTTCATTACTCCAGGTCTTATCAGAATTCAGAACTTACTTCTAAAATGCTAATCATTTCTCTTTGTGACTATTTTCCCCAAACTCTTCAATATTTGATGATTGGCATTAGTTGGATGGATCAATGTGAATAGAGAATACTACAAAGTTTAAGACCTGCTTTTATGCTTGTTTTTATCCACAGTTTCTCTAACTGGCCCCTATATTACTGCAGCGTATTCAAATTGATGGGATTAAAAAGGATCCATGGTTTCGGAAATATTACGTGCCTGTGAGACCTAGAAAAGAAGAAGTAAATTTGGATGATGTACGTGCAGTTTTTGGTGACATTGAGGTGAGGAATTCTGTTTTGTTCTTTGTATTATTGTTCTCTCCTTCACCTAGCAGATTTTCTGATGCTCTCATACATATGTTTCATTTTTGTATTGTCACACTCACCATTAAGGTTTGGTATAGAGTTGAACAACTTAAACACAACCTGATTCCCTGGATTTTTATTCTTGCCATAATTATCTCTGCCGACTTGCCGAGTATTGATTGGTATTTTACAGGACCAGTATGTGCCTGAGCAGTCTGCAGTCAATACAGATGGTCCCCTCATGATGAATGCATTTGAGATGATTAATCTATCACAAGGCTTGAATCTATCTGCATTGTTTGACAGGCAACAGGTAAAGCAATATAAGTAGGTGTTTTTTTGTTGCGGTTTGATATTGCATTCCTTGTTGATTTCCTAAATTGTCATTCAACTTTTCATATTGTTCTGGTTCAAGAAGTTAGCATGACTAACATGTGATCTCCTACGTTGTTTTGCTTCACTCCGATGCATGAGCAATTCTCACACTTTGCATCACGGTTATTGGTTGGTTATAGCTGATACTTTTGTTGCAACTTATACTTGCTTAAAATATGAAATGTGTACCGAGTTGCTATTATCTTGCATTCAGTCAATGGAAAAGGGTTGGTGTGGGGTTGAACATATCTTCTCTTTATAATCAATGCCTCTCGGTGATGTTTGCTGACAATTTTGCATAGTGTACGAGCTATCGACCGAGCTTTTTCTTTGGCAGGATTATGTAAAACGGCAAACTCGCTTCGTATCTCGCAAACCACCAAGAGCTATAATCTCAAGTGTTGAAGCTGTTGCAGAATCAATGAGTCTCAAGGTTCATACAAGAAATTACAAGGTAGTAATTGTAAACATGTATCTTCATTGGCAATTGTTCTGTAGAGTTATGCTTTGGCACTTATATAATACTTGAGGCTTAAGATGTGCATCCATGAGTACTACATTAGTGTTATTTCATTTTGGTTAAAGTTGGTTCTTTCCTTCCAACCTCAGACAAGACTCGAGCGAATATCTGCAAATCAGGTCGGCCAATTCGCGGTTGTCCTGGAGGTAGATGCATAGATTTTTCTACCATTTCATAATCAATATACCGTTACATCGACTGGTGAATTGCAACACGCGACATGTTTTGAAGTTAGTTTTAAATCTCTCATATAGGTCTTCGAAGTTGCACCATCTCTGTTCATGGCAGACGTTCGAAAAGCCTCTGGAGATACTATTGAATACCATAAGGTTGGTTGCACATGTCTTCATCTTCATAACCGGTCATGGACTTTTCTCAGAGTTCTGTTTATTCGTATACAATAGTAATATCGTATAATGCCGTTGGCTCATTCGTGTTTGATACAAGTAAGCCTGACCGTAAGTTTTCTATGAATGCGTATCAGCAGTGACTGACGTACTACTTGCGTTTCCTTTTTGCAGTTCTACAAGAATTTCTGTGCTAAACTGGAAAATATAATCTGGAAACCGACGGAGCATTGCGCAGATCCGAGTGTTCTTAGGACAATGACTTGCTGATGCATTTTCCTGCGGTCAAGATGTACATAATCAATAAGATGGGAAGTTGTTTATCTGCTAAGCTTCACCCATAAAATCGGGTTCCGGGTTTATGGACCATGAATTCCTAGCTTGCAAGATGCAGGATCCAGAGGGTTTATAATTACTGCCCTCATGTTAATATGTATGTTCCTTCACTTCTTCCTTTCCACTTACCATAGGAAATGGCCAGTCTTTTGTGTTTTTCACTCCTTTAATTTTAGTTTTAACTGTTATTTACCATCAGTGCCAGTTCACTCACTATTTACCATTACCGTTTTAAGATGAAATTGTTAACATTCATCCGATGGATGGTCTAATTCTTAATTTTCTTTAATTTTCAGTTAAACAAATAAGATACTAACATGGAACTTTATTGATAATAACAGAGTAGTTGCAGTGGTACAATTCATATACAAGGAAAAGCCTACAAGACTAGAGCTTCCTGGAAACAAAGAAAAAACAACCAACATGAAGGTTGTTGTGGCAGATGAGATTAACCCATTGCCATCAGCCAAAAAAACCCCATCAATCTGAAGCCACCCAAACATAGAACTGCACAAACCAAACCACCACCCCTGCAACTGCAGGTGTTTCAATTCAAACACTGAAAGAAGAAAGATGCTTAAAAAAACAACTAAACATGACACTGATCCCAACAACAGACTTCAGAGGACTGAAACAAAGAAAGCTGGCAAATAGCTAAAACACCCAGGTAACACATCATCCAGCAAAGTAGAAGCCAAGAGCTATGATGATCATGCAGTGGAAACTTTAAAAACCTTGACTTGATGATAGAATTCTCCGAGAACCATGGCTCCAAAAACACCTCCGGTAAACGGGGGCTTGAAAGTTACATCAGACTTTCTTATGTCAAGAAAGCCTGCAAAAAAATCGGATGGACAGGCCATCCTCAAAAAGAGCCGAGGTACTCGGGAAAACACCAAGCCATATAGAGCAACCAGCATGACCAGTTTGTCGGACCGAAAAAACTGTGCTGAATGATGCCTCTGCGTGCGTGTTGATTATGTGATTTTGATATTTATGTAGTTGTTAAGATCTCATACGCCTTCTATCCGTGATTAGAAAAGGATGTCACATCTCCACAAGCTCTCTACAAGGAGCTCAACGGTTCGACTACTGATTGAATTGCAGTGCTGGAGATTTAACCCCAAGAGGGTCTTGCCTAATCTTTTCAGGAAAGGGATACTTTTGTTGGACACTCCGGAACAACCCGAGAAAGAAAGTACTTGCAAATTTAGTTGCTCCGCATGGGACAAGGCGGAAACACCAACATCGGTGATCGCACACCTTGACACATCCAGATCGCTGAGGAAGATGCAACTGTCTGCGACTGCCACCAAACTTGCATCAGTAATCCTCCTGCAACCATCGAGATTAAGCAACTCGAGGGTACCGCCATGTAGCCTAGCCAAGGTGAAAACTACCTCATCGGTCAAATTTATGCAGTCGCTCAGATTCACCTTCACAAGTCCTGCCTCAGAAGACTCGAGAAGGGGCAGAAGACCGGCATCTGTGATGCCATAAAGCCCACTCAAATCTACATGCTGAAGCTGAGGGCACAATTTTCCCACCATGGCCAGGCTGGAAGTCCCGAAGCCTGCGCAATTCCGTACCGACAAGGATTTAAGGGAACTGCAAGGGGAGGACAAAGGAGCTTCCAAGGATATATCCTTAATTCCCATGCACTTTACCAGGGCCAGAGATTTCAATCCACAGTTTGAGAGGACACCGATAATCCCAGTTTGTGTGACCTTGTTGCATTCCTCCAATTGCAAGCCCTCAAGAGAACCCGCAAACTTGGCAAAAGCCACCAATCCATCATCGGACACAAAGCAACACCTGCGAAGGCTCATCTGCTTAAGGTTCGGGCATCCCTTTCCCATGGCTTCAAGACTCACATCTGTTACCCCCCAGCAAGAAGTAATCATCAACGAGACCAACTTTTGCAAACCCTTGGCATTCCCCATGACCCAAAATCCCTTCTCGCTCACATTTTGGAGACCTCCAAGCATTAGATTTGTCACAGACTTTCCGTAATGCCCAATCACAGCAAGAGAAAAATCTGTGATGTTCAACCCCTGAAGCTTCACCTTTGAAAGGACAGAAGATGCTGATGAAAACAGACTCGAAACTCCATTATCCCCAACAAGTGGGCAGTCCTTGATAGAGATGGACTGCAGCTTGGGGCAAAGCTTTCCGATAGCTTGGAGACCCTCATTACCGATCTTTGGACATGATTCGATGCTCAAAGCGGTCAAATTTGGGCAATTCTCTGCAATTGCAGTCAAACCCTTGTTTGTAATTGAAGGACACTGGCATAAGTCAAGCTTCTCCAACAAATGGCATTCTTTAGCTATCTCAGACAAACCTTCGTCTCCAACACGCGGGACATTCCACAAAGAAAGCACCTTCAGAGAAGGGCAACCACGAGCAATGGCAGATAACCCGAGATTAGTTACACCACATGAAGAGCTACTTCCCCTAATAGAAAGCTTTCCGAGACCACCATGACCGCTTGTTCCAACGGCGATCGCAGCAAGCCTCATATCAGTTGCTTTCTTCCCTTCCAAGGACCTTGTAAGATACCCATCACCTTCATCAGATGAGATCATCTCAATATCATCAGAAACTGAACCAATATTCTCCTTGACCACCTTTGATGACTCGAACTCGCTCTTACGAATACCGGTCAAAAGCATAAGCCAGTGCTTTGAAACACAAGCGCAGGAGCTCCTTTCTTTGCCTCCTGAAAGGCGTTTGAAGATCTCGAAAAGGCATTCATCAGGCAGGACATTGATTGATGATTGCTTATTCTGCTCAAGCTCAGTTTCGCCAAAGAGAAAAGGGGCAGTAATTCGAGCTCGTTTACGAGGAGGGCAATAGACATCCACTTGGGAACTGATTGAACACAATCTACCCAAATCTCTGGAATTTGTATAAAAGGAACCCCCAACATAGAAATCATCATCACCTGAAATTCCAATAAACAAGAACTACAATAAGCTACAACAACCCTAACCATATTTCCAAACAGTGTAAGCAGAAATCAGACAATTCCATCTCAAGAACAATCAACCATACAAAAAAACAACTAAGTCTGCCTTAAAATTTGATAAAATCCCCTTATTTTTACAAAATTTAAAAGCTTCAATCTTTGATGCAAATCTTCAAGGATCCAAATTCCAATCCCCACAAGTCACAACACATATTCACATATCTAGAAATTCAAAGCCAATAAATATAAAGAGAAAGAAGCTTACCAGCATAATTAACAAGAGCAGGCATGGTTGAATCCCAAATACGAAACCTTTAACCCCAAAACGCAACACCCAACAAAAGAAAACGCAGGCCAAGTATAAACCTTGAAAGCTTGAATTGTATCAGAAGAATGTACTCTGAAACCCCACAAAAGTAGGGCAAAAATTGGAAGAAGAAGAAGAAGAAAAAGATTGAAAGAGAATAAGAAGTTTTCGTGTTTAGCTGAGAACAAATAACAGGAGAAAAGAATGGTATTTATTTCGTTGCAAGAAGAAAATGTGAGTGTTAAGAAATTTCCAATATTTTAATTTCAGATTCATTAACTGACAACCTTTGCTACATGCAATGCATCTTTCCTGGGAACTTTTCTTTTCTCCACCAACCGTATTTTAAGATAAAATAGTTTAAAGGGATAAAGCTTTAGTTAATCCCTGTATTTCACTACTTTCCCATATAAGTCCCTGGGTTTTTTTTGTCCATTTCAATCATTGAATTTATCTTTTTGTTCACTATAGTCTGAATTAAAAATAGATAAAAATAATTTGTTTTAATTAATAAAGAGATTAGGGGTGCTAATTGAGTTGAGTAGCTCGTGAGCAGTTCGAGCTCGGCTCGGTTAAAATTCAATCAATGCTCGACTCAAGTTGACTCGACTCGAAACCTTAATGAGTCGAATCGAGTAAGGTCTAACTGGACTCAATAAGTTCGCAAGTAACTTATTAATTTTTTTATAATGTGTTAGTTTGGTGTATTTGTGAATTGTTACTTTGGAGTTTAGATTTTTGAAATTACTTCACACACTATTTTGATGATTTTTTTGTTAAATTTGTTAATTCATGTTTATATTAAGCTATATACTATATTTTACATGTATTAAAAAAATATGGCAAAAATTCTGAAGAGCTTAATGAGCAATGAGTCGAGCAAAGTTTTATTGAACTTATCAAGTATTGAGTTGAATCGAGCACGAGTTGAACAATTTTCGAGTCGAATCGAGCACTATACAGCTCGTGATCGACTCGCTTGATAAGCACCCTAAAAGAGATGTATTAACTGACCAAAATAACTTAATCAACTAATGACTTCAACAAACACATTGTAGCAAATTTAGTGACTAATGTGGACAAAAATATCTCAAGGACTAATGTGAGAAAAGTAGAAAGTTTAGGGGGCAAATGAATCTTTAACCATATTTTAAACACAAAAGTTAACAAACAAAAATAGAAATATATCAATTATGAAATCTAGCTTAGCAGTCTTGGGATTTTCTTTTTAAATTTTATTCAACTTTGCTTGCCTTTGAAATAAAGAAATCCCCAATGTTTCCTCTTAATTAACATTAAATTGAATTTAGGGCGGTGTATGAAGTAATTATTTTTAGACCTAGCATGCAAGATTCTAGGGTTTTTATTGCAATTTGATTAATTGAAGATTAGTTTGGTCTAATCTAAATTAATCTGTAATCATGCCACGTTGAATGATTCTACGTGGTTTAAATTTACCCTTAATCGGTAGATACACTTTTTATAACGTTTCTAACGTGGTTTCATGGTAACGTTTATTCAATTTTAATAATAAATCAATTCACGCATACTCAATAGATAAAATTATTCAAATTTAAATATTTTAAGAATAAAAATATTTATTTCACCGAGATCATTCCTTAGGTTCGAAAGATACTCTTATCGATTGGTAAGATTAATGGAAAGATGACCAAAATGATTTTTTTTTTCTTTCAAAGGTTATTAAGTTGGAAAGATAAAAGAAATGGTAGTATGATGGTTAATTAATGAACAAGTGGGTGATTTAATTATCTTTAATTATTGTATACACTTATGACCAATCTTATAATAAAATTTCAATTAGCATTTGATAAAAAGCGTACAATGCTACATTTACCCATTGGGTCATCTATTCAGTTGAGGTGGCACATGACATAGCAGTTAAAATGAATATAATTTTAAAAATATAAAATAAATTTTACTAATAAACAATTTTCAAGACAATAAATATAATACAATTAATACATTTTTTATTAATAAACAATCTTTAATACAATAAACGCAATACAATTAATACACATTTTATCCATAAATATTTTTTTTTAAAATATTCAATTATAGATTTAATTACAACAAACAAAATATTGATGATAAAATATTAGTATAATTTAAAATATGCTTGATATACAAATAAGTACATAAATTATACATGTTTTTAACTTTATGTGTCATAACTATTTTTGGTAAAAATAGTTGTCTGACGTTTTATTTTGTTAATTTTAGGTGCCCAAAGTTTCAATAAATTATTGTTTTAAGGTTGGGTTGTTAAAGATATTTATCACTCAATCAGATTTAGACACATGGTATTTATTTTTTTTAATTTATTTTTATAAAAATTAAAAATAAAATAATTTTAAAAGAAATCGCCAATCTTATAATAAAATTTCAATTAGCCTTTGATAAAAAGCAAGCAAAAGCTAATCATACACTTAATCAAGAAAATTTTATTATTAGCAACTAGTGTTTGGACTTTGATTAGCATTTGGTATTAAGAATAAACTAGGAATTTCATAGGAAGATTAAGGAATCTTTTTTTTCCTCATTTAATCCCACTTTTAGGCACTAATAAGGCCGATTAAGGAGAATTTAACAATGCCAAATTGAATTAATCAATGGCTTTTGTTCATCAACCACTTGACAATAGGGGTGTGAATATCGAGTCGAGTTGAGTCAAAAAAATTGAGTTAATCGAGCTGACAATCGGGGTGAAATTTTTCGAGTCAATCCGAGTTGTTCGAGTTTATGTTTAAATTTAATTGTAAATATTTATAAGGTTATTATACTTATTGATTCAAATTTAGAAGGCTTTCTATTACTATATACGGTGTACATATATATTTCTTCATAATTGATATGCATATATTAGTTAAAGTCGATGACTCAACTCGAACTTGAAAATTAATCTACTAATTACTAAAAATTTCGAGTTATTGAAAGTCTCCTTTTATAACTCAAACTTTATTTGATTTTTTTTAATCAAGTTGAGTTTATAAAATTACAAATTGAATAGAATCGAAATTTTTTAGTTTTCAGTTGAGTTTTCCTCGCCCTATTTTACAATATTACAGTCGTGTCTTACATATTAACTAAATACATACATACATATATATACATACATGTATCTATGTATGTATTTGCAGAAAAAGACTTTATTAAGTATTTGCAGTCAAAAATGTTGAACATTGAACCTCGCCCGGAATCATTTGAGAGAGTCGTGGTTGATGGGTTGACTTGGGACAAGATAAACAAGCAAAGCAAGTGCCAAGTGGTGTAAGAGAAAATGAAAATGGCGTACATTGAATTTGTTTGTTTATCTAATAAATAAAAGAAATCAAATCAAATAAAGTTTAATGTTCAACATTTTTCTTCATAATTGATATGCACATATACTTTTTTTCTTTTATTTATTTATGATTGTCTATGTGGGTCCATTCCATGGTCGGAAAAAAATGAAATCTGACACATTGGGTCCTATCCTAGGGATTTCTAGAAGTAGGTTACAACCATTGAATTAAGGGTAAACTACAATTTAGGTCACTTATTTATGGATAAGGTTACATTTGGGTCACTCAATTATTAAAAGTATATTTGAGTCACTTAATTACGAGTAAGGTTACATTTGGGTCATTCGGTTATTGAAAGTTACACATAGGTCACTCAATTATAGGTAAGGTTACATTTGGGTCACCCTTCATATTTAAAAAATATATCAATTTGTGTATTAGATTAATTAATGATTTCAAATGAAGCATTCTAGTGTTAATGATGGTATACGAGTGATTTGGAAGAAAAATGACTAAATTGATATATTTTTTAAATATGAAGGGTGACCCGAATGTAACCTTACCCATAATTGAGTGACCCGAGTGTAACTTTCAATAATTAAGTGACTTAAATATAATCTTAATCATAATTAAGTGACATCTTTTATAGTTTACCCTTGAATTAAACCCAAAATATTTTTTTAATCATTAGTTTATGACGCATTAACCGATTGATTCAGATTGAGTTTTGTATAGGTCCATTATAAGGGCGACTTTCTAATCTAGTTTTCTCCATTCACAATGTTAAAATTCGAACTTTTAATCTTACTTAAGAGATTTAATACCTCGTCTCACTAGAATAACTCGTTGTCGGTAAATCGAAAGCATTTTCATTTGAATACAAAATATTTTTTTGGATTAAGCGGTAAAAATATCAACATCACCTCAAATGAAAGTTTTAACTCAAAAAATATGAATAAATAAAAATATTAAAAATTATTTTATTTAAAATTGAATTTGATTCGATTTTAAAATCGTGGAACTTTTGCATGCACTTACAAAGTACAAAAAGGCAACGGCAGTCCTTAAATTTTCCTCGTTTTTTCTATGAGCATATTGCATATAGAGCGGATAAACACGGCGCCTGTTGGTGATATAGACAATACATTGGCCGACGCGTCTATTTATATTTTTCATTTTTATTCTCATTTTTTTCATTTCCACTATTTAATTAAAATAATAGATAATTCAAATTCGAACAGTTTAAAATATAGGGATATGTTTTTAATATTTATACATCAATTAATTTAAGATATATATATATATATATATAATATAATTATACTTGTTGTGTAAGTAAAATTTTGAATTAATTTAATATTTATTTATCGATTGAAAATATTACTATTTTTTTAATATACGTTATCATTGATTTTTTAATATATTAAAATATAACTCTCTTTCTATATATATTGAATTAAGAATATTTAAACATTTTTAGTTTGAGTACTTTTTTAACACACATATATTATGGTGTAATTTGGGTGTATATTCTCTTTTTGAGATTTTATTGGGAAAAACACCCCCTTTAAAAAACATTTGAAAAAATATCTTCATTCAACTCACGTAGGGTAAACTCGTATTTTTCAGAACGAGAGTTTCAAACTCGTGTTTTACAAAACGAGAGTTCAAACTTGATAAAGTAACTTTTTTTTCTTACCTATTCACTCAACACGGAACTCGCGTTTTGCAAAACGCGAGTTTGCCCTACGTGGCCTGAATGAGGGGTATTTTTTTAAAATGTTAGTTAAAGGAGTGTTTTTCTCAATAAAATCTCAAAAGGGAATATTCAGTCAAATGTGCCCATATTATGTAAAAAAATTATACAAATTTGCATATTTACTCCTTAAAAATTAAAATTTAAACATGAACCTTAAATAATACAAACTAACCTTTTTAAACCTTAAACTAAATTCTTAACTCCTAAAACAAAAATTGTGTGTGTATATATATTAAATGATTTTCTTTTTAATTAAATATAATTTACATTAACTTTGTGATATATCCTCCTCAAGAGTTGATTATATAGACTATTTGATGTCTAAATATCAAATAAGTTTTGATTAAATATCCAAATTAGTACAAGAGTACAAGACAATGTGTTATACTATGTTATAAGCCCAAATTCCAGTACTAATCCAATCAGCCTACCTATGTGGACATTTGATTTGGACACAGAAATCAAAGGATGGTGCATGCATTGGATTTGGTTGGCTTCAAGTTGAAGTAAAAGAAAATAAAAAAAAAAATGCATTGAATTTGAACACAAGTTGTGGACATATGGGAGGCTTTAATAATGTTGGTCCGGTTCATAACTTCAGATGAACTGTAAGTCTTTTGTTATTACAATAAATATTTATATTCAATACAATGATTGTAGAAACTAATTTTTTTTACGAGCGTTATAGTTTTATGGCTTAGAATTTAGAATTTATATATAATGGTTATAATTTAGAGTTTATGATTAGAATTTACGGGTTAGAAATTAGGGTTTAAGTTTAGGGTAATATGGTGAGAGATTTATGTTTTAACTTATAAAGCCTAAATTCTAATTGCAACCCCTAAATTATAAACCCCTAAACTCTACCCATTAAACTAGATTTTTAAACTCTAAAGCTAAGACACTTGTTGAAACTTTTAATTTTCGCGGTTAGTGTATAGAATAATTACTTTTATGACTATAGTTTAACCGATAAAATAAAAAAACGACGAATCAATCAGTAGTGAATCCATGGAGCCATGGGCGAAGCTAGGAATTAAAAGTTAATGGGGCCGATAATAAAATATTATTGTAAGAGTTATAGAAAAATTCGAAAAAATAAACAAGACTAAAAAAACAATACTAAGATTTGATTTATTAACTTCAAGTAAAGCAAGTTTATTTTCACTTATATATTTTACCACTAAGGCAAAAACTATTTTATGATATCAAAGTAAGTAAAATATATTATAATTTAAAATTTTTACAAGGGCCAAATTAAAATATATAAATCATATGAGTGAAAAAATAAACTAAAAATAATGAGCCACGGGGCTAGGCCTCTGCCAGCCCCATGTGGCTTCGCCACAGCATGGAGCCACCTTGATAGCAATTGCATTTGTAGCTTAGGAAAAAAAATAAAGAAAATTTGTATACCCATTTTAAGGGGGGAGAATATTAAAATTTTAGACTTCATTTTTTAATTTTTGAATCCGTCACCGGAATCAAGAACAAATTTAAGTTTGCAAACCGCAGTATCTTTCTCTTTTCTTTATAACCCCAAACATCTGAATCCACGGGAGATGTGAAATGATTTGAACATGATGCTCTGTTCTTGAATTTTAGGAGTGTTTCAAGTTGCATAATTTTGATATGTATAATGTATGGGCAATACATGTTTGTCATGGGGCCGGGTGTTGCTTTATTAAAACAGGCAAGTTGCATGTGTCTTTGTCCTGCATATGCACATGCAAATCCAAGCTGTTTGCTGTTGCGTGGATATAAAATACATCAACTTGGTTGTTATTTTGGGATGGATGGGTTCATGTTTTTTTATTACAATGGCATTCATGCATGCATGTATCTGTTTACATGCATGCATACGCATTGTTTTGTCTTTAAGAATGTATTTATTCTTCGACTTAACTAGGTACAAAGATCTTGGTAACTCACATATTAACCGCCAGATTTCTCAAACATACTAATAAATAAAATACAACATGAATGTGAGGTATATTATGGTCAAATGTACCGGTTGAACACACACAAATACCTATGCAATCAGTCTGAATTAAAAATAAGAGGAAAGTACACAGATGATCATCGAACTTTTAAGGCGCTTTTATTTTAGTCACTGAACTTTTAAAATTTTCATTAGGGTCGTCCAACTTTTAGTACGATTTCATTTTGGTCCCACCCGTTAACTTCCGTTAAAAAATGTTGACGTGTCACGTTAAATTTCTTTCTTCTTCCATTTTTTTCTTCTTTCCTTACTCTGTTTTTTGTACAACATTAGATGTATTCATCACCCACATAACTTGTAAAGAGACCTGACTAAACAAAGATACATGAAAAAAAGATATTGCAATAAAAGGAGAGGTAGATGCATTTGAACAAAGGGAAAGCTTGCAGCCATCAACAATCAAATACTCAGGAAAACAACGTATTATGAACATTTAGAATATTGCATTTAATACCTGATAAATTTCTTCCTTTGCCCACTAATATATTGAGTTTTATAACCACAATCATTATGAAAGGGTTTCTACGTATATAACTATGAACTAATATCAAAGAAAATTAATTAAGAATAGAGAAAACAAAACTCATAGAGAATCTTGAAGTTAATTTCAAAAAATGAATTAAATAAAACATAGTAGAAGAAGAGAAACAGAGGAGAGGAATAACATAAGGAAAAGTTAACGTGCTACGTCAACTTTTTAATGAAAGTTAATGGGAGTGATCAAAATAAAAATAGATTAAAAGTTGAGTGACCTTAATGAAAGTTTTAAAAATTTAATGACCAAAATAAAAGTACCTTAAAAGTTTGGTGGACATCTGTTTACTTTACCCTAAAAATAATAAATAAAATACTTTTATTTGAATTTACTTATAGAAATAAATATTAATACGAATAAAAAGGGTAATGCTACATCTACCCAGCTGAGGTGGCACGTGAGATAATTAATAATATAATATATTTTTAATATACAATTTTCAAAACAATAAATGTAATACAATTAATGTTTCTTTTAACAATAAATAATTTTTAAGGTTATAAATACAATGCAATTAATATATCTTTACACAATAAATAATTTTTAAAACTATAAATATATTATAATTAATATTTTATTTTTTAATATAATAAGAATAAAAATTAATCTAACTCAAATACATTTTAGCCTGTCATAATATCATAATACAATTCATCTAAAATCTCAGCATGTTACTATTTTTTCAATCAAATTAAAAATAAAATAACATATATGAACCATGAAAACTTATGAGTTTAACTTTTGTCTCACTTCAATTTTTATGAAAATGCAACCCCTTAAACTTGTTGATTTTGTCCATCTATTATCAGCTACGAATGAAAGGACAAACTTTAATTATTTTCTTATTTTTTTTATCTCTATTACCCTTTCATGTTTCTCAAATTCTCATGATACTATAGTCTATAAGAAAACCATTTCTCGAATTAAATCAATTAGTCAGCCCAGTTTTCAAATTAACAAAATTTCTAATACCATTGACTTCTGTTAATTTAAAATTTTGATCTACTGAGTTTGAAATCTTAAATTTTGGGTATTAAAATTAGTGGGATTTAACACTATTGGGTTTTGAGTTTAGAAATATATACTGTTAAATACTTCAAATATCCGTTAATCGGTTAACTTAATTAATTAACTAATTTAAACCAAATTAATTGATAAGTAAAATTTTTAAAAATCTTTAACTGATCTCAACCGGAAATTTTTTCGATGATCGACTGATTAACTGAATTAATTCGATTCAGCTGGTTAGTTTGGTTAAACCTGAATTTCACATGTTTGGTTGAGATTGTGAATTTCACAAGCCCACATAACCTCATTTCGGACCTCGTTTTAACCAATTCCAAAGGCTGGTTTTGCACTCCCAATTCCAGAGTATGACATATGCAATCGTTTATGTTCTTAAACCAACAGGATTCCAAAAACCCTTTTCTCTATTCACTTCAAATCATTGTCCTACTAGTTCAACAAAGGTCTAAACATGGCCAAATTACAAGAAAATGAATAACAGGACAAGTTAAGATGAAAGAAGACAACTGTGTTTTTTATCACATTGTTTCTTCCCTTTCACCCGCAGCTATATACAATTTCTTCAAAGTGTTCAATATTATAAAGATGGGAAAAAAATCTGCAACTTTATTTCATTCTCTGATGTTAACTTTCACTCATACAATCCCTCCTGCTCCCATACTTCCACCAGAAAATCGATCATTTCCTGCCGATTACAAGATGTCAGAAGAAAATATAATGCAGGGCAAGAAATGGTGCTTGAAAGCCAACAACACAAGGAACTGAACTTACGGAAAGGGGAATTGGCCGGGGGAATGGATTCCGGGTCCCTAGTAAACTTTCATAAGTAGCATTTAAACTGTTAACATTAGGGAAATCAACACATGTAGTCTTTAGTAGTTGGTACAAGATAGATAAACTTAAAACACCAAATATTTCTCACGGAATGCAACTAATTTGAGACAAAAAATTCGTGTTGGAGAAGGGAACTGTCTAATAAATTGGAGAGAACTTTAAACTTTAACGGATGGATAGCACTTTGCTTCATAAATTCCATGGATTACAGCTATTGTGTTGAAGCACAAAATGTCAAAATAATGAGTTACACACCTTAATACGGGCTCTCGACTTTGTTGAGTACGATCCCTATGCTTACTACTTCCAATCCATTGGAGTCTGGTCTGGTTCCAGACGATAAGACCTGCAATTAACAAAAATATGATTGTCCAATTTGATTTTGAGAATCTCAAAGTTGACAATAGTATATAAATAAAATTTCAATTATCTTTGCTTGGTTTCATATAGTTTGTGGAGATGGAAAAGAATATATTAATCGATAAAACTTGCCCTGATTTACAAAAGCCGAGTTGCCTAGGCCACCGGTGCTACTGCATTGAGTTGGAGTCGGATTCGATGTGCTGATTGACGACAAGCTTTTTTGAGATTGAAGAGCAATGCTTTCCAAATCATATGTGCTGGTGGTGCTCCAAAAATCATCTGAAATGCTAGGCTTCCTCACTTTACGCCCTTGAATTCTCAATCCTTTTGACGGCTGATCCACAGCGATAACCGGTGTAGGCTTAGAGCAGCATCCAAAACAACCACTGCTCTGTTAAAAACCGGGTTAAACCATGCACATTTACATAAAACATCTAGTAAGAAGCTACTGCAGAACAGAGTCCATAGCAGAAGGTTTTAAAACTTTCAACCAAAAGAAATTCGATAATCAGCCCAGATTGCATCAACAATGTCACCATAGGACCACTCTATCATCAAAACATTCCACAAACAATGTCTGAAACAATTGCCAACTATATCTCTAAGAAGGATAATATCATAGCCGAAAATGCAATCGTAAGAAGATAACAGCAAATATCGAAAAAAAAAAGAGTAGAAATTCACAGACATGATTTATGTGTAAAGTCCTTTCGGGGAATAAACACAGACAGAGGAGCAGAAATTCACTAATGTCGAAAAACAAAAATATAAGAGAATGTGACTTATCACTATATTCTAACTCTTACTCGATCTATATATTTATAGAGAGAGATACTTAGCACAATTTATAGAAATATACTTATGTACGGACACTAACTGTTGAGACATGTCACAACTTGGTAGACAATGCAAATTTCTCGGGGCCGAAATAAAACATAATTCGAGTCACAAACTCTAACAATAATAAATCGAATATAAGCCTCCTTCTGTTGGACATCTTTACCAGCAAGACTACTATTCACAGCTCTGATTTCAATGAATGAAACGAAGAACGTTCAAAGATCAGCTAACAGAAGGGAATCAAATATATTACCAACTTCAAGCTGGAAACTTTTCATACAGAAACAGTATTATAACTGGTCAAAAAGAAATCCCATAATCCGAAAACGAAGGAAATGGGTCAACGGTCAAACGAGTCAGTCAACTCCATCATTAACATGAAAATAGTAGTATACAAAAATAAAGAAAAATACAACGAAATGGTTAAGGAAAAAGAAATCAAATTTACTTGCCCCATGCAGACTAGAAGGTCGCCGATCCAAGTTCCGATCAAACTACTAACAGTCACCATGTTTTACGTTCTTTATTCCGGCGAAACTACCAAACAACACTCGATCATATGTGCCCGTCACCACCGCCCAACAACAACAATACGAATAAAAAGACCCAATTGAAACAGAAACTGAGGAATCGGAAATGGAATACTGGGTACTTGAAATTGTCCCCCTTTTTTTTAAAGAAGAAACTAATTTTGGGAAACTGGGGGAGATATTTTGAGAGTGGTTTTGATTGGAAAGTTCATGAAAAACAAAAGGCTCTAGGCTGTGGGTTTTGGGAGCTGGTTTTGAACATCAGATGGCGTTGAGGGCGTTTGTAAAGCACGCTCCTTGCTTGGGGTTTGGCATAAACCAGGACGACCAAATGAATGAAGGAAAAGATGCGTCAAAAGTCGGTCAATTATAGCGCGTTCTTTTCTTCTTTTTTTGTATTCCATCATAAAATTCAATATTTAAAATAAAATGATATAGTTAAGGCTATGGACGTAAAAACAAGTCAGAACCTGGAAACCCGACTGAAATCTGCTCGAGTCAGAACTTGATTTGATCCGAGGTTTTGATGACTCAAATTTGATCTGTAACCGATTGTTGTTGATTCGAACCCGAATTTGACATGTTACTTTAGTAATCGAACCCGATCTGCATCCGACTGAAAACGACCCGAACCCGAATTGGACTTGTTAATGTGGACCTGAAACCCGACATGCATCCGACTGAAACGAACCCGAACCCGAAGCCGACCTGGCAAATAACCGAATTTACCCGACTGAATTGACCCGATATCTAATTTTACCCGACCTAAAATGAACCCGACCTGAAATGGACCCGACCTGAAACAGACCCGACCTGAAACGGACCCGACCTGTTTTGAACCCGACCTGTTTTGAACCCGACATGAAATGGACCCGACCTGAAATGGACTCGACCTGAAAATGGACCCGACCTGAAATGGACCCGACCTGTTTTGAACCCGACCTGCTTTAAACCTGACATGTTGTTGACCTGAACTGAAATTAACCCGAAATTAACCCGAAATCTATGACATGATGAATTAAAAAAATTTAGAAGTTGATATACCATATACATATATAATGTATATACATATACACCTACATATATTGATGTACATGATGTATATGCACGCATATATATATATATATATATATATATATATATATATTAAGTAAATAAGTAATTGATAATTTATGAACTACAAAAATTAAATGAAGAGTTGTTTTTATTTTTTAAGTTTTCTCATTAACTTGAATAAAATTGTAGACTTATACATTATAAAAAAATAAATAACAGTTGTATAAGTCTTTACCGTTAATTTATGAACTACAAAAATTTACTAAAGTTGTATATGCATTTGTAGTTCATAAAATTTACTAAAGTTATAAAAAAATTTGTAAGTCTACAATTTTATTTTTTTATACTTAACATATTCAAGTTATAAAATTTACTAAAGTTATAAAAAAATTTGTAAGTCTACAAATTTTATGAACTACAAATGTTATACATAAGTTATTAACAGATTCAAGTTCATAAAATTTACTAAAATTGTAGACTTAAGTAAATTAACGTTATAAAAAAGAGAGTAAATTTTTGTAGTTCAAAAATTTTCGTACAAGTCTTACTACAATTTTTGTAGTTCAAAAATTTACTAAAGTTGTATAAGTCTTAATACTAGACAAATGTTATACTTAAGTAATAACAGATTCAAGAAGTAATGTCTTAAATATAAATTAAAATGATTAAGTTATAAAAGAATCAAGAACCGTTTTCTTTAAATAAGTTATAAACTAGATGGTTTTACTTAAGTTATAACAGATTAATTAATTGTTGTCTTAAGTTACAAATTAGAAAGAATAAACTAACGTTATAAAAAATTCATTTGAAAACTTAAGTTAAGATATAAAATAGAATGATTACACTTAAGTTAAAAAATTAACTGTTATAACATAAAAATAACTAGAATTCAAGAATATGAATACTTGATAACTTAAAAAAAATGTCAATACAGAATGTAAAAAAAATACAAGTTAGAATAGTTTACACTTAAAATTTTACAAACTGAAACTTATAAAATACAAGAAGTTTGTTTGTAATAAAGTTAGCTCTCAGATCTTATAGCAAAGACAAAAGCTAAAAGCACTTTGCTACCAGATATTTCTTCATCGAGCTATCTCATCTAAATGCTACCAACAAAGTTAATTATGGGTAACTTATATTGGTAAGAAGCCAACATAATTTAAACCAGGGCAACACTTAAATAAGAGAGAAATAGCAAGCTACCAGTAACCAGCAGCAACACCAAGCCATTAACAGCAGCAGCATTCAGCATCACCAACTCACAAACAACAACAACATTCAGCAAAACCAAGACAAACAACAACAACACTAAATCATAAAGATAAGCAACAATAAGAAATAAGCAAGAGCAGCCACAATAAGTAATTAACTAAGTCTTTACATAATAACAAACAGAAGCACTAGCATGATCTAAGTCATTAAAGAACAGAAACACTAGCATGCTCTAAGTCATTAACTAATAATAAACAGAAGCAGCAACATAAAAAATAAGAACCCTTAGGGAATACCTCATTTAAACAGAAGCAACATTCAGCAAAACCAAATAACAACAACAGCAACACTAAGTCAATTAAAAAACAGTAAAGAAAAATACCTCACTTAGCATCAGAAGCAACATAGTTGACCCTTGAGTACTAAAGTGCTTCCTGCTTGCTATGAAAGAACCCTACAAAAGAAAAGAAAGTCAGAAACTATATAAAAAACAAAATAAGAATTAAAAAAAACAGTAAAGAGATATACCTCACTTAGCATCAGAATTCACAACATAGTTGACCCCTAGAGCACTAAAGTGCTTCCTGCTTGCGGTGAAAGAACCCTACAAAAAAAAAGAAAGTCGAAAACTATATAAAAAAACAAAATAAGAATTAAAAAAAAACAGTAAAGGGATATACCTTAATCAGGAAGTGGATCTTTAATAGACACATCAAAGATTGAGGCAACTTTCCCAACATCAAGAAATTCTTCATCCCTTTCCTCAGGCTCAAAACCATACAACCAATTTCTGGTTGTTACAAATACCTCTACATTTTTAGGCAAAAGCTTAGCCCTCAATTTGTTCAAAATTTGACCCCCTCCCCCAATGCTAAATGAGGATTTAGAAGCAACTGAGGTGATTGAAATGGCTAACACATCTCTAGCCATAAGTGAAAGTATTGGAAAAGACACAGATTGTGTTTTTCAATACTCTAAGATATCGAACTCGGCATCTTCAGTGCGAGGGAGAAGGGGTAAAGAAATGTTGGAATCAACATCAAACTTACCACTCCTAGAAGCTGCCAAATTGGCATCAAAGTTCTGACATTAAAATAGAAAAAAATTAGTAAACTGTAATTGAAAAAATTAAATATAAAAACAGAAGCAAAGAAAAGAATTGACTTGAAAGAGATTTGATTTTTTGAAGGTCTTAGGGCGACCGAAACTTGACAAACTTGAACTTTAAGAAGAGTTACTTTGGACAGAAGAATTAGAAGAAGAAGAACGTGCTGATCTTGAATAATAAATATGCATACTTACAAACTCATTATAAACAACACTTACCCTCCTTTCAACCTCATCCTCAATATGAGGAAACCATACAACTCCTTCAGAAGTTGTAACTTATATCGAGGATCAAGTAAAACAACAAAAGACAGAATAGTTGAATGACCATACCATTATTTCTCATACAATTCAAGCATAGGTCCTGCCATTGCAGAGATGTCCTCACATGGATCATTGTGAGTATCACACAAAAGCTTCTCAATGGCAACAACATTAGCCAAGTATAAGTTAGCAGTAGGATACTTGGATCCTGAGAACAGAGTAGAAATTTCAAAGAAGGGCTCAAAAAAATCACAAATTAATTGAGCAGTTTCCCACTCAACCTCAGAGATTATATCCAAACCATTTTCCATATTAACAAACAAGTTAATTGTAACACCCACATTTCCGTCCTAGAATTTAAAGCCGTAGAATTTAATTATTTTATTTATTCCTAGAAGCAATTGAGCTTGCGAATTTGTGAATTATGCAATTGAGTCCCTAAAGTCTCAATTGGGTAATTAGTGCACCAATTCAGAATAGAAAGGAAATTAGATTCGAATTAATTAGTCTAGTCGATTGGTAAACTAATGGTAATTTGGATTAATTCGAAATCACCTAGACCATTTAGATAAGTTTTCGAAGGTCATGTAATCGATTAACTAAGTGTTCGACATTATGACTTATTTGTAATAGTAAAATGAGAATAAATATAAAAGTTTTAAATTGGCTCGTAAATTAGTAGCAAGATTAAAAGAAAGTATGTCTAAGTTTCTGTTAGCTCATTTTCCGCATGCGCATTAACATGATTAACTGATTAAAATAATATCATGTTTTCCGAAATGCTTCCGCTTTTGTCTAATATGTTTCGTTTGTCCGTTTTCCGACCTCCGGCAACGCCCCCGGCTCCCAGCCCGGGTTGGGGGTGTTACATTTGTTTGGTATCAGAGCTTTTTAGGTAATAGGTCCTATAGACCTCGAATGTGTTCTGTGTGCGTCATTAGTTGAGTCAAGCCACCTAGGGATCATACATATTGTTACTTGTAACTTGATCCTAACTTGAATTTTGTTGGATCTGAATTAGAATGAAAGAGACACATTTAGCTCGAGACGATGAAAGTCCTCGAGAATCCTCAAGTGAAGGGGATAGTGTCTGTATGAAAGAAAACCTTCCGGATAAGGAGAACCCTCCTATACCAGATAACACTCGACAACAATCTCCTGTTCAGCCTCAGACGAACACTGACAATCCGACTGTTCAGAATGTTCAAAGAGATCGTCTTCTGAGCATGAAAGAAATGTTCGATCAACTTTTGACGAACATGAGACATGAACAACCTGCTCCGGTAGCTGCTGCCCCTAGCAGAGCTCCTATTGAAAAGCTTGCTCAGCACCGAGCCTATACTTTTGCAGGCTCTATTGAAGAGAAGCCTGAAGAAGCTGAGTATTGGTTAGAAAGAACTACTCAGATATTGACTAAGCAACTTTAGTGCTCCGATGAGCATAAGCTCGAATGCGTTGTAGCCTTACTTGCTGATGAAGCCTTGAACTGGTGGGAAACTACAACACTAACAGCTCCAGTTGAATCTGTGAACTGGAAATTCTTTGTAGACGAATTCAAGAAGAAATACATCAGTGAACAGTACTTGGCCGATCGAAGAAAGCGTTTCTTGCATTTGAAGCAAGCGGGTCGACCAATAGAGCAATACGTGGCTGATTTTTGTAAGTACTACAAGTATGGTTCTGAGTACATCAAGTCAAAGAAAGAAAAGTGACGTATGTTCATTGACGGTCTGAATGATGAGCTGAGTCCGATGTTTACCGCCCTGGATATCACGGACTTCCAAACTCTCGTAAATTGAGCTATTGTTACGGAATCCAAGTTTCGGACCGCATAAAAGAGGAAAAGCGGTTACCGTCACGATAAGAAGCGTAAGAGTGATGACAAGTCTCTCTGGAAATCAAAGAAGTCTAGAAGCTATAAAGAAGGTACTTCTTCATATAATCCAACACCTCGTAGTAACTTCACACCGAAGCCTCATTCTGTGAGTAGACTTTCTATCCCGGTCATATCTGTTAATAGCCCTGGGAATTCAGAAAGGGTTGCCGTTTGTCAGCATTGTCAGAAACCACATCCTGGTCAGTGCCGAAAGCAGGCTAACTTATGTTTTGCTTGTGGCGGAAGTGACCACTATGTCAGAGACTGTCCAGTGATGAGAGATCAAGCTCCTGCTCAGAACTCTGCTAATCCGAGTCATGTGCAATCCAATCGGAACAAGAATATTAGACAAGCTCAGTCTGGGAATCAGGGCAGAGGCAGAAGCAATCAGTCGAAAGCCACCACACATCAGGAATCACGAGCTCCAGCTCAAGTCTATCATATCCGTGACAAGGATGAGGAAGAGTCTCCGGATGTTATTGCGGGTACGGTTGAACTAAACCTTACTCATGTTTATGCTTTAATTGATTCGGGATCAACTCATTCTTTTTTGTGTTCTCACCTAATCGACAAGTTACAGTTAAAGCCTGAATTTGTTGAAACTGGGTTAATTGTCTCAAACCCTATAGAAGGTGACTTACCAATCAACCTGATCTGTAAGAATAGCCTTGTGTCTATTCGAAATGTACCTTTTCCTTGTGATCTGTATGTTCTACCTAAATGTGAGTTTGACCTAGTACTAGGGTTAGACTGGTTGGGTAGACATGAAGCATGGATTGACTGTCAGAATAAAAGACTGTACTTAAGGGGATTAGGAAAAGAGTCAATTCTGCTAATTGACAAGAAACCAACATCTATTTTTGCTGTTATGGCCTTGCAAGATGAATTAGAATTTGGCTTAACAGAAATGCCTGTTGTATCTGAATTTGTTGATGTTTTTCCAGAGGAATTCCCTGAACTTCCTCCAATTCGAGAAATCGAGTTCAAAATTGAAGTTCAGCCTGGAACTAATCCTGTGTCCATTACGCCCTATCGTATGACACCAATTGAATTGCAAGAACTAAAGAAGCAAATTCAAGAATTAGAAGATAAGGGTTTCATTCGACCCAGCACTTCTCCCTGGGGTGCTCCAGTTCTCTTTGTGAAAAAGAAAGACGGAACAATGCGACTTTGCATTGATTACCGGCAATTGAACAGAGTCACTATCAAGAACAAGTATCCATTGCCCCGAATTGAAGATCTGTTTGATCAGCTGAAAGATGCTGGTGTATTCTCTAAAATTGATCTTCGATCTGGATATTATCAAATGAAAGTGAAAGATGAAGATATACCCAAAACTGCTTTCAGAACTCGTTATGGTCATTACGAATTTCTGGTGATGTCATTCGGGTTAACGAATGCCCCTGCTGCATTCATGGATCTGATGAACCGAGTATTCAAGCCTCATCTTGACAAGTTTGTTGTCGTATTCATCGATGATATTCTGGTCTATTCTCGTAATAGAGAAGAACATGCTCAACATCTTCTATTGTTTCAGATCGAGATCCTCGATTTACAGCTCGATTCTGGAAAGCTCTACATAAGGCTCTTGGAACTAAGCTGAATGTTAGCACAGCTTTTCATCCTCAAAGTGATGGACAATCTGAACGAGTAATTCAAATTCTTGAAGATATGCTTAGAGCTTGTATTATCGATTTCGGTAAGAATTGGGAGAAATCACTGCCGTTAATCGAGTTCGCTTATAACAATAGCTATCAGTCTTCTATTCAGATGGCTCCTTTTGAAGCACTGTATAGAAGAAAATGTCGAACTCCTTTGTGTTGGTCTGAACTCAGAGAAAATAAAGTTTTAGGACCTCAACTGCTTCAGGAAACTGAAGAACAAGTGCAAATTATTCATTCCCGTTTGAAACAAGCTTTTGATAGGCAGAAGTCATACGCTGATCTGAAGCGTAGGCACATCCAATATGAGATCGGAGATAAAGTATTTCTCAAAGTTTCTCCGTGGAAGAAAGTTTTTCGTTTCGGCAAGAAAGGAAAGCTTAGTCTGCGTTTCATTGGACCGTTTGAAGTAATCGAGAGAATTGGTCATGTAGCTTATCGCCTTGCACTACCTCCTGAATTTGATAAGATTCATAATGTCTTTCATGTTTCTATGTTAAGGCGTTATCGATCTGATCCGTCTCACATTCTCGAACCAGAAGAAGTTGAACTTAATCCTGACCTCTCCTATGAAGAGGAACCTGTTCAGATTCTCGACCGAGAAATTAAAAGGCTTCGTAACAAGAGCGTCCCTCTTGTTAAAATTCTCTGGAAGAATCATAACGTTACAGAAGCAACTTGGGAACCTGAGGATACGATGCAGAAGAAATATCCTCATTTATTCAGTTCAGGTAAGAATTCGAGGACGAATTCTTTCTTTAAGGAGGAGGGAATTGTAACACCCACATTTCCGTCCCAGAATTTAAAGCAGTAGAATTTAATTATTTTATTTATTCCTAGAAGCAATTGAGCTTGCGAATTTGTGAAGTATGCAATTGAGTCCCTAAAGTCCTCAATTGGGCAATTAGTGCACCAATTCTGAATAGAAAGGAAATTAGATTCGAATTAATTAGTCTAGCCGATTGGTAAACTAATGGTAATTTGGATTAATTCGAAATCACCTAGACCATTTAGATAAGTTTTCGAAGGGCATGTAATCGATTAACTAAGTGTTCGAGATTATGACTTATTTGTAATAGTAAAATGAGAATAAATATAAAAGTTTTAAATTGGCTCGTAAATTAGTAGCAAGATTAAAAGAAAATATGTCTAAGTTTCTGTTAGCCCATTTTCCGCATGCGCATTAACATGATTAACTGATTAAAATAATATCATGTTTTCCGAAATGCTTCCGCTTTTGTCTGATATGTTCCGTTTGTCTGTTTTCCGACCTCCGGCAACGCCCCCGGCTCCCGGCCCGGGTTGGGGGTGTTACATTAATAGCAAGTTTAGCTTCAAGTGCCCTACGAAGCATCAGGTAAGTAGAGTTCCATCGAGTAGGAACATCCAAGACCAACTTACCAGAAAAATCAGAACCACAATCATTAATAGCAGAATCAAAGCAACAAAGTCTAGCATCAGAAGAATCTATAAATTTAACAATCTCACGCAATTTAATAACAGAAGAGTCGATTACCTTCAAACCCTTTTGAACTATCAAGTTCAGGATATGGGCAGCACACCTTATATGAAAAAACTTACCATTGCATGGCAAGGGAGAAATTGCATGCAAATTATCTTTCAGACGCCTCACCTTTCTTTCATTTGCAGAAGCATTATCAATAGTAATTGTAAAAGCTCTCTTCTCAAGACCCCACTCAGTTAACATATTTTTAACAAACTTATAAATAGACTCACCATCACGGGGAGGGGGGAAACGACAAAAATTTAAAATCTTAGACTGGAGTTTCCAGTTATTATCAACATAATGTGCAGTCAGTGCAAAATAAGAATGTGAAGTGCAAGCAGACCATCCATCACATGTAAAACAGATACGACTCACAACCGAATACATTGAATTAAGAAGCAATTTTTTATGCATCTCATGCTTTAACATGCAAGCTTTAGTAATAGAATATCTTGAAATATCATTCACATCAGGATTTAAATAATTATGCAAAACCCTAAGTTTATCATGCTCAACAACACTCAAAGCATAACCATGACACAGAATTGCTTCAGCAAATAACTCACAATATCTTTTCTGATCAAAAGAAGTTTCTGAACTACTATTGAGATTAGTAGCAAGAAATTCTTTATAAGATTCACATTTTTCAGTATGCCTTTTAGGATTAAAAGTACCAATATAAGAATAAGCTTTATACCTTTTTGTTTTGCAGTACTTACATTTAGCAAAAAGACTTTCTAGAAGCTTGATAAAGGTGTAATGATCTCAAACAGGAGATGTTCTTCTCCCAATGTCCCCTCCAGTTGAAGCTGTAGACTTCCTCTTTGAGGTACGAACTGTCTCAGACAGTTGATCATTTACATCCCCTTTAAGCATTCAAAAAAACATGAATCAGAAATAAACATAAGTTAAAAAAATCATAATGAAAAAGGATTGGCTAAAGGGGTACTTTTGCCCCTGAGTTCGACCCAAAAATGCAATTTCGCACCTCGCCGAAAAGTGCACTCAATGTGGCCCTCCAATTCATGAAATCGATCAAATTGACCCTTTGACCGACGTTGACCGTTACGGTGCTGACCTGGCAGTTAACGGTGATGACGTGGCAGTCCATGATGCTGACGTGGTGGTCAACGATGCTGATGTGGCAGTACACGTGGGATGATGACGTGGCAGGAGGGGCTGAATTGATTATTTTAACTGAATTTGAGGGCATAATTGATTTTTTTCCTGAGTTTAGGGGCATAATTGATTTTAATTAAAAGTTCTATAACTTATTTAATATTTAAGTTGAAAAATAAGAATTTATAAAATTATTAAAATTTTAAATATTAAAACTAGATAAATAAATTTATTAAGTGAGAATAATTAGAAAAAAAACAAAGTGAAGACTCTCACAGAAAATCAAAATATTCTTCAATTTATTTTATAAAAATTCATAAAGTTAATAAAAATAAATAAAATATTCTAAAAGTTATTGAAAATAAAAATTATATAAAAAATTAAAATATATTATGAATTAAAAAAAGATAAAATTTAATCTAAAAACTTAATAATTTTTTTATAAATTATTAAAAAAGTAAACACTTTTATCGAAAAAAATTCGACTTCGTCATTTGAGTAATACTATTCGTTAGATTTTTTTTAGTAGAATCAACATTGTACTAGAGTAACAATAGAATTCAATTTTTTTCGCTTTTCACATCAAATTGATGCTCATTAATATTTGATGTACAAAAATGAAAGAGAATTTAGCTTTATTAATACTTTAATACAAGGATGTCTCAATTGAAAATATGTTCAAGGAACATTAGTACGCGTAGCATAACGAGAAACAATCGAAAGATTCTCTAATGGTTTATAAACATTTTTAAATTTTTTATATTTATAACTTTAAGGTTTTTACTTATATTTAATTCATTATAGTGTTTTTATTTTTTTAATATTTTATGAATATTTAAATATTATTTAAATATAAATAGTTTTTATTTTTTTTAGTTTAAAGATTAAATAAGTTATCGAACTTTTAATTATGCCCCTAAACTCAGGAAAAAAATCAATTATGCCCTTGAATTCGGTTAAAATAATCAATTCAGCCCCTCCTGCCACGTCATCATCCCACGTGTACTGCCACGTCAGCATTGTTGACCACCACGTCAACATCATGGACTGCCACGTCATCATCGTTAACTGCCATGTCAGCACCGTAACGGTCAACGTCGGTCAAAGGGCCAATTTGATCGATTTCATGGACTGGAGGGCCACATTGAGTGCACTTTTCGACGAGGGGCGAAATTGCATTTTTGGGTCGAACTCAGGGGCAAAAGTAGCCCTTTAGCCAAAAGGATTAATAAACCACCTTGAGACAGTATAAGTTATTCATTTTGACTTCTTTCACCAGGAAAGTCCTACTCATAAGAGAATTCCTCCATAGCTGTCAAAAAACTGAAAAAGTCCAAATCAGAGAACCAAACATACAAAATATACAAAATCATATATACATACTGACATAAACAAAATATACAAAATTATCTAATGGTTTCAGTTTAATCTTTGTACGTGGCGTTGTTACACCTGTCCACAGGGACCTTTAAAATCCCCCTTTGGCACCAGTAGCCCCACATGACGGGTAGTCCAACCTATATACTCGGATTAAACCAAGGAAACCCTAAAGACTCAGACCATACATATACATACATGTATAAAAACAAAACCATAGAAACTGACATGCATAAATACAAACTGACAGAAACCATGAATACATACAGAAATATACAAACTGACAGAAACATACAACCTTCCAGAATCGAACAGAAAGAAACATATAGAAACATGCATAAAGACAAACAAAAATTAAACGAACAAAAAGAAACATGCAAAAAGAAACATACAACCTTCCAGAATCGAACAGAAAGAAACATAGAGAAACATGCATAAAAACAGACAGAAATGAAAGAACAGATATAACATGCAAAAAGAAACATACAACCTTCCAGAGATAAAAACCCACGCGGAAGAGGAACAGACTGACAGAAGCCAGAAACGATCCTGAGATACAAAGGTAAATAGTTAGAAAAATAATAATCGAACCAAAAAATTAAATAAAAAATAGAAAATAGAAGATATAACTTACCGAAACTGGAAAGGCTGAGAAGATTAGCTCTCGGAAAATGAAAAGGCAGAGAAGAACAGCTCTCAGAATCTGAAGAGGTAAGATGAGAATACGAAAGGATTTTGGGATTAGAGGTTAGGGTTTGGGTATTAAGTGTTAGGTCTGGGGATTAAAGGTTAAGGGTTATGGTTTTGGGATTTATGGTTTATGGATTAAGAGTTTATATGTTATGGTTTTAGATTTAGGGTTAGATTTAAGAATGAATTAGGGTTATGGTAAAATAGAACTGAGTTTGGGTTTAAGGTTTTGAAGGATTGAAGATAGGAATTCTCAAGAACACGAGGCTGTTCTTGAGAAAAGTTGGGGGTTTGATCAAAGAAAAACAGGTTTGAGGAGGGTAATTGTGTTTGTAGAGGATCTGGGAAGAAATTTTGGAAGAACATGGAAGAACTTGGTTGAAAACCAAGATTTTGATCGAAAGAAAGGAAGAAAATTTGGGAATTTGGTGTTTGTGGATGAGAGAGAAATTGAGAGGATATTTCGGCAGAGTAACAGTAGGGAGAAAATGAGCAATTTTGGCTGAGGGGTGAGACTCTATTTATAGCCCTCGAGCCGGGTCAGAAGATTCGCGCTATTTGAAACGGGTAATTCGGGTTTTGCTCCGCAAGCACCTCTACTTTGCTTTCTTTCAATTTCGTCCTTTTTTTGGGTGAAATTGAGCTTAAAGCTTTGTTTTTTTTTCAATTTCGTCCTTAATTCAGTTTTAATGTTTAGAGGTGTGGGTTTAAATTAGGGTTTGTGGTTTTAATTTAGGGTTTTGGTTTTTAATTAAGGGTATAAATTAAGGGTTTATTGATTTGTTTATGGCTAATATATTTTATTTAGTTATTTGTTTAGGGTTAATATGTTTTAGGGTTTAGGGTTTTTCATTTAATGTTTAATGGGGTTTATGGTTTATGGCGTTTAATTAGGGTTTTAATTTAAAGGTTTAGGGTTAAAGGGTTTTAGGGTTTAGTATTTAATTTTTAGGTTTAATAGTTTTAGGGTTTTGATTTAGGGTTTAGGGTTTCATGAAGTAATGTAGTTCGAGTGTTTAGTTTGTAAGGTTTAGGGTTTAGTGTTAGTGTTTATGGTATAATGCTTAGGTTTAGGGTATAATGCTTAGGGTTTATGGTTATCATTAGGGTTTCGTGTTTTTTATTTTAGAGTTTATATTAGCATATATGTATATATAAAAGTGGATACCCTAAACCCTAAACCCTAAACTCTAAAACCAACTACCCTAAGCATTAAACACTAAACCCTAAATCATTAGATCCTAGTCCTAAACCCTAAGCCCTAAAGTATATAAGTATTTATGCATTTAGGGTTTAGGATAGTATAATGAACTAAGGTTAGTTCGAGTGATTAGTTTGTAATGTTCATAGTTTAGTGTTAGGGTCTAGGGTATAGTGCTTAGGGTTTAATGTTACGATAACATATGACTTAGGGTTTTGATTTTATGGGTTTCAATTTAGGGTTTAAGTTTAGGGTTATCATTAGGGTTTCGTGTTTTTTATTTTAGATTTTATATTAGCATATATGCATATATAAAAGTGGATACCCTAAACCCTAAACTCTAAAACCAACTACCCTAAGCATTAAACACTAAACCTTAAATCCTTATATCATAATCCTAAACCTTAAGCCCTAAAGTATCTAAGTATATATGCATTTAAGGTTTAGGGTAGTATAATGAACTAAGGTTAGTTCGAGTGATTAGTTTGTAAGGTTTAGGGTTTAGTGTTAGGGTATAGGGTATAGTGCTTAGGGTTTAATGTTAAGATAACACGTGACTTAGGGTTTTGATTTTATGGGTTTCAATTTAGGGTTTAAGTTTTGGGTATAGGGTTATCATTAAGGTTTCATGTTTTTTTATTTTAGAATTTATATTACCATATATGTTTATATAAAAGTGCATACCATAAACCCTAATCTATAAATCCTAAACCCTAAACCATAAACACTAAACACTAAACCCCAAACCATAAACACTAAAACCTAACCCATGATTTATGTAAGTATGTATGTGTGTACATATTAATGCATGAACCCTAAACTCTAAACCATAAACCCTAATGTATGTATGTACGTATGTACATATTAATGCATGAACCCTAAACCATAAACCCTAATCCATAATCCCTAAACCTTAATCCCTAAACCATAAACTTTAAACACTAAAACCCAACCCCTAATGTATGTAAGTATGTACATGTGTACATATTAGTACATGAACCCTAAACCCTAACCCTAACCCTAAACCATAACCCCTAAACCATAAACATTGAAACCTAACCCCTAATGAATGTAAGTATGTGCGTCTGTACATATTAATGCATTAACCCTAAACCCTCAACCCTAAACCTTAAACACTAAAACTCAACCCTTAATGTATGTAAGTATATACATGTGTACATATTAATGCATGAACCCTAAACCCTAAACCCTAAAATCTAATCCCTAATGTATGTAACTATGTGCGTGTGTACATATTAATGCATGAACCCTAAGCCCTAACCCTAATCCTTAAACCCTAATCACAAACCCTAAACCTAAAGCCCTAGTGTATGTAAGTGTGTATATACATATTAATGCATGAACCCTAAACTCTTAACAACGTTTTTAATAACCATAAACCCTAAAGGCTAAACCCTAAACCCTACACCCTACACCCTAAAGTATGTAAATATGTATGCATGTAGCTATCAATGTATGAACCATAAACTTTTAATAAATTTCTCCCTAAACACAAAACCCTAAACCAACATTTATTTTTTTTAATTTGTCCAATGTTTTTATTATTTTAATCTAATATTTTCTTCATTCTAGTCCTTTAACTTTATTTCAATTCCATATTGACCCTTATATATATTTTAATTCATCATGTTTTATAGTTTTAATTTTAAATTTTGTTCATTCTAGACACTAAAACTTTATTTTTATTCTAAATTGACCTATACTTATTGTTTTTTAATTACTCTAATTTTTATACTTTTAATTTGATATTTTTTTTCATTATAGTCCCCAAAACTTTATTTTTATTCCAAAATACCCATTTCCCTTGTTTTCTTTTAAATTTGTCTAATGTTTTATAATTTTAATTTGATATTTGTGTTCATTATAATCCCTGAAATTTTATTTGTTATCCAAATTGACCCATTTTCAGTCAAATCAACCCATTTTCATTATTTTTTTAATTACTCTAATGTTTTATAATTTTAATTTGATATGACTTTAAATAATTAACTCAAAATTAATGACGATTGACGAAGGTCAACCTAAAGTCTATCAACTACTTATACGATTGTACGGCCGAACTCAAACTAAATACGAATTCCAATCCCGAAAATACCCCGACCTGAATTACCCGACCTGAAACTACCCGTACCTGAAATGCACCCGACCTGAAATGCAACCGACCTGAAATGAACCCGACCTGAAATGAACCCGACCTGAAATAGACCCGACCTGAAACGGACCCGACTTGAAATGGACCCGACCTGAAACGAACCCGAACTGAAATGGACCCGACCTGAAGTGTATCCGAACCCGAATTAACCTGCCAATTATCTGCTTCGGACCCGACCCGTTTTAACCCGACCTGAAATGGACATGCTCCCGACCCGAGTCGAGCTAAAACAGAAAAATGACCTAAAATGACTTGTATCCGATTTTACCCGACCTGACAGTACCCGACCTGACAGTACCCGACCTGAAACACGTCCGATTACCTGTTTTTACATCCCTAGTTAAGGCCACGTATTAAAATTATTGTTAAATGGTCCTCAACTATGACTTAATTTTTTGTTGAGTCTCTTAATTATGAGAAATTATAAATAGGTCCTTAAAATTAATCGCGATAAATAAATTAGTCTAATTTCGTTAAAAAATAAACGACTGATGATAGGGTAGTTAATAAAATCTGTATAATAACATCTTTAACTCTCAACCTTTATATTTTGTTTTAATTTGATCCTAAATTTAAAATTTTAGGTCTCAACATTTAAGTATTACAACATTTTAGTCTATTAAATCCTAAACTTCATCTTCTTTTCTTCTAAAAAGCACTTCCATTGTTGTTAACACTAGCCATCTACAACCTCATTTGTCTGAGCAGTAAAAACAATTGGAGAATCAAAACCTCTATTACTGTTAACAGTAGCTAATCTCCTTAAAAGACTCAAACAATAACTAATCTCATATCGTTTTCAGCTAAACCTTTTCATTTTGTTTTATTTCACTCCCTTTTGCAAAATTTAGTAAATTTGTGACGATTTTCCAGAGCTAAATAAAAGAAAGGTTATTCTACATATTAGTAAATTCATAACAGCAGTTAATTTAGGACCAAATTAAAATAAAAGTAAAATTTGAGGGTTAAATATGTTATTCTACATATTTTATTAACTGTCACATAATTGGTCTTTTTTTAACGAAATTAGACTAATTTGTTAGTCGCAATTAATCGAAGACTTATTCGTAACTTTTTATAGTCAAGAAATGCAACAAAGAATTGAGTCATACTCGGAGAAATATTTATGTTTATGCAACTCTTATGAGTTCTGTTAAAAAAACATCTCTGACCAAGCATTTATCTGCAATTTCTGATTCAGGGATGGGCACGAGGCGATGCAGGTCGAGTTTTTTTTTTTCGCCCTACTCTTGCCTCGATCTATAAACAACTAAACTTGACCCCGTCATGTCCAAAATTAAAAATTAGTTTACTCGTCTCATCTCGTCCCGCCTCGATGTACCAACTCTTAAACTCGATCCCAACCTGACTGTAAAATTAAATAAAATTTAATTTCAACCGACAATAAAAGTTATATCCGATCAATCCACCATCATGTCCACAAAATATAATTTCAAAGGACTTTAAATTTATATAAAAATAAAATAAAAATCAATTTTAAACTACCCACGTAAAAATTTACATATTTTAAAAAATAAACTTGAACCGTTGACCGTCAAAATCAGATATGTTAAAACTTGAACAACATGGATAAAAAGTTTCTTAACATATACCAAAACTCGCCCCATCCCAACTCAACACTTTCAAACACCCACCCACCCCGCCCCACCTAAATTTCTCCTTAAAAAATCCGCAATTATAGTCCGATTGCACGATAATTTAATTGATGTAATGAATTAATGGTTAAGAAATTATTTGAACACCGTTTATTCTTGAAAACGCTTTTACAAATTTTCAATAATCCGAGGCAGCTCTTTGTTCTTATTGGGGGTGTGCCCATAAATGTGCATGCCGACGCATCAAAAGAGTCGAAGGCACTGTCCTTTCAACATTAATCTGCGTTCCAACAGCTATTTAGCAATGCAACACCAAACACAGTTCCAAATGTAATTGAAAACAAATTCATGGAATCCTAGCTCCAGCATCAGTTGAAGATCAACTTAACTGTAATATATTCGCCTTTTGTGGTTCCCCTAATTACCGCGTTTGAATATGAGAGATGCCAGGTTAGCCCTCCACCCGATAACCAATGAAGACGGCGCTTGTGTTTTGGGAAGAAGGGAAGCTAGTCCTGGCCGCATGCTGTAACCGGGCACGATTGATTGCTTCACATTTGTCTCTGCCATCCTGGAAAAGGTTCACAAGCACATTACCAAATCACCAAAGCATTGCTTAATTCAAAGTGCCACTGTTCCAATAAAGACTCACTAAACAGACGTGTGTGCAGGCTAGGATCGGAACCAAGGTATAGAGGTGTCTAATCACGAGCATCGTACATCAATAATACAAACTGGTGTGACAGAAGGAAAGGAAACAAGGTATAGAAGTATGAAAGTTCCTACATCTTTACATAATTAAAAAATGAAGAAATCATAGAACTTGAATCAAAGACTTCAACAACTTCTAATTTTATGACATGAAAGCAGGTCATGGAGACATAAATTAAAGATCGTTTTTATTGCAGAAAATGATGTGTTAAAAGTATAAAATCAGTCACCATGATAGACATATTAGTGTAACTCCTCAACTGTTACATAAGGGAGCTAAATCCATACGCAGTAAAGATCACTGCAAAAAATTTGTGCTTTAAAAGAGTAAGAACAACAGGAAAATCATCAGCTATAGAAACGGGTCCTTATTAGCCCAAATCATAATGCTACCAATTCTTTGAGCACCAAAACCTCGTACTCGAACAATATTTTGGACAGCATGGTCAAGGAGATGCATTCCGCTCGGAGCGGAAAAGGATCAAAGAAAAATTTTGTATGGTAAAAACATTCGTTGAAGGTGATATATCAGCCTATATCCCAAAAAACAAATTATGCGTTTTTGTTCCTTGTGTAATTGATCAAAACAACCCTACTCACTATCAACATGACTGCAAGTGAAAAACACCAGCAATCATATTCAGATAACAAATAACATATTTGCCTAAACATTTCAAAGTATCTGCAGAATAGTTGACATTAACGGGTCCGAACTAATCTGCGGATAAACCCATACCGGAAATAAGCTAACAAAAACAAACGAAAAGCTAAAGCAACCAAAAGGAGAGAGCCATACGTGGGAGGCACCGTGCCTTCAGACGCAAATGTGGAAAGGCCTTGTCGTTGCTTGTGTTTAGGGTTGGAAGTGCATAGTACATATACTCGTCCGCGGCGCTTAACGGTTCTGCAGAACTCGCACATCTTTTTCACTGAGGCTCGCACCTTCATACTTAACACTGCATAATCCAAATATCATCAAACAAGCCAAATCATATATAACAATAACATAATCTCAAAGGTATAAACTATAAGTAAAAAATGATTCAATTAAGTAGACATTAGCAATTAAAACCCTAACTTATTGCAAGAAATTCAATTTCAGTCGAAAGAAAGAAAAATATGAATTGCCTTTTCGGAAACCAAACAAAAATGAAACACACTTCACTGGTTAAATAAAACAAAAATATAACAGAGCGATGCAGAGGCATAAGCAGATAATACAAACCGAGGAATAACACAAAATCCCATGGCTCGAGTAGCAACCAATATTCAAGCTAAATTTAGGGTTTCAGAAATTACCTTATTTAGTTTCTTGATCCGTCCGGAACTCGAAGACAAGTGAGTGGTGGTGAGAAGCTTGCTTAGCGGCGGCGATGTGTGAAGAGAGATGAGAGTTGTGGTGGGTCGGGAATTTTTAAAGGAAATTTTATTTTGAACCCTTAAGCCATCCCTCGCGTTGGAAATAAAAAAATGGATCGGGGGAATGGGCCTGAACGGCTGTTTTCATTTGGAATATATGGAATTGTCGGTAGGGAAAACATCTCATTGACTTTAAAAACATAAAATTTTAACCCGCGCTTTAATTTTAAGGTTTATAAATTTTATTTAGAGCGTAAAATTTAGAATATAAAATTTAGTGTTAGAATTTAAGAGTTAAATTTTAAGATAATATAATTAAAGATTTAAATTTTAACTTATAAATACTAAATTTTAACTTCAAAATATATCATGGCGCACATTAAGAAACTTTCTCTGGGTGCACTTTAGCAAACTTAGAATACCTCAAGATTTTTTTAATTTCAAGCGATTTCTTGGCTGATTTCTTGATTCTTGACGATTTTTTAGCTTCGGTTGAGTTGATTCTTAATACTAAATGACGAATTCGAAAGTAATTAACTGAAGGAACTTCTTTTGTGGACACTAAAAACAGACACTCGATTATTTTTAATCGGAGATTCTTAAAGGTCATGTTGTCGCTTATCTACCGACTACCGGCGCCGATGTTCGATGCTGGAATTGTGGAATGGCGATATACACTGGTTGGGCAATTTATTATCTCTGCTCCCATTTTTTTTCTCAATACCGAAGATTGTTGAATTGCTTTGGGGGTGAAAAGCTCGACAAATAGAGTAAGTTTGGCTTGATCTAACCTTTATGTATTTTCTTTTACTAATGTTGCTGTTAGGGATTGGTTAAAAAAAAAGGACCATGGCATATTCAACATAAGCCTATGCTCTTAAGAAAATGGGAAGCAAATTTAAAGAAATTAGAGTATGATTTGCATAAAATATCTGTGCGGATTCAGTTATACAATGTCTCATTAGAACTTTATACAAAGCAAAGGATGAGCTATATTGCTAGTGTTCTAGGTATACCACTGTATATGGACTCTATGTGCTCATATCCTAGCTCAATAGGCTTTTTTTATCCTAATTTCATCGACGTTGACTACAAAATTTTCATTTTCATTTAAATTTATTAATTTTTTTGGAAATTGTATATACTTTTATTTTTGAATTTTTAAAAAATATATATATATATTTGGTGAAAATGGTATGATTTTATTACATAAATGACCATATACAAAAAGTATTACAAGTGCCTCATTAAAAATTTCCTTAAATTTAGTAGAAAAAAAAGAATACAACTAATAATATTGAATAATCAACAAAAGCAAGAAAAAAGTCGAGTCCTAAACAATGAAAACCAGGAAGGAACAATTACGCAACACTAATCATTAGTATTACATTATATAAAACTTGAAAATTTTACATTTTTTTAATTAAGATCGTTGGATGAAGGCAAATGGATGATTGAGATTAACAATAAAAAATGTGAAGATTATCGCTTTTGAAAAGAAAAAAAATCTTAGTCATTTGTTACTCAACTCTAACGGTTCAAAAAATGTGTAAAAATAACCGATTTTTACTCTATGTAAGTGGATGAAAAAAATTGATGGTTGAGATTAACTCCGTGTTTTTAATTCCCAAGTGATAATCTTCACATATTTTACTGTTAATCTCATCCATCTGTTTCACTCTTCCAACGATCCAAAAAACGTGTACACAGTGTAATTTGATCCTATCCCATTTGTATATATATTCTTTTAAATTTTCCCAAAAACGATTTTGTATCTTTTAAATTTTCTAATATTTTCTTGATATTTTTAAATTTTAGAATTTGTATACATATATTTTAGTTTCTAAAATTTAATTCTTTTTTGGATATGTTGGTGTAATACAAGAGTATCATCTGTTTAACTTTCTTAGTTTTTTTAATAATGCATACATAACGTGTAAAATTAGTGCTCGAATCTAAATCATCTAAATAAATTACATCATCCTTTACCCTGTAACAACAAGCCCAGCTTTTTTAAATTTAATTTTAATACTCATGAATGACATGTGTATTGTTAGTAATTGATTTTGTTTTTTTATACACGTATAATAAATGTATAGTTATTTTAAAGGATAAACTACATAAATGACCACCATACTATTGCAAAAGTCGCGATTTGACCACCTTACTTTTTTTTGAAGCAATTAAACCATCATACTATTAAATTAGGTGCAATTTGACCACCAGCCGTTAAAGGTTAGCGGCAGGGTGACGTGTCAGTTAAAAAAATAAGGGTATAATTACATATTTGGTCCTTACTACTTATACATTCTTTCAATTTAATCCCAATTTTAATTTAATAAAATAAATTAATTATTTAATTAAGTGGTGACATGTGTCACTACCTTATTGGAGGGATTTAATTATTTATATTTAATTAAATAAATTTATTTTCATCCTCCAATTAGGTGGTGACACGTGTCACCACCTAATTAAAGGAAGAAATGCAAAAACTAACAAATGCACAACGGGGGATCGAACCCATGTCTACTAGACACCAAGATTGCTGGTTTACCACCACACCAACTGATACATTGTGATATAACTTCTGCAATATATTGTATCTAAATAAACATAAAAACTGAAAAACTCCAGGTTAGGAATGGATGTTGAAACTGCAGGTGGACACCAATCTTGTGTCACCGGATGATTTTGTCGGCGAAGGAGTCCCTGGCACTGGCGGCACCTACAATGTGGCTCCCTACTCTTCCATTCTTCTTGAAGCTAAATGGCACCTACAATGTTGAAACTGCAGGTGGACACTAATTTTTGCGTTGTTTTCCCCCCCTACTCTATTTGTAAAAATGGAACATTTTTGGCTCTAGCGTCTAGTTTTTTTGTTTTTGCAGCTTTAAAGTTACCATTGACGTTTCATCCCAGCCCCAGGGACAATAGCTTATTATTCATACGTTCTTTAGGTAACGATCCAAATTCCAATCAATGTTCACAATCGAACACGATACAACAATGAACCTTAACTTACATATGATATTATATGATATACTTATCTAACTCCAGAAACCACAACCACCTCAAATACAAACAAAGAAAGATACAAAATGGAGTCCTTTTTATTAAAAAAATGAGATCAGCAGCACTGCCTCTTCCCCCCAGAAGCCCAATCATGAAACGACCATAAGAAACAACGCAACCCACGTTGTCACAACAGCCACTAATGGGGAGAGGCTCCATGATGAAGAATCCGGGCTTTGGTGGTTGTGGTAGTCGTAGATGGTGTGGTGGTCGATGTTGTATCGCTGGAAGTCGGTGAGGAAGCGGAGGAAGAAGATGGTGACTTAGACGACTTGGACGATGCCGGTGCTGGAGTCGGTGCCGAACCCGACTCCACTTTAACTGCAAGCTTCATGCCATTGCCACAATGCCCCACTACACCACAAATGAAGTAATGAGTCTCGGCCTTCTTGAGAGCGACGGTGGTGGCTCCACTGTTATCTGTTGTGATGGCATTGCCCACCGTGCACGAACTGTAGTCACTTGAACTCACTTCATCCACCGTATGGCTAGTTGGGTAATTAAATACTAGTTTAACCAAAACAAAAATCAACCATGTGAGTTCAATTATGGAGTTTTTCAGTTTTTATGTTTATTTAGATACAGTATATTGCAGAAGATATATCACAATATATCATTTGGCGTGATGGTAAACCAGCAAACTTGGTTGCTAGTAGATGTGGGTTCGATTCCCCCATTGTGCATTTGTGAGTTTTTGCATTTCTTCCTTTAATTAGGTGGTGACAATTGGAGGATGAAAATAAATTTATTTAATTAAATATAAATAATTAAATCCCTCCAATAAGGTATTGACATGTGTCACCACTTAATTAAATAATTAATTTATTTTATTAAATTAAAATTGGGATTAAATTGAAAGAATGTATAAGTAGTAAGGACCAAATGTGTAATTATACCCTTATTTTTTTAACTGACACGTCACCCTGCCGTTAACCTTTAACGGCTGGTGGTCAAATTGCACCTAATTTAATAGTATGATGGTTTAATTGCTTCAAAAAAAATAAGGTGGTCAAATCGCTACTTTTGCAATAGTATGGTGGTCATTTATGTAGTTTACCCTATTTTAAAATAAAAAATATTAATCAAGGTGGAATGTCCGTTTCATATATTCCTTTCCCGTTCAAATGAAAACTCACTCCAAGTCAAGCACGTGTCGTTTCAGTTTCCTAAAAAAATCGTAAAAAGAATGGTAAATATATAGTTTGCTACCTAAATTCGATTAGAATGTATAATTTGACACCAAAACTTTTAAATGTCTAAATTTGACCCGTAGGTGTAATTTGGTATCGAAAGTTTTTTTTATCTAATTAGATTCCTAAACTCAACTTGTTGATTTAAATTGATACATGAATTTTATTTTATTTTTTTTTATCAAAATTGATACTTATAATAAAAATATTTGAACCAATTTAAACACTAAAACTAAATTTAAATATCAATTTCAACCTAAAATTCAAATACATAAATAAATAAAATTAGACATCAATTACATCTTGAAGATTAAATCAGATACTAAAATATATATTTTCAAAAATAATAAAAATACAGTTTTTTGTTTTTTTAATAGTCTAAATGTGATTATAAGGTAGTATTTATTCATAGATATTCTTAACCTTTTGACAATGGCCACACATTTTTAAAAGCATTTTTCAAAAGCTCTGCCAAACTGGCCCTAAGATGAACATCATTTGCTTTTCTACTAGACCACTTGTTGGGTCCGTTTAACTCTTTTGATTTTATAAAGGAATAAAATCAAAAAAATATAAAATAAAGTACACAAATAATCACTAAACTATCGCCAAAATACAAAATGATCATTAAACTTTCAAAAGTTACATAATAGGCATTAAACTTTAGTTTTTGATACAAAATGGTCATTGAGTCGTTAACTGTCGTTAAGTGGGTGACGTGAAAATTATAGAAATTTAAATAATAGAACATTTAATTCTCCATATTGACACATTCAATCAATCTATTCTTAATTTTACCCTCATAATTTATGTCTAAATTTATTAAATGTGTAAATATTGAAGATTGAATATGTTATTATACAAACTTTTATAACTGTAATGTCTTTCAGTTAACGACAATTAATAATTTATTGATTATTTTATAATAAAAATTAAAGTTTAATGTTTATTATATAACTTTTTAAAGTTTTGTGACTTTATATTTTTAGAGATAATTTTAATTTTGAAAAAACCCAACGGATATTCTCAAGCTTTCCCTCCGAATATTCTTTCCCTTTCCGTTATATTCCCCACATTTTCCCTCCGCCAACTCCTTCCTCCCTCCCGTTTCTCTTATTTTTCCCTCACTCTCTCTTTCATTTTCTTACCATCCAATCACTACTTTTAAGATTGAAAAACTTTGATTTTCTGCCATGAAATTTGGGAAGAGCCTCAGCAACCAAATCGAGGAGACGTTACCTGAATGGCGGGACAAGTTCCTTTCTTATAAGGAGCTTAAGAAGAAACTGAAGCTTATCGAGCCTAAGTCCAACGAGAGGCCGAATAAACGGCTTAGATTGGATCAAAATTCTGGTGAATTTGTCGGTTTCGGAGATGAAGTCGGCGACGGCTACGTTATGTCAAGGGAGGAGTCCGATTTCATTAAGCTTTTGGAAGACGAGCTCGAGAAATTCAACGCTTTTTTCGTGGAGAAAGAGGAAGAATATATCATTAGATTGAAGGTAATTCCAACGCTGATTTGATTTCGATCTGTTTTTCTTACCGGCGGGGGATTGATTTCTTGTATTTAGTTCCTTTCTCCGGTTTTCTCCGTAAACAAACAGGATCCGGATCGTTGTCGTATACTTTAAATCAAGTTATTTTGGGTTGGATTGCAGGAATTACAAGACAGTGTGGCAAAGGCAAAGGATTCCAATGAAGAAATGATGAAGATTAGGAAGGAGATAGTGGACTTCCATGGCGAGATGGTTTTGTTGGAGAATTATAGTGCCCTTAACTACACAGGTATTTTCAACTTTCTTTTTCTTTATTCAATACTTTTGTTTGTTTAATCAAAGATATTGCCACTTGCTTTCTTTCAACGCTTTACATAGTTGATAGCACTAGTGTTCGATGGCTGCATAATCATTTAATCATGTATTTGTTGCTTGTTTGTACAAATTTTTTCATCAAAATCTTGATTAAGTTATTGGACATCTATATGAATTTTAATATGTTAGAGATCATATGTTGTTTTCGTAGTATAAAATCATTATATTATTATTGCAACTTGCAATCCCTGTAGAAGAACCTGTAATTGCTATTTGCTAAAGCATTTGAGGGTCCATTATCTTGAATTACTTTATTCGTTCTATCCATTGCGTGTTCCTTTCTGACACAAACAACTTATCCACATACATTCTTTGATTAAAAGTTAAATATTCTACTTTTAAATGGCCACTTTTCATTGTATTTAGGGATGAACCGAGGTGCTCGATGCGATCGCATCCTTGAAATTTAAGTATAATTTATGTATTTTTGTTTTATTTTTTAGTGATGTTTTAATTTCGCACCTCAGAATTTTTATTATAATTTTTTAAGGTTCGTATACTGACTATAAAATTTTAGGTCCGTCTCTGACTATTTTGAACATTTCCTTTGGCATATGCGGCAACCATTACATAGATGATAAAAATTCTCTGCCCATTTTTGTGTCCCAATATTAAAGAATCAAATCCTAAGCTCTAATCTTAAATTCTAAACCCTACGCCCTAAAATATACACCCTACACCCAATACTCTAAACCCTAATCATAAACCCTAACCTTAAATTTTAATCCTAAACCTTAAATCTAATTTTTTTAATGATATGATATAAGTAAAGGCACCGAAAAGGGACATGCGATTTCTACTCATAGAGATACTTTTAACTATGGTATGTGATAACCGTGTATAAATTAATGACATCAAATGACACTATATGGTTTGTTTATATAAATGATTTGAATGCTGTGAACAGGGTTGGTGAAAATATTGAAGAAGTATGAAAAAAGAACTGGTGCTGTAATCCGCTTGCCTTTTATTCAGAGGATATTGCAACAGCCTTTCTACACCACCGACTTGGTTTACAAGCTGGTTAAGGAATGCGAGGCGATGCTGGACCATCTCTTCCCCAAGAATGAGAAACCGGCAGCGAGGAATGGGGACAATGGTTGTGATGCTTCAACATCATCATCGTCATCTCCAGCATCTAGGACGGAAGATTTGGCCAGAAAGCCCAAGGAGCTTGCGGAGATAGAGTACATAGAGAGCCTATACATGAAAAGCACCGTGTCGGCATTGCGGGTACTGAAGGAAATTCGGAGTGGAAGCTCCACCGTTAGCGTTTTTTCATTGCCTCCCCTGCAAATAAGTGGATTGGACGAGACATGGAAAAAGATACCTGTTATTGAACAAGCAGCAAAATAGTGAAATTTCAGTATTAGTAAGAATTGTGTATTATGACTCCTGTTGTTATTTTACATGTTTAACTTTAGTATGGTTGTAGACTGTAATTACTTCTGGAAATTTTGTTATTGTAAATTTTACGTTAAAAATAATAATGGAAAAATAACTTCCGTTGCCGGGACTAGAACCCGGGTCTCTCGGGTGAGAGCCGAGTATCCTAACCAAATAGACTACAACGGAATTGATAGACTCTCTTCATTTATATTTATCTATAGATAAACGAACTGCACAAAATATGCAGAATTCTTTCCTCTATGCGGATTATTATAGAAAAACTTCAATTTTATTTAAACTAAAAACAATATACTAAATTTTATTGAAACAAAAGAAGTTACAATACAAATAATATAATTCATTAAAAAGGGATTCAGGTACTAAGTCTACTAAAAACTCTTGCATATAAATTTTAGAATTAATATTTTTTTAAAAACCTAGCAATTGTCAAAAATAGTTATTGTTTCGATCTAACTAAACGCTTAAAATGTGTTGTAGGAGTAATAAGTGAAACAAACAATTTTACAGACTGAATGCAATGACAACCAACCGCAAAAGAGGATCAAATTACTGAAGAGAGCCGACAAACATAAATCAGAACTAAACGTTGTGAGAAATTTAATACGAACACAAATCTATGCGGAGATAAGTGAAAACGTGCCATAAGAAAAAGACATGTCACAAAAATAGAAAAAAATCATGTCATAATGACACATAAACTAAGTACAATGAGATACATCACGAACAATGAACATCCCCCAAATCCCACCTTTTTCTTCGGAAATGTAATTCGCAACCGGTTCCACCTTGTTGTCCACATCCTGGATCAGATTTGTATGATTTTTTATAGGTGCACTTCCCACCCACCAATCGTGCCTAAAACGTTATCATCAACCAGTCGTCTAGTTATGAACAATGCCTCTCCAAAGTGCATATGTTTCAGTATTTATTCTCTTGTGGATTATGGGCACGGTAACCCTCCTAAATTTAGGATGTTGAAACTCATCGACAACTAACATCAGACTCGGTAGAAACTTTAAAATTTATGTCACATATTAATTAATTTAATAGATTGAATCGACTCGATAACGAACTGATTCGACTTAAGTGACAAACTAATTCAAAATTTATGTCACACTTTTCATGAAGATTAATTTTTTTAAATTATTTTTAATTAAACATGTGTTATATACAAATTTCATTAATAGTTAACGTTGAGTGGTTTGATTGGAAATCAATTTGATAGTTGAGTGACCTAATTGATAAAGTTTTTAGTTCAATGGTGAAAATAGAACCAAGCTGATAAGTTCTCAAATGTGACATATTTCATTTGCTATTTTTCTAGTTATTAGGACTTCTTGCTGCTTAATACATGTTGTTTTTGTTATATTTTGTACAGGAACCCAATTCTGGAAATAACAGTGAAAATGAGGTATTTCTGTAGTTTTTATTATAATTCTGTCATGACTGGCATCATGGGCACGACACCGGGCACGACGCGTCTGACGTGGTAGCGACGTGGCAATGACGTGGGGACTTCTAGAAGCTTCTGGAACGTTCTAAGAGATCTTATCAGCTTATCCGTTTAGATTTCCTGCATTTAAATTTCAAAACATTTGAATTGTTTTATCTTTTGTTTATTATTTTAAATTATCTCATCACCTTATCTTTGTAAATCTAAGCCTATAAATACCACCCCTTGGTTTTAGAATTAAAGGAGCTGGTTCGAGGCTATTTCACATACTTGATTTTTCTTATTATTTTTTGCATTTTATTTTATTACTTCATCCAATATCAAATCACTCCTCCCATTTTATTTAATTATTTTGCAGATATTCCTGGAAGTAGTAATCGAAGCAATCTTCAGTCAATAATTCCAGCTAATCTCCTCGCGGATCGACCCTCTTTCCCTATATCTACTCAATTTCTTTATTTTATTTATTGTTGAAAGAGGTTAAATATATATTTATTTTGACCGGTTAAACGACGACTTGTCAAAATTGGCGCCGTTGCCGGGGGGATTTATTTTCGGCAATTTTTGACTGATTTTGTTTTATTTTTATGACCAGGAAGAACTCGGGTACTTTAGCTCCATACAACCCAGAAATCGAAGCAAGCGCTCGTAGAACTCACGGTGAAACACTTCGACGAAAGAAACAACAAAGCACACAACGACCCGAACAAGAATCCACCTCCAAAACTACACCAATCGAAGAACCTACACAGGAACCAGAACTGATGGCGGACCAAACGATTCGAGAGCTGAACGCAGCCCCTACTGTGCAGCAACCACTCTGCATCGCTTTTCCTCAAGGCGATACTCCATTCCAGCTCAAAACGGGATTAATTCACCTACTCCCTACCTTTAATGGCCTCCCTACTGAAAGCCCACACAAGCACCTTGCCGAATTTCATATGGTGTGCAGCAGCATGAAACCACAAGGGGTCTCAGAGGACCAGATAAAACTAAGGGCTTTTCCTTTTTCCTTAGCCGGAACGGCTAAAGAGTGGTTATTTTACTTACCTCCAAATTCAATTAATACATGGTCTGATCTCTCTCGTGTTTTTCTTGACAGATACTTCCCTGCGGCAAAAGCGACAGAAATTAGGCGAAGCATATTGAGTATCAAGCAAATGCACGACGAATCCCTATATGAATATTGGGAAAGGTTCAAGAAGTTGTGCGCAAGCTGTCCGCAACATGGCTTATCCGAGCAAACACTCATTCAATACCTATATGAAAGAATGTTACCGATGGACAAAATGATGGTAGACGCAGCAAGCGGCGGCGCGCTCGTTAACATGACCCCTACTGCAGCGAGAACATTAATCTCCACGATGGCTACTAATTCGCAGCAATTTGGTTCTACAAGTGAACCCAGCCGACGGGTTCAAACAGTAAGCACAATTTCATTAGAGAATAAGATAGACAATTTAACTAATATTGTGTATTCTCTTGTTTCAGGGGAAATAAAAGCTGCTAAGGTATGCGGAATATGCACTATGCCAGATCATGCAACCAACTTATGCCCATTGTTACAGGATACATCTGGTGCCCAAGTTAACACCATACACAACTTTCCCGGACCTCCCCAAAGACCTTATAACCCACATAGCAATACGTTCAATCCCGGTTGGAGAGATCACCCAAACTTGAGCTACGGTAATCAGAACCCGAATTACCAACCTAGGCAACAACCTCCCTACCAAAACCAAGCACCCCAAAAATCCTCGCTTGAGTCTATTGTTGAGAGATTGGCAGTTTCGTAGGAAAAATTCCAAACCCAAACACAATCCCATCTCCAGCAAATCGACAAACAAATAAGCCAACTAGCTCAAGCCGTTAGCCGTCTAGAATCCAATGGGAAGTTACCATCACAAACCAAAACCAATCCAAGGGGAAATATGAGCGCGATCACTTTGCGTAGTGGAACTGTGATAACGCCTAAACCGCCCAAGCAAACCGAGCAAAAATCCGACGAGCAAGGCAGTTCTTCGAAGGACCAGAACGAAAAGTCTTCACCCACTGCAGGTAACTCTAAATCCAATATTTCTGTTTCTACTTACGAACCTGTTCCTCCTTTTGCAGGTAGATTGGCAAAACAAGATAAAAAGAAGGAAGAGAAGGAAATTTTGGATGTATTCAAGAAAGTGGAAATTAATATTCCACTTCTTGATGTTATTCGGAAAGTGCCCAAATACGCAAGGTTTCTGAAGGACTTATGCACAAACCGAAGGCGACTATCCGGAAATGAAAAAGTTAACCTTGGTGAAAATATTTCAGCCATCTTTCAAAAGTCGTTGCCACCCAAGTACAAGGACCAAGGTATGTTTGCAATTCCTTGTAAAATTGGGAATGTTGGGATAAAAAGAGCGATGTGCGATTTAGGCGCATCTATCAACGTCATGCCGTTAAGCGTTTACAACAAAATTTCGACTGAACCATTGAAAGAAATGCGAGTGACGGTTCAATTAGCCGATCGATCAGTCATCTACCCCGAGGGAGTACTAGAAAACGTGTTGGTACAGGTAAAAGATCTTATTTTCCCTGCTGATTTTTATATTATTGACATGGAAAATGATCGCAGCAATAACAGATCTGAAATCTTGCTTGGCCGACCTTTCCTATCAACCGCGCATACAAAGATTGATGTCCGCGACGTCATCTTAACTATGGAATTTGATGGGGAAGTAGTTAAATTTGATATGTATAAAGCTATGAAGTATCCTGATTCGGTCGCAAGTTTAAATTTCGTTGATATTATAGATCTGTTAGCTGATGATTTGATCGAAACTGATATGTGTTATGACTTTTGTAGGGAATTCACGGATCTCGACGATAAAAACAAAGGCGAAATCATTTCAAATCTTTCTTCCCTTTCTGATTTTCGATTAATTCCAATTTGAACTAAACATTTTCCCTCAATTTTGCAGGAACCAAAGCCAAGGTTGGAACAGTTTGATTATGTAATTTTTGGTGACAACCAATCCCTGTCAACCATTATTTAGAGTAATTTGTCGCATCGGAAAGGAGGTAGAAGCTTAGTTGTTGTTTTGCGCACAAATAAAAAGATGGATGAAGGCGTTAAAACGACAAGGGATGGACATTACCGTTTATTTGAAGAACCAAAAATTTAGCAAAGGCCGTCGAGCTAAATGACGTTAAACAAAGCACTAAATGGGAGGCAACCCATTCACATTTTTTTCCTTTCAATTTTTTTCTCTTTAGTTAAAATTTTTATCTTTGTTTTTCTTTTAATTTTTCTCAATTTTGGTTTCATTCCAGACTTCCAGTGAAGGGAGATGTCAAATTGAGCTGAAAAAAATTCGTTAGTTCGAGAGAGGAGTAAAGTGCACTGTTTCATTAAAAACGGTGCACGTTAGAAAAACCAAAAGCATGCGGTGCAGGTTAGCCGACCCCCCCCCCTCTTTGACCCTTTGACCCGTCTTTGCCAAATAAACCAAATTATTTTCTTTCCCCTTTTTCACTTCTCAAAACAAGAAAACCAATCCCTTTCACCATTCCTTCCCGCTCGGCCTCAACAAGCCCCCACCTTGTTCATCAAAAATCTGCACTCCGATCACCATGGTCCGCACGCGCCGTCAAGGAAGAGAAGAGCCCTCCGTCCTTGGCGGACGGTGCCGCTTTGCCACACAGCAGCGTTTGTTGAAGTGCCCAGCGACTTAGACCCCATCCCCGACTCTCCTCCCTGCCATGGAGGCAGGCAAGGGCACCCGCAACTAGTTCCACCCACCACTGCCTCTTCTCCGGCCAGATTCGACGGTCGCCGTTCGCGGTTTTCTTCAGCCGCTGGACAGAGTAGTCAGCACCCTCCACCTCATTCATCGTCTCCCTCATTCCACTCTATGCCAACAGTGGACTCAATTTCATCACTCACGGGGAGTATCTTTTGCCCTTATTTTCTCTTTATTTCCTTAATTTTTATGAATTGGGGCAATTCGCTTAAGTGAGGGGGAGGGTAAATTACCACTTGTCCTATGCTTGTTTGATAATATGTTTTCATTTTGATTAAACCCTGAAATGAATTTTTTCTTGCCATTACTTGTTGTCCAGCATGTTGTACTTGTTCTTGTGCTTAGGTATGATTGAATTATAACATTTTGATAATCAAAGGATATGGGTAATCTGCAGTTTGACATCTCTTTTAATTTCTCTTGATTGTGTAAATTAGATTTCTCGCCTAGTTTAATCAAACTTAGCCTAATTTTGTGAGACTTTGAGCCTTGGGCATGCATCCTATACTTTATGCTCGTTTTTCCTTGTTTGAGAGTGTCATCTTGAACTTAGGAATCTAGAACTTGTGGCTTGCTTACGATTTGAAACTACACTAAGAACGAGGTGCTTTAAAATGATTTAGGCATTAGGCTTTAACCTCTTCCATCCCTTTCATTTTGATTTACCCTTTCTCATCGCCTAGTGAACCTTTGTTAGCCTTACATCCCATTTATTTGACTTAACCATTTCAATTGATCAAATGCTAGAATCCTTATTAGACATGAAGGAGATACTTTTCAAATAAGGGCATAATTTTTCCAGAAAAAAATGATGAAAAAACAAAAAAAACAGAATAAAAGAAGCAATTGCTTCGAAAAGAAAAAAAAAGAAAAAAAAACAGTTTCGAAAAGAAGAAAAGAAAAAAAAAAGAGAAAGAAATGTGTGTTTGCTTGCCCATTTTTAGCTCATTTTTAATGTCTTCACTGCTTAATGTTTGAAATATCTTGCATTGATCATCTTCTTTTACCTTTTCTTTCCATCTTTCTACCCTTTTTCTAAACCCACATTACACCTTGAATAAAAGACCTAATGATTTTTGCACCTCGATTATATTAAAGTAGTGGAGAATTGAACTTGTTACAAGCATATGAAAACCTTTATTCATGATTGACTTTGAGTGTTTTTGCTTCACATTTACCTTTAAACACTTTGAGTGCTCTTGAGTGTATCTTGGTGAGGATTAAGACTAGATTAGGATTTAATTAATGCTTGATAGGTAATTGGAAGAGATATGGGTTGTTCTTTGCTTGCATCCATTTGGTTTGATTATGTTTCTTTCATGATACTCCTTTTGCGCTAGAACTCTTATGATTATGTTTGATGCTTGTGATGGCTTGAGAAATGCATTCTTGGGTTAATATCTTTTTTGGACATACTTGAGGACAAGTATGAGACAAGTGTGGGGGAATTTGATAAGTTCTCAAATGTGACATATTTCATTTGCTATTTTTCTAGTTATTAGGACTTCTTGCTGCTTAATACATGTTGTTTTTGTTATATTTTGTGCAGGAACCCAATTCTGGAAATAGCAGTGAAAATGGGGCATTTCTGCAGTTTTTATTATAATTCTGTCATGACTGGCATCATGGGCACGACACCGGGCACGACGCGTCTGACGTGGCAGTGACGTGACAATGGCGTGGCGACTTCTAGAACGTTCTAAGAGATCTTATCAGCTTATGCGTTTAGATTTCCTGCATTTAAATTTCAAAACATTTGAATTGTTTTATCTTTTGTTTATTATTTTAAATTATCTCATCACCTTATCTTTGTAAATCTAAGCCTATAAATACCACCTCTTGTTAAAGGCTTAGATCATCAATCATTTTAGTGATCATCATCCAGCTTTGAGTCTTTTATATTTATAAACATTTTTAGTTTAATCGAAGTTCTTTTCTTCTATTTTCTTTGTCTCGTTTCTTTTATGTTATTTAATTATTTTTCCAAAACCAAGTTAAGCATGATAACCAATATCATGTTTAGCTAAATCTTTTAAGCCAAGAACCAGCCAAGTCAATTCGATTCATGAGAATTGAACTTACTTAAATTCTTTTGGGAAATCATTTTTATCTTTCTGCTTAGATAGTTTGGCAATCGGCCTTACTAAAGGTTTTTAACCGTTTTTCAAATCAAAAAGAGCTCTTTGGTCTGGAATCGGTTAAAAACATAGTTGGGAGGAAAGATCGGCCTGTGGCAAATTTCGACTTCCTGTGAACACTCTTAGCGGCGGTCCGCTAAGGAAAGATAAAATTAGAAGCGATTCTATTTGTTAGACAATTTCTGAGTCGGGTTTTTCCTGCTTTTATTCTAAATACTTTAACGGCGATAGACGTGGTTGATTTATTTAAGAACCATCTTTCGAAGATAGACTTGGGAAGATTGGTTACTCGAGAGAGAAACAAGTTACGACGGGTTGGGCCTCATAGACTGTAACCGACATGATCCCCGAAATAAAAATCTATTTCAGTGATCGAAAGAATTAAAGGAGCTGGTTCGAGGCTATTTCACATACTTGGTTTTTCTTATTATTTTTTGCATTTTATTTTATTACTTCATCCAATATCAAATCACTCCTCCCATTTTATTTAATTATTCTGCAGATATTCTTGGAAGTAGTAATCGAAGCAATCTTCAGTCAATAATTCCAGCTAATCTCCTCGCGGATCGACCCTCTTTCCCTATATCTACTCAATTCTTTATTTTATTTATTGTTGAAAGAGGTTAAATATATATTTATTTTTGACCGTTTAAACGACGACTTGTCACAAGCCAATAATTTAATGGTGGTAAAGAGTAATTTACCCTTTAAAATATATCCTAAGAATCATATTTAGTTGAATACAATATAAAACAATTACTACCGGGAAGTTTTTTTTGACCTAACGAGCTCTGGCAACCCTAAAGTCAACAGCTTATCCACGTCGCGATGTATGAAGATGCCGATGGACGGCCGCCGGACGGTGTGCCGCATATACCCCTCCCTCCAATGCTGGAAACACCCTTAGGTGTTTCGAAACGACCATTCACAGTGTCAAAACGTTTTGATACAACTCTGTCTGTTTCGAAACGGGCTTAATATGGGTGAGGATTTTTACATAGCGTTTCGATACGAGCTTCACCGTTTCGATACAACTATTTCCCCAACGCTCAAATCCCCAACGACTATTTCCCAACGACTTTTTAAATGCAATTCAACGGTCACTCATACCGAAACAGTTTGTAACCGTTTCGACACGACCAGAGGTGTTTCGATACGACTTGCTACATCAGGCTTCAACGGCTAGTTCTGAAGAAGGTCGTTCCGATACGGGCTTGCCTGTTCCGAAATAGACATCACCAAAACTGCAATTAATGAGGGAAATAAAGTCTCCAACGGCTCCAATTCAATCCCAATGGTCCTCAACGGCTACAAACTCAATTAAGAGTATAAAAGGAACCTCCAAGCATCAAGAATAGGTTAATGCTTCAATTGTAACAACATTATGATAAAGAAATTGTCTTAGAGCTTATTTGTATATTTTCTTGTGGAGACAACACTTGTGAGCTAAATTGTCAAATTTGCTCAAGTGTATAGGTTTTGGGTGAGTGCTTAGAATTGAAAACATACACCTATTAGAGGTATTTTAAGTTTGCTTAGAATTTCTCTTGTGAGAGGGTGCTTGATCAAGCTTTGGGTAGAAAGCTTGATCGCTGTAACGGTTTCCTTCTAATCCAAGAAAAGGGGACGAAATTCTTAGTGAATTTGTTTGAAATCCTTAGTAAGAGCTAAGGTAGTAGATGTAGGCTTTGGGTTAGAAGGTCGAACCACTATAAATCCTTATGTCTATTGTCTATTTTTCACCCCCACAAAACCACCCAAATATTCAACTTCTCCACCATTTAGCGAGCAAGAACGATTGAAGGAAATCGAGCACATAAAACTCAACAATTGGTATCAGAACTTAGCTCAATTGAAGAGGATTAACATCCTATTGAGGCGATCTGACAAGCTCGAACAACATTTCAAACAACCAGTTCAATGGAGCAATCCATCGACAAGCCACCCTTATTCGACGAGACCAATTATGCTTATTAGAAGACAAAAATGATGTTCTTTGTCAAACCCAAAGACTACAAGCTTTGGGACATTATTGAGGATGATCCGTTCGTACCACAAAGAAGCAAGGCGAAGTGGAGTGCCGACGATCGTAAGAAGATGGAACTAAATTGCAAGGCGTTGCACTTCATCTTTTGTGCACTTAGCCTCAACATCTATGAGAAGATGTCTTCTTGTGAGAGTGCCAAGGAAGTATGAGACAAGCTTGAAGTCACATAGGAGAAAATAAACGAAGTAAAGGAGACCAAGATCGGCCTCCTCAACCACGAGTATGAGAACTTCAAGATGAATCCAGAAGAGGACATTGAGAAGATATTTCATCGATTCTCCACCATCACCAATTAACTAAAAGGCTATGGAGAAGTCATTCCGAAAGAAAAGCTTGTCCGAAAGCTTATCTACTCCCTTTCCGAGTTATGGGACTCGAAAAAGACCGCCATCATCGAAGCTAAGAATTTGAAGACCTTGAAGCTTGATGAACTCATGGGGTCACTTCTCACTCACCAAATCATGAAGAAAGATAAAGAAGAGGAGAAAAAGGAAGAAAGCGATAAAGAAGATGGGGAAGAAGAAAGTCATGGAGCTTGGCATCAACATTAATGCCATTGCTCTCAAAACCTCAAAGTGCAACCATGTTGATGAAAGTGAAGAGGATGATGAAGAAGAAGAGATAGTTCATCTCTTCAAGAAGTGTGCCCCATTCATGAAGAAAGTAATGAAAGAATTAGAAAGAGAATCTATGAAGAAGAAGAGAGCAAACACTTCAAGCCATAAGAAGAAGTGTTGAGTGGATCGAATGATCGAAATGAACCAAAAGGGGGTGAATTGGATTTTTAAAGGTTTAGGTGATGGAAATTGCAAATTAAAAAGATAGATAAGGAATTTTAGAGTGGTTCAAGTTCCAAATGAACTCTACATCCACTATCTTAGCTTCACTAAGGATTTGCAACAATTCCACTAATTGCTCTTCCTCTTTTCTAGGCTAAGGAGGTAACCCTTACAATTTTCGGTTAAATTTTCTACCCAAAATTTAACCCTGTCCTCACACATATAAAACAAAGATTTTGTTGGCTAAGAAAGTATCTCTCAATACAAATTGTAGCCCAATTACAAGCACTCAACCCAATTGAAATGATAAGAATGAAAAATACAATTGGGGTTTCTAGACAATATTGGGATTTAGGCACAAATGCTTGGATTTGATGTTTGGATGTTTGCTTTTTGGATCAATAGTTGTTGCTGGAGCTTTTAGAGGTCTCTTTTATACATTCTCATTGATTTCTAGCCGTTGTGGTTGTTGCATTCATCAATAGAGCCGTTGGGGGTGTTATCTCACCTCCATAAATGCAGTCTGCAACCAACCGTTTCGAAACGCCCGACCCTGTTTCGAAACAGACCAAAATAGAAAGAGTCGTTGGGGTGCATTAAAGAGCCGTATCGAAACGGTCAGACCAGTTTCGATACGCTAAGAGCCGTTTCGAAACTTGTTTCGAAACACTTTTGCCACTGTTAAGGGTCTTACCGAAACGGCTTGAAATCGTTTCGATACGCCTTAACGGTTTGTTAAAAATCAGTTAAAAACTTGCAACAGTCATATTTTTCAAATCAAATAAAGAACCGTTTCGAAACACTGAATGTCATTTCGATACGGTTTCTCTATGTTCTAAAGCCGTTTCGAAACTTGTTTCGAAACACATGTTGGCAATGTTGAAAACGTTTCGGTACCCGTTTCAAAACATAGGTTGGCAGTGTTGAAATCGTTTCGATACCCGTTTCGAAACACAGGTTCACAATTTCAAAACTGTTTCGAAACGCCTTAGGCCGTTTCGAAACGGTGACTCGAAAATCACTATTTTGGCTTTAAGAACTCTTAGAAAATATTTGGAAAACTTAGTTTTTAACTTAGGCATATTCTTTAAATCATATAGGGATGTTTGAGGACTTAAAAATTCGTTTTCACATTTTCAATTTAGTCCTTAGGTTCTTTAGTTATATCAAAATTAAAATATCGGTTTCACAAGAAGGCATATGTGGCTACTTGGAGTGATGGAGACTCCACCGACGATGAACATGCCAACCTTTGCCTTATGGCCATCGAAGAAGATTCAAAAGTAACTTCTAATTCATCTACCTCATGTTCATATTCTTTTGATGAATTACAAGATGCCTATGGTGATTTGGTTTTAGAATTTAAAAATCACATTTTGAAAAACAAGAAAATTGTTTCAAATTTGAAAATTCAAAATGATTTGATTTCTAAAACCAAAATTGAACTTGAAGCAAAACTCAATGGGTTTGAGCAAAAATGTGTTGATTTACAAAATTTGCTTCATAAAGTTTAAGAAGAAAAAGATTTGATTTCCAATGAACTTCAAAAGAAAAACAATTTAGGAAAATCAAATTTTTATGTTAGACAATCTAGTGCCCCTAGATTTTTGAATAGAAAATGTTTTGGAAGTGTTTGGGTTCCAAAAGAACTAATCACTTCAACTAATAAGGATGAAATTGAAAAATGGATTCCTAAGGGGACTAAACTTTGTGCAACTAATGTCTATAGATCCAAAGCAATTTGGATACAAAAAATTACTTGATTGTCTTGTTTAGATGTGATGGAGATTGATCAACAAGTCCTAATTTTGAGGGGGAGCTCTATGCACACAAGGAAGAACACTTGAAGAAGGAAGGCTTTACATCCTCCCTTGAAGTTCAAGTGTTGGTAAAATCTAGTTGTTTTTATTTGTTTAATTTTTTAATTCAACTAGATTATCATATATGTTGGACTAACATTATTTGATGATTCTTTGAGTAGGGGGAGACAATTTTAAAAATCATCATTTTTGTCAAATTTGTTTTAAAAACTTTCAATTGTTATGGACTTCAAAATTTTTCAAATATAGCTTGAACCAATTTTGATATAATAAAAATGGGAGAATGTTTTGAAAAATTGAATTTTTAAATGAATAAGGGGAGCTTTAATTGATTTTGAATTTTAATTTCTCTTATTCAAAATTTATTTCACTAAGGGGGAGAATCCCAAACAATTTTTCAAGATTGGTTTTATTATGTCAAAAAGGGGGAGATTGAAGAACTAATGTTTTGATATAATAATTGAAAAATAATTTTGGACTAAATTGTAAAGATTTCAAAATGCTTTTAAGTCCAAACAACTTGAAAATATGTTTGAGGAATTTTTAAAGGGATTTTAATGTGTTTTCTAAAGCCAAATTTTACAAAACCACCCAGGTGTTTCAAAACACCCATAGGCGTTTTGAAACGACCATTCACAATGTCAAAACGTTTCGATACATCTCTGTCTGTTTCGGAACAAGCTTAATATGGGTGAGGGTTTTTAAATAGCGTTTCGATACGGGCTTCACTGTTTCGATACGACTATTTCCTCAACGGTCAACTCCCCAACGACTATTTCTCAATGACTTTTTAAATGTAGCTCAACGATCACTCGTACCGAAACAGTTTGTAACCGTTTCGATACAAATCACACTGTTTTGATACGGCTAGAGGCGTTTCGATACGGCTTGCTGCATCAGGCTTTAACGACTAAATCTAAAGAAGGTCGTTCCGATACGGGCTCGCCTGTTCCGAAACGGACATCACCAAAACTGCAATTAATGAGGGAAATAAAGTCTTCAACGGTTCCAATTCAATCCCAACGGTCCTCAACGACTACAAACTCAATTATGAGTATAAAAGAGACCCTTAAGCATCAAGAATATGTTAATGCTTCAATTGCAACAACATTATGATAAAGAAATTGCCTTAGAGCTTATTTGTATATTTTCTTGTGGAGACAACACTTGTGAGCTTAATTGTCAAATTTGCTCAAGTGTATAAGTTTTGGGTGAGTGTTTAGAATTGCAAACATACACTTATTAGAGGGATTTCAAGTTTGCTTAGAATTTCTCTTGTGAGAGAGTGCTTGATCAAGCTTTGGGTAGAAAACTTGACCGTTGTAACGGTTTCCTTCTAATCCAAGAAAATGAGACGGAATTCTTAGTGAATTTGTTTGAAATCCTTAGTGGGGAGCTAAGGTAGTGGATGTAGGCTTTGGGTTAGAAGGTCGAACCACTATAAATCCTTGTGTCTATTGTGTATTTTCACCTTTCACAAAATCACCCAAATATTCAACTTCTCCACCACTTGGCGAGCAAGAACGGTTGAAGAAAATCGAGCACATAAAACTCAACATACATGAAGATTAAATTTATTGAATTATTTTAAATTAAAACATGTGTTATTATACAAATTTCATTAATAGTTAATGCTGATTGGTTTGATTGAAAATCAATTTGATAATTAAGTGACCTAATTTTCAATAGTGAAAATAAAACCAATCCAATAATTTAATGGTGGTAAAGGGTAATTTACCCTTTAAAATATATCCTAAGAATCCTATTTAGTTGAAAAAAATCACAATAAGTACCAACTATTAATACAAAATTTATTAATAAATTTTTATTTGTCCCGTTCATCATAAAGTTTAAAATTAGTCGTCTTTTAGAGTAAAGATATTTTAATATATTTTTAATATCGAATTAACTCGTAATATCAACTCAATCAATCAATTAATAATGATATAGATAAATACAAAATTATGTATATTAAAAATAACTAGAGACATAAAATCTTTTAAACAATTTTTAAAAATTGAATCTTGAATATTAACATTTTCCCCTTATAAACAATAAAGCATGGTCCTTTTTACTAGGATATTCTATTATAGGTCCAGGTTCCAATAATACGGAGAAGCAACCCATACGCTTGCCCATTTCACGTCGCCATTATTTTAAGCAACCCAAACCTTTTTTTGAATCTTTAAACATCCTTTACTTTTTTTGGGGGGTTAATTCCGACAGATTAATTGGATTAAATTTTAGAAAAATCTATAAACCCAACCCATTTAATCTTTTATTTACCGAGGAAAACTATTTAGATCAGTTTAGAACTCTAGCTTCAAGACAAGACTATTTGAACCGCTAATCCAAAGCCTTTGTTCTATTCTTCTTCTTCTTCTTCTTCTTCTTCTTCTTCTTCTTCTTCACAGAAACAACCAAAAGCAATTCCATTTCAAACTTAGCAAAGAAAAAAAGAAGAAAAATCTGTGTTTCAATGGCGTCTTTAACCCCAATTTCCCAGTCCCACTCCTTTCTTAAAAGACCCAACCTTAAAATCCCCCCACCTCCCAATTTCTCTTCCACTTTTATCCTCAAGGATTTCCCATATTCCAAAACTCTATCTTTTTCACTTCCCAGGACAGTTGCTAGGAACGTCGTCGTATCGGCCACGACGGCGGAGAAGCCGGGGAAGAGGTACCCCGGTGAGGCTAAAGGGTTCGTGGAGGAGATGAGGTTCGTGGCCATGAAATTGCATACCAGAGACCAAGCAAAGGAAGGAGAGAAGGAAGTGAAGCAGCCGGAAGAACGGACCGTCAAGGTATGGGAACCCACCGTTGATGGGTACCTGAAGTTCCTTGTGGATAGCAAGTTGGTTTACGATACGCTTGAAGGGATTATTGATAAGGCTTCTTTTCCCAGCTGTAAGCTTTATTTCATTTAATTTTTCTTTTGAATTCTTGTTCCTATGTTTATTTGTTTTCAGCTTTAGTTTTGGGGTATTGTGATTGATTTTAGAATCAGATCATCTGGGAGAAGATGGGTTTCTTAAGGGAAAATAAGGCTAAACTGAAGCTTGAAGTTTTTTATATGATGATATTTAGATGTTGTTTTAGGATACAACGGAGTGAACTTGGAGTAATTGCTCTCAATTTGCCGGAAAAAAAATCTATAAGAATGCAGATTGGATGCATTTTTCATGAAATTCTGTGATATTTTCTTCTATAGGGGAGGATGAGAAATTAAGAATGCAGATTGTATGCCTTTGCTATGCCAAGAATTCTCTCTTTTTTCTTTTTCGGGGATTCTGTTGTTTGGTCTAATGGTTCGATGAAGGTAGATTCGGATAGCCTTTCACATGAAAACCGAAGCACTTCACCATTAAAAGTATCAGTGGTGCTAATTTCGTGTTAAACCCGGTTTTTCAGATGGTTTGTAATGCATCACCCAGTTCCTTGCTTTGCTCGTATCATATGTATATGCTTGTATGTGCTTCTTGAGTGTGGTGTTTTATGGTTTTTCGATACTGTGATAAGACTGGTTTGGTTTTCTTCAGATGCTGAATTCAGAAACACTGGATTGGAAAGGTCTGAGAAGTTGGCGATGGATTTACAGTGGTTCAAAGAGCAAGGCTATGCCATTCCTGAACCATCTTCTCCCGGCGTTACATATGCCGAGTATCTTAAAGAATTATCCGAGAAGGATCCACAGGCATTCATATGCCATTTCTACAACATTTATTTTGCCCACTCAGCTGGTGGCCGGATGATTGGGAAGAAGGTAAAAACAATATCAGCTTAAAATGTGTGTCGGAAAGTAAATTTCTTGATCCTTATCTACACTGTCTAGAACTAAGCACATGTTGTTTTGCTCTGTCTCTCTTCGTCTACCTATCTGTTTCAGTTTTCCATATGGGTCCGTTCATGCATTTCACCAGCTTCTATCTAGTCCATAGCCATAGCCATAGCCATAGCCATAGCCATAGCCATACTTATCTTGTAACATGTTGAATGCATACACTTCCCTCCCCCTCCTCCATAAAACGTCCCCACTTAAATGAATATTAACTTGATTTACGGGATAGCGCACTCGAGCTCAGTTAACCCCACTCTTTCTATCAGGTTGCCGAGAAGATACTTGACAGCAAGGAGTTGGAATTTTACAAATGGGACGGCGACCTTTCCCAATTGTTGCAAAATGTGAGGGACAAGCTGAATAAAGTTGCCGAGGTAATATTCATTGTATGATTGCAGACCTCTCTTGTAAACACCATCTCTATTCTGTTTCTTTATGACTGACACCTATTTTATGTTATTCATCGTGGGTACTTAAGAGCTGGACTCGAGAGGAGAAGAACCATTGCTTGGAAGAAACCGAGAAATCGTTCAAATATTCAGGGGAGATTCTTCGATTAGTATTGTCATAGTATGCCAAGCATAACTACTTGGTCGTTCTGTTTTTTGTTTTGTTATCAAATCTGGAATTGTTGTGTTTTCGATATGGGATTCCAAGTCAATACTCAACACTGTGGACCGAACTTGTAAACATATTTCTCAACATTTACTCGTTTTCCTGGATTTTTCCCCTAATACTGTTAAACTACTTGTAAAGTTTCTCTTGTTTTATATTATAGTATGTTGATGAATACTGATATAGCCATATAGGTCCAATATTATATTGGATGAATGTTGGTTTAGGTTCAATATTGATTTAGTTTTATGTTGTAAAGTTTTTTTTCCCCTTATTTATGTGCCCCTCCCTAACAACAATAGTATTTGGTGAAATTCTGTCATTAGTCACTGTATTATGTACAAGTTATAAATCTAGTTTTTATATTTTAATTGATTAATTTATCAGTGTACTTTTTTTTGAAATTTGAAATTTCAATAGTAGCTCAAATTATACAAGTACAATAGGATTAAATTACATGATTCCAAGATTGTATTAAAATATTAAATATGTAAATCATCAACTCCAACAAAAGCGCCTGTAGCTCAGTGGATAGAGCGTCTGTTTCCTAAGCAGAAGGTCATAGGTTCGACCCCTATCTGGCGCGTGGGTTTTCTTTTGCTTTGTTGATTTTACTTTAACTTTTTGTATGAAAGTTGAAAAAACAGGAACTGTTGGTCTGCACTATCACATTTTTTGGCTGACTATTTATTTATGTGGCTACATTGTGAGCAACTTGGTCCCAGATTCTGTTTCTATGAGTTTTAGGCCTCACAAGCCACAGAATTTACCTGCGGATGACCACCATGACACTTGCCCCACTTCACCATCACACATCAACCATCCAAGTTCCGGCCTTTAAATCATAAAGCTACTTATTCCGCATTGCATTTGCTTTTTGCAGAATGGAAAAACCAGCCTTTCCACCCATGCTTGAGCTTGTTCAATGAATTTCATACCCAACTTCCCCACTGCCTCACAAAAGTTGCAGATTTATGTTTTACAAATTACAGACTTTATTATTATGGTAGTCTTGAGACGATCGTCATGATATTCGAACCTATTAAACAATGTATAAATGTGATTGCACGAACAAACTAGCTAGCTTACTGGAGTTTGACTTCTTTTGCTGAATGATTTAGTGGCTTAAACCTATACCGTTATCCTCATTATCAGAAGAATGAGATCGAGCGCCTTGTCAAAGAAACGACGGCAGTAGGTATTATCCAACCGAGCACGAGTCCTTTCTCTAGCCCGGTGTTACTAGTTCACAAAAGGGATGATAGTTGGCGATTTTGTGTTGATTATCGAGCCCTTAATAAGATCACCATCCCGGATAAATTTCCTATTCCAGCAATTGATGAGTTATTGGATGAGCTTGGCAGTGCCACCATTTTCTCAAAATTGGATCTACGATCGAGGTACCATCAAATCCCAGTTTGCAAGGAAGATGTAGCCAAAACTGTAACCTCTAAACCCGCCTATGCGTTACCACGGATCCTAGTAAGTCACATTAGAGTCACAAGAGCGACCCACAATAAAATTTCTCATAAAATTTTCTTCCTTAAAACACTTATTAAATTGTAACGTTAACTTCAATTTAATATACCATTTCCGGAAATCATTTAAACGTATAACAATAATTTCAGAAAACATTTTACAGACACTATCATAAAACAATACACGACACACATGCCTACTAACTATACTAATATTGTACTCCAAAAGCAACACCGAGAGAACTTCAACCACCAAAGTCGGTCATTATACCATGATAGATCTCTTTTAACCTGTAGTGGTAAAAATAACATGAGCTTGGAAAAGCTCTAGTAATACAAAACTACCAAATGATGCGGTAAACACATGCATGTATAAGATAAAGCATGTATATGGTAGAGCATAAAACTGTCATGATGTTCCGAGTAACATGGTCCAATTACGTTTCATTTTAAATTCTTATCTACCCTTCAACTGTACTCCAATATACAATTCTGGGCTGCGTCTATAAAGGTATTAACCCGAGCCCATTAGGCGTGGGTACTATCCTGAGGAAGTTCTTTAGGTCCGAGCGGAATTACCCTAGTCGAAGCGTAAGAACCAAATACGAGCGGAATTACCCTAGTCGAAGCTAGGAACCTAATACGGGCGGAATTACCATAGCCAAAGCGAGGAACCTAATACGAGCATAATTACCCTAGACGAAGCTAGGAACCTAATACGGGCAGACCCAAGCCAAAGCGTAAGACCCGAATACGGCCGAACTTACCAACTTGACCAGGGCCGAGCCTACAATCTTAAATCAATATCTAGAACCTAATAAAACAATTATGAACGGTAATAGTCATCTCTGTAATTAACATCAATATGCCGAGAATTCAGGATACAAGCAAATGAGAAATTAGTGGAACTGGTATATCAAGACCCATAAATCGAGTATACTAATATCAAGAACTATAAGTCATATTTTTTCTTTAGATAACTTAATCGCTAGAAAATAGAACATATAAACTTAGATTTCAGTTATGAAGATTTTTCAAGTATAATTGAAATACACTGGATGATTCTAAATTATCACTTTGATGTCCTTATTAAAAGTAGAAGGAAAACTCTGAATTGTAGTCCCTTCTAGTCTGATTTCAAAATTCAAGAGCCTTATTCAAGGGAATATGGCAAATATCGTCTTCTTCTAGGTTTTCAATAGTTATACTTTCAAAGCATTATGAAACTATGATATATCTTGATACCACTCATCGATAGATGTATAACTCTACTAACGAGAGATGGGACACAACTCAATTTCCTCAATCGTTAGGGTACTTGGATGAAGTCTTCAGTACATTCACAACCCCTCAACATCCAAGACGACTTCTTTATAGTGCACTCAATCTTATAGCCAGCTAACTATATCTGATTTTATTTGCAAACCACTTTACACAACATCACTTGCCAATATAATTTTCATTTAGTATAAACCTCATTGTTTTCAAAGCATTCACAATAAGCCACATTTCCAAGCATCAAACCATGCATGCTTCATAAAACATGTATAAACACATACTTACAAGGATCACTTACCTAGTGCATCCTTTAACAACATGACATCATCAACAGCAAATCACATACTCAAATCATGCTTTAAAACAGTAGGTAAACACATATAAATTCAAGTGCATCCACAAGCATATAATAACACAATCCGAGGGAGAAAATCACTTTACTTACTTTCGAACTTAGTAAAACATTTCAAGCTTACACTAAGTTCTCAAAATTACTTTTAAGATGTTTCAAAGCTGGAAATTCCATTTCCACTCACCGACTCGCGAAACCCCAATCGCCGACGCGAAAATCAAGCGTCCGAAGTCCCCAAAACTTCGCCAAATGCTTCCAAAGAATCCTCCCCTGTTTATACTACACAATAACAGAGGATTAATGCATCTCAATGCATTAAAACCACCAACAATCACTAAAAACTCGCAGCTCTTCCCAAAGGCACTTAAAAGCCTATCTGAAACAACTGAAAACTCAATCGATCTTACTCGAAACTTAATCCAATCATCAACAAACACTTCAATCACATTTTAACCATAAATCAACATCCAAAAACATCTTAATATCATCCTTATACCTCCAGCAACTCAGATTTCACATTTCCAAGCCAAAAACCCATAACTAACAACCTAAACTTTAAGAGATCCAACTTAATCATTCTCAAATCAATCAAAGCAGTGCCCAAACAAAAATCTTGGAAAATCATTAATTAAGCCATTTTAACTAATTTTTTATTAATAAAAACATAACACTAAGTTAATAACAATATTTAGAAAGCACATGACTTGAGAATTTTATTAAAGAACCTTGATTAGAGGGTTGATCAGCTCTTACCTCCAATCTTAGCTTTTTCCCTCGATTGACAAAGATTTTGCAAGCAAACTTCAAAGCTCCATTGATTAAATTGATAGATCACTTTTAGGAAATCAAAAGAAAGAGAAAAAGATGATAGAATCTGAGATTTTGAGAGAAAAAAAAGTGTTTGGCTGTTAAGAAAGTGAGGAAATGGAAGTTACGTAAAATCCTCTTGATTTCATTAAAAAAATCCCTTTTAATTAAAAGCTTTTCTTTTTATTCCTTTTTAAACATACTATTTTAAAATTGATCAAATTAAGGGAAAAAAGATTTTAAACACATGTAAGCTCCCTAAAGATTCTAAGTCTTGTCCCCTTTATAATTTAGTACTTAAAAACCAATTTTGCACTTTTTACAAAATGGCCACTTTCCAAAATCTTGACTTTCCAAGACCCGTTTTCTAAAATCGATTTCACCATCCTTCAATATATATTTTAAAAATATTTTAGCAATTTTTCTCATAATTTCATCACATCTCGGACTACGTTTTCCCTGAACCACTTCTAAAGGCTCCAATCTCCAATCCTAGGTTCGACTAACCTAAATTGGTGCCTAAAACATCTAGGCCCAAAACCGGGGCGTTACAAACTGTCTTATTAAAAATTTGACACGCGTCGTATAGTGTGAAAATAAATCCTTAAACTCAAATAAATAAGAATAAAAATAGTATAGCGAGAGTAAGGGTCGATCTACAGGGAATAGGAGTTGTAACACCCTTTCATTCTGGCTTAGACCAAGAAACTTGTAAAAATAAAAGTAGAGGTTTAGAGAAGTAATTTGAGTAATGGAAAAATAATAAGAACGAAAGAATTATTGAAATGAATTGTGAAATGAATTAGCCTCAAGCTACGCTTTGCCACGACATCCTCGATCACCGAAATGGATTTTTCTTCAACCTTCTTACCGGTTACAGTCTACAAGGCCCAACCCTTGCAACTTACTTCTCTTTGGTAAACTCGACTCCCAGGGCAATCCTTGAAATCAAGCTTTAGTTGGTTAGCTACGACAATCGATGCTAACTCAAGTCTGAATTAATGCTAGAGAAGCCTGTGCTCGGATAATCGTCTCGATGAGAATTGTTTCTGATTTTGATTCCCCTTAGTGAACCGCCACTAAGTTTGTTCTTAGGGAGTTGAATTGGCTACAAGCTTTTCCTCGTCCCCAACAATGGATCTAAACTACTTCTAATCCGACGACGTCTTCGGAATAAAACAATTGAGATTCCTAAAGGTTAGGCCGATTGCCTAACCAATTTTGCAGAGAATCGAAAAAAGAAATATTGAAGGAAAGAAAGAACTTCTTCTAATCTCACGAGTTTAGTCGGGTTAGGCGTTGCTCTTGGCTAAAGAGGATTTAGTTAAGCATGGCTGGAGAAGAAACCATACTTAATTAAATAATGAAGAAAATGGAGAAAATGGAAATGGAGAAAAATAGAGAATTATATTAAACTCAAAGGTAGAAGAGAACAATGAGCAAGTGATGTCTAACTCACCCCCAAAGTGAGGTATTTATAGTATCTGAAAAACCCTAAGAAACTAAAATGATAAATCCCAAAAATAATTTAAATTACATAAGATAATTAATCCAAGTTTAAAAATTAAAATTCGGATGATAGGCTATCTGATAAGCGGCTTGATAAGCTATCACTGCTGCTGACGTCAACTTCTAGAAGATGCTGACGTGGCACCCAATCATCATTCATGCCCATGACTCCAGCATTTTCTGCAACATTCCAGCTTATTTCCAGCATCACGTCCCCTGCATGAAAACATCATAAAACAACTTAATTAAGTCCCTCAAACTTATATTTAATCGAAACAAGGACCAAAAACACAACCAAAATAAATATTCATCAAATTCCCCCTCACTTATCCGATGCTTGTCCTCAAGTATCTCAAAATTAACAAATCTAAGCTCAAGTTGTCATCCTTAATTTCACGAAGTCTCAAAGTTTTCGATATGATTAAGCATCTAAACATGAAAGAAAATAAGGAGTGAATAGATAAATGGCAAGATTTAGAAATTAATGCAAAAACGACATTCCAATAACCTACTAACATCAATGACGCAAATCAAGTACCCTCACAAGGAATCACTCATGTCACTCAAAGTGTTTAAGGGTAGAGAAAAATCACTCGAGCCAAAACTAATTAGAGCATTACCATAGGCTTGTGGTTAAATCTAATCTCCACTACTAAGTATGAATGTGATGCAAAAATCAAGAGGTCTTAAAAAGGGTTGTAACGGGGATAAGGTTCGAGTAGGATAAAGGCTGAAAAATAGGGTTAAAATTCAAGACAAAAATCATCCCAAAAATTTATTTGACACTGCTTTTTTTTCTCTCATTTTTTTTCATTCGAATCAAAACTGTTTTGCAGTTTATTTTTTTGAACTGCACTGCTATTTTTTTCTCTGCACTTTCGAATGATTTTTCCGCATAATTTTTTTTTCTGCACTGCATATTCGAACAATTTCTGCACAATTTTTTTTCTGCACAGTGTTTTCTTCTTTGTTGGACTACATGATTCAAATTTGTTTTGTTTTCTTTTTTTCATTCGAATCAAAACTGTTATGCAATATATTTTTTGAACTGCACTGCTATTTTTCTGCTCTTTTTAACTGTAGATTCGAATAATTTTCTGCATATTTTTTTTGCACTGCATATTCGAAACAGTTTCTGCACAGTGTATTTTCTGCTCTGCTGGACTGCATGATTCGAATATGTTTTTTTTAAGACAATTTTGTCTTGAAAAATTGACAAAAATAATGGAAATAATAAGAAAAACGGATTAGGCTAAAATATGGTGAATCTCAAGAAAAAGACTAGACTCAAAATTGTTTTACTAAGGGAAATTAATGAAAGGGTAGGCAATTTGTTTGGGAAGAGAAAGGGTTAAAACCTAGTGCCTCAATCATATTTAAGCATCATATTCAAATAACGTAATCTCAAAAAGAATTTAAACACAAGTTCTAGAATGCAACTAATTTAGCTAGGCACACTCAAATATAATGCATGCTCATTATGCTCAAAACTCACAAAAATTTGTCTTGTGTACCTAGATAAGCATCATGTCAATTAAATAGGAAAAGAAATGTCATAAAAATGATTTTATGGAAAAACTAATCATGCCAAAATCTACCATGCAACCTAAAACTTTCTAACAGGATAGATAAAAAATCATACGGAAACAATGAGACAAGGCCAAACTAAAGATTAAACAGGAAACTTAAATTAAATAAAACCAGGGAAACAAGAGAACAACCAAATGGATAAGCAATATGAAAATTTGACAAACATATCTCCCCCCCTCACTTAAATCATTTTGCCTCAAAATGAACATAAAATAAAATACAAAAGAGAGAGGGTGAAAATACTCCCCGATTGCAGAAGAGCATGTTTCGGTAGTGGGCTCTGAGTATGGTGTAGGGGTGGAGACGAGCTTGCTCTCGAGTTCGGACCATGTTGGTGGTAATGGTGGACGATCGGGTGATGAAGGTTGAAGATGAAGTGATAATGGCGGCTGGTGTAGTTTAATAAAAAGAATAAAATAAAAGAAGAAGGGTTTATTGGAAATGGACGAGTGAAGTGGTATTTGTGTTTATAAGGGGTGTTTTAAAAATTGGTGGGGTCCATGGAAAATATATGTATAGATATAGAATAATAATTTAAAAGATATATATATATATATATACATATATATATATATATACATATATATATATATATATATATATATATATATATATATATATATATATATATAGATTATGATTTAAAATCAATAATAATTTAGGATAATAAAGATAAGGGTTAAAAAATAAATAAGATAATATATATATATATAGTTTATGATTTAAATTTAAAACAAATTATAACTTACGTGAATTTAAATAGGAAGATAATATATAATAAATAAATTATTAAGATAGATTATAATAAATATATTATTAGTGGGAGTTAAAAAAAAGAAAGAAAAATAAAAGAGAATGAGATGTGGGTTCCATATTTGATTGATGTGTATGATGCAGCTGAAAATGAAATAGAATGAAAATTAAAATATGAAAATGAAAAACAGTAATTCAAGACATGAAATGAAATGAAAAAATGGGTTGCCTCCCATTCAGCGCTTTATTTAACGTCGTTAAGCTCGACGACCTGGTTCATACTACATGCATTGTAACAAATACTTCTTACAGTTCTTGCGCTTTATCCAACTGAGTATTTCCCTACGAGAAATTTTGCGATTATGGAGTTTTTTTACTAGAAAAATTTCTCTTTCACTCTTCAATTTATCTAGAGGTAATTTTAACTCCAAATTCAATTCCTACAAAATGAAAGAAAACATTTTAGATTTCGATGGAGTTAGACGTAAATCAGAATGAACAGAAAACACATTTTTCAACTCCTTAATTCCTTTGTCGTGATCCTTCAAATCCCTGCACGAATCATCAACAAATTTAGATTCTATAAATTCTTCAACGGAGGGCTCAATAACATCTATAAAATTTATACTAGCAACATTATTAGGATGTCGCATCGCTTTGTAAACATCAAATTTTACCACCTCGCCATCGAACTCCATTGTAAGGATCCCACTTCTCACATCGATTTTCGTATTTGCAGTACTTAAAAATGGACAACCAAGGAGGATTTCGGAAGAATTATTAGTCCGATTGTTTTCCATGTCTATGACATAGAAATCTACCGGAAAGATTAAATATTTTACCTTTACTAGGACATTCTCTAGCAATCCTTCTGGGTAAATTATGGATATGTCCACCAGTTGTATGGTTACTTTTGTATCCTTCAAAGGCTCAGCAGAAAGTGAGTTATAAAATGAAAGTGGCATAACAGTAATAGAGGCCCCTAAGTCACACATTGCTCGTTTAATACCCACTTTACCGATTTTGCAGGGAATGTCGAACATACCTTGGTCCTTCAATTTCGGCCGTAACCTTCGCTGAAAAATTACCGATACATGTTCTCCTAGATTAACTTTTTCAACTCCTATAAGACGACGTTTGTTAGTACATAAATCTTTCAAAAATTTAGCATACCTTGGGATTTTTCGGATTACGTCAAAGAGTGGGATATTGATTTCCACTTTTTGAAACATATCTAGGATCTCCTTTTCTTCGGCTTGTTTATATTTCTTCACTAATCTTGATGGGAAGGGAGGTGGCACGACATAGGGGGATGGTTTAGAGGTTGGGTTCGGTGTATCTTTTTCAACGGGAGATGTTGTCTTTTCTTTACCTTTCTTTTGAACGCCTTCCTCCGTGGCTTCTGGTTCGACGATGGTACCGCTTCGTAGAATGATGGCATTCACACTCTCTCTTGGATTGGGCTCCGTTTGAGAAGGTAATTTTCCTTTGGATTCTAAGCGACTTACCGCTAACGTCAATTGACTTATTTGTTTGTCAATTGCTTCAAAGTGAGCTTCGGTCCTAAGTTAAAATTTTTCTTGGGCTAGCGCTAACTTTTCAACAATTAACTCCAACGATGGCTTCTGCGGTTGATATTGTTGTGGTGCAATTGGTTGATAAGCTTGATTTGGCCTCTGGTTTTGCACGTAACCGAAGTTTGACTAGTTTCTCCATCCTTGATTATATGCATTTCCTATGGAATTGGCTTGAGCGATATCATCTTCCTGAATCATCGGACAACAGTCTGTCAGATGTTCTGGACTATTATAGATTCCACAAAGTCTAGCTGTTTTCCTTTTATCTGCAACAAGAGTTTGCACTATTTCAGCTAATTTATCAATCTTATTTTCCAAAGAAACTGTACTTACCTCGCGAACCCTTCGAGATGGTTCGCTAGATTGATTAAACCTTTGCGAGTTGGCGGCCATGGTTGATATCAGTGTTTTAGCCGCTGTTGGGGTCATACCGCATCCACTACTTTCATATCCATGGGCATCAATCCTTCATAAAAATACTGAAGGAGGGTTTGTTCTGACAATCCATGTTGTGGACAATTTGCACACAACTTTTTAAACCTCTCCCAGTATTCATATAAAGATTCAGATTCTCTTTGTTGAATGCTCAGGATGATGCGCCTTATTTCGCTCGCTTTTGCCGCGGGGAAGAACCTGTCAAGAAAGAGTTTAGCCATGTCAGTCCAGGTTGTAACAGAGTTTGGGGTAAATCAAATAACCAATATTTTGCGATATCTGCTAAAGAAAATGGAAAAGCTCTAAGTTTAATTTGGTCATCGGATACTCCCTGAGGCTTTGTGCTTAGACAAACCATGTGAAATTCCTTCAAATGTTTGTGAGGATTTTCTGTGGGCAAGTCGTGAAAAGAAGGTAAAAGGTGGATCAAACTCGTTTTTAGCACGAACGGTGTTTCGCTATTTGGGAAGGTTATACACATTGGTTGCTGGCCATCAGGCGCCGCATTTAGCTAGCCAATAGTTTGATTTTCGTCTCCCATTGGATCTGGTTCAAAGTTCGACTCTTCTTCGGATGTGATCTCTAGATAGTGTTCAAATATTTGCTGGCGTCGTTTGTTTTTCTTTTCCCGAAGTGTTTGTGCGTGCAACTTTTGGGCTAGTGCTTTGATTTCTGGGATGAGTTCAAATTGTTCTCCCGGATTGCTCCTGGTCAAAAATCAAATGAAACAATATTAGTACTTTGTCGTATTCCCCGACAACGGCGCCAATTTGACACGCGTCGTATAGTGTCAAAATAAATCCTTAAACTCAAATAAATAAGAATAAAAATAGTATAGCGAGAGTAAGGGTCGATCCACAGGGAATAGGAGTTCTAACACCCTTTCGTTATGACTTCGACCAAGAAACCTGTAAAAATAAAAGTGGGGGATTAGAGAAGTAATTTGAGTAATGGAAAAATAATAAGAACGAAAAGAATTATTGAAATGAATTAGCCTCAAGCTACGCTTTGCCACGACATCCTCGGTCACCGAAATGGATTTTTCTTCAACCTTCTTGCCGGTTACAGTCTACAAGAGGTAGTAATGTATACAAGAGGTAGTAATGTATTACCTCGGCTCCGAGCTACAATGGTCGATCCAAGATACACATTTTAATCATTATCGAACCCAAATTCGACGTCCTCAACATCTCGGATACGAAGAACCATGAATACCTTCGATTGCACAATTCCAATTTTAGTCCTTAGTTATATTGCCCTTAACTGAATAAATAAAATACATAAGCATGCTTAGATTCAAGGTCTGATTCGAAGACTTTTTGGTCAAAGTCAACGCTCGCGTCATTATTGGTCAATGTTGACATCATCATCGGTCAACATTGACATCATCATTGGTCAACACTGACGTCAACAGTTAACTGGTCAACTGAGTTGACTCGGACGAGTTGACTCGATGGGTCGGCTCAGTCAACAGGTCAAACGGGTTTGGATCGGCTCGGTCGGTCGGGTATGGGTCAAATGGTTCGGATCGGTTCGGTTAGACGGGTCTGGACCGGATTGGTTAGTTTTAAGTGGCTTGGTTTATTATTGGTCCTAGACCGGTTTGGCTTGGTTTGGGCCGGTTCGGATGGCTCGGTTTAGTGGCCAGACCGCGTCCAAAGCCGGTCCAGTCGGCTCAGTTCGAAGACCACCATCACAAGCGGCCGAAAATCGCCCGTGACGGCGAATGGTCGCCACGCGCGGCCAAAATCGCCCGAAAACACCCCAAAACACAGAGAACAAACTCCAATTCAACTATGACCTTAACCAAACCTAGATTTAAGTTGAAACCTTACAGTTTCTTACCAAAACGAAGGAAAAATACGTGCAGGCTGCTGTAGCTTCGATGGTGCCCCAAACGATGATGGGTGAACCATTGAAGGCTAGGGTTTTGCTTTGTTCAGCACTATGAGCACGACAATGGTGCTGGCGTCTTGATCGGACGAGAAAGGCGGCTGAAAATCACAAGAAGATGAGGGGAGACTTTTGGTTCTCCGTCGGGCTTTCAACTTGGATTTCACGACAACCGACGGGGCCACGCCGCGAGTGGAGGCTATGGGCGTGCTCAGTGTGAGGTGAAGGTGACATTGACGGTGGCGATCATCGACGAGCAGTGGATGAGATCAGAGAAGACGAACGATGATGGGTTTTGGGGGGCAACTTTTAAAATTCTCTGGATATTTCTATATTCGAATGGAAAACAACGACGATAGGTGAAGAGCCAGATCAACTTTTAAATTCTAGCATCTCTACCAGGCATAGTTTAACAATAAACGGGGGGGAGATTTATCAGAACTACCCTTAGCTCAAATGGTTAGAGCTTATGCTCAACAAGCAATTGGTTGAGGGTTTAAATCCCATCAGCTCCAATTTCCTTTTCAATCTCCCTATTTTTTAACCTTTAGCCTTTAATAAACATTAAAGAAACTTTTGGGGTGTTACAAAAACATCATTTCGTACTCATGAAGGCCATTACGAGTTTTAAGTTATGCCTTTTGGTTTGACGAATGCTCCATCGACTTTCCAAGCTTTGATGAATGATATATTTTGGCATTTCTTACGTAAGTTTGTATTAGTCTTTTTTTTGACATATTAATCTATAATGCATATTTCTGTGCTCACTTGGGGCATTTGCGTATGGTGTTACAAATTTTACAACATCATAACTTAGCCATCAATCGGAAGAAGTGCCATTTTGGACAGTCGCAACTTGAGTATTTGGGGCATCTCATTTCAACAAGTGGAGTTGCTGTCGATCCGGACAAAATAACTAGCTTGATCAATTAGCCAATCCCAAAAAATGTTAAGGGATTAAGGGGATTTTTAGGACTCACCGGTTATTATCGAAAGTTTGTTCGGGATTATGGGAAACTAACGAGGTCTCTTACCTAATTTCTTCAGAAAGATGCTTTTTGTTGGAATGAGGATGCTTAATTGGCCTTTGATTCTCTTAAAAAGGCTATGGTTACTTTACCTGTCTTGGCCTTACCTGATTTTAACAAAGTTTTTGTTGTTGAAACTGATTCTTCCGGACTGGGGATTGGTGCAGTTATAAAGCAAGATGAGCGTCCTATTACTTTTCTTTACCAAGGATTTTCTGCTCGGGCTCAATCTAAATCAGTGTATGAAAGGGAGTTAATGGATATTGTCTTAGTTGTTCAAAAGTGGCGTCATTATCTCATGGGAAGACATTTCATCGTTCGGACAGATCAACAAAGTCTCCAATTTTTAATGGGTCAACACATTATGACAGAGGAGCAACAAAAATGGGTTTCTAAGCTAATGGTGTTTGATTTTGAGATCCAGTATCGTCCCGGGTGTGAAAATAAGACAACTGATGCTTTGTCTCGCCAGTTCTATTTCATGGCTTTCTCAGCTTTGTGCACCAGCACCATAGACGACATCTCTTTGGAGACTCAACAAGATGATCATCTCCGTCAAATTACACATGATTTGCTTCTAGATCTTGCTTCCCGACCATATTATTCTCTCAAAAAGGGTTGTTTATTCTTCAAAAATCGGTTAGTGGTTTCTCGTTCTTCGGTGCACATTCCTATGTTCTTAAAAGAATTTCATTCCTCGCCTGTAGGGGTCATTCAAGTTTTTCCGTACATATAAGTGTTTCACAAGTTCTATATTGGATTGGGATTAAGCGTGATGTCCAACAATTTGTGGCCAGTTGTGATGTTTGTGAAGAATATGTATGAAGCCCTTAGTCCAACCAACTTGCTGCAACCATTACCAATTCCTACTCAAGTTTGGGATGATATTGCTATGGACTTCATTGTTGGATTGCCAAAACAATGAGGTATGATACTATTTTGGTGGTGGTAGACCGTTTAACTAAGTATAGACATTTTCTTCTCTTATCTCATCCATATACAGTTGTAATACCCGTATTTTGTCTGAGTACCTATATATATAATTTGATATAAATAAAGCCAAATAAACAAATATAATAAATAAACCCAATAAATAAAATAGTCCAAAATAAATTTATAGTTGATGCTCACGTAAAAGTGCCCCGCAATAGTGTAAGTGTACACGTCTCAAGTAATATAATAATAAGTATATCGAGTATCGTCTCCAAAAGGACTGAGGTAGCCTTTTGCTCCTACTTCCTCACACTGCAAAATAAATAAAGTAAAAACACATATGAGTTGAGTTGGTTTGAGTAATCTAAAGAACTAATATTAAAATAAGCCAGAAAATAAAGTAAAAAGAAATCAAGTTGAGAGAATGGGCCGGATTAGAATGCGTCATAGTGTGGAACCCTATTGACTTGTCTCGGTCTTGAATGCAACAACACAAAACTACCGTGACAGTAACCAAAGTCTCGGCCGCGGCCGCAAAGGTTAAGTCCCTGCCGCAACAATCCCTTGCTCTTGGGCAAATAATGTTAAGACTCGACAAAGCGTCCTTGGATGGTTCCTCCTTATCCCTAAGCTCGGAACACTGGTTGATGGCTAAACTTTGATGATACCTCCCGGCGTGAACCAAAGACAAACACCAACCAATCACACGCTTCTTTTAACCGCTGAAACTTTTAACCTATCCATATGCCAAGTTAGTTAACACCACGTTGGATGAAAACCGTGCATATTCGTTTCGTGAGTTCAACTCTCTCGATATTGAACAAATGGATAACCTCACAAACTCTCTCGCGATAAGTATGCAAGAATGATTAAAGCCAAGAATAAGCAAACCTTAACTTTATTGCATTAAGAACTTAAACAAATACAATATTCTTCACACAACTACTAAACAAATTAATCATAACCATAAGGAAATAATGAATGGAAAGAAAACAAAAACTAAATCCTAAGCTCTCTCGTCTCTCGATCGTGATGTCTCTCCTCCTCCATGATGGCGGCAAGCCTCCTTTATATAGAGGAAGGTGTAGGTACAAATCCTTCTTGTAGAGGAAGTTAAGTTGGACTCGGACTTAACTTTATTAAAGAGGTGAATCTTTTTAATTTAATACATTATTCACTTTTGGTCTATTTTGCTCTCCGGCAGGTTGAGTAGTATCCTACCGCGGTATTGAATTCTGCTGCCTCGGCATGGGTTTGTTACTAGTTCTGGTCCGTAAGGCTTCATCAACTTCCCTTAGTAGAAGCTGTCAGTTGTGGCTTGGCTCAATCAAGGTCTGTTACTAGCTGGTTCTGCCTCATCCTTCCTTTTTCTTCATTGCCGTCACGACATCTCCTACCCTGGCAGCGTACGAATTTTCAAAAGCACCAAACATGCATCAAATAGTACATTTTTCATAGAATAAATAGAATATAGGGATCAAAGGCATAAGTGATGAAATCAATGAATGAAGGACCATAATGCAGCTCAAATGGGTGTAGGTTGAGTGATAATTGCCATGAAAAATGGGGTAAAAATATAGGACTTTTGGGCACTTATCACACCCCCAAACTCGAACTATTGATTGTCCTCAAGCAATGCAAACCATCAATTGCCAAACCTTAATTTTTATATACCGTCTTCGTGGTCATGCTTTTCCTTCTCTCTCCAAACCATAGCAAAGAATTCTCGGCCCTTAAGTCTTTGGATGCCTTAGGAATTCCCTGGAATCAAACTATAAGATTTGTGAGTGTTTGCATGCATTGTGAATAAGATGATTATAAGGATTCTAAGCAAACACTTAAGCATTAACCTACTTAACTTGGGTAAATTATTTTCTTTCTTTTCTTTTTTTTCTCTCACTTTTTTTGTAAGAATTCTAACCTACTAGAGCTAGTTTCGGGCACCTCTAGTGATTAGCCTAGAGCCGGTTTCGGGCACCTCTAGGGCTTCCTTAAGCTAGAGCCAGTGTTAGGCACCTCTAAATTTTTTACCCAAAATTTTCTTTCTAAGTAAGTCTATGCCCTAAGTGTACTAGAATTCCTTAAATCATACAAGTCACAAAGGTGTTTTAAAGTTCTAATCTCATAGTATGATCCTAATTTGTCTTCATTAAGCATTCTAAAATTAAAGGCTCTAAACAGTTCAAAGCTATGGTAAGAAGAGAGATATCTATTGCTAAGAAAGAAGATTTAATTAAAATTAAACTAAGTCAATTGATAAAAAGTACTGCCGAGGCATAAGTTAAATTCAGTTAAGGCAGTGTAGTAAAAAAATTGGACAAGTAAAAAACATAACTGCATGACAATTATATTAGAATGCCACGACATGGCCTTGCCGTGGCAACTGAACCTACACCCCCAAACTCGAATCAAGCATTGCCCTCAATGCTTATATTGCATACATTAAGATAGAAAAAATTAACACAAAAAATATAAGGGCATTAAAAATAAATGGCATAAAGAAGAGGAACTTAAATGGATGGTGATTTGGAAGATTCATCTTCCTCGTCACTTTCGCCCTGCAATATCAGCCTCTTCGGTTTGGATGTCGTGTGCTTGACTCGTTTGGATTCACGGGGTGGCTGGATGCGTGATGGTGGGGCGGGCTTTGCTGCTGGGGGAGTAACCTCATCTTCTTTGGAGTCTGGACAAATTTCATCCTCGATTGCTGCCTGACATTTTAGTGCCTCAAAGACCCGTCTGACAGAATAATCAGTTTTAGACCAACTAGAGGCAGCTTGGTATGGAGATCCGATAGGTGTGTCCAAGGGGGCCTTGCGTTTGCCTTTGCGCATCGCAACAGATAGAGTGTCAGATGCCACGGCTATGGGTATTTGTGATGAAACAGCCAAGCCTGTTTTGATACGGGTTTTGGCAGAGACCAAACTGGGTGAAAAAGGTATCGATACGTCTTGGACTGTATCGGTACGTGTAGCTTGAAAACACAAGTTTGGCTACCTAAAATCAATAAAAACATTGCCAAAAGCCTTTTTAAATACATCAAACATATATTCAAGTTGTTTGGACTTAAAACCAAGTTTTAAATTCTTTTCAAATTAGTCCAAAACATTTTTCAATTATTATATCAAATTACTAGTTTTACAGCTTGGATGTTGTCTCTAACATTCTTCAAGTGTTCCAGCCTTCAATTTATAGTCCCAATTGAGTTTGTGGCCGTTACTAGCCGTTAGAGATGTTTTGGAGCCGCTGGGTCTTCATTTCCTACATTAATTGAAGTTTTGGTGCCTACTTTATCGGTACACGGGGACCCGTATCGGTGCACCCTTCTTCCGAACTAGCTGTTGAGCTCTTGCCAGCCTAAGCGTATCGATACGCTAGGAAGCATATTAGTACGGTCTGTATTTTAAAAGATCGTTGGGAAATAGCCGTTGGGGTTAGTTAAAACAGGGATCGGTACACTTAAAGGCGTATCAGTACGACCCTGATCTGTATCGATACGGGCAAGCATGTATCGGTATGAGTTTTGGTAGAACCAAAACTGGAGAAAAAAGGTATCGATATGGGGTATACCTGCCGTGGCAGTAACTGAAGTCCCATTCGTTGCCGCAATGGTTGAGTCCCTGCTGCGGTAGTCCCTTGCTCTTGGGCAGATGCTGTTAAGGCTCGAAAAAGCGTCCTTGGATTGTTCCTCCTTATCCCTAAGCTCGAAACACTGGTTGATGGCTGAACTTCGATGATATCTCCCGGCGTGAACAAAAGACAAACACCAACCAATCACACGCTTCTTTTAGTCGCTGAAACTCTTAACATATCCCTAGGCCGAGTTAGTTAACACCACGTTGGATGAAAACCGTTCTTATTCGTTTTGTGAGTTCAACTCTCCCGATATTGAACAAATGGATAACCTCACAAACTCTCTCCCGATAAGTATGCAAGAATGATTAAAGCCAAGAATAAGCAAACCTTAACTTTATTGCATTAAGAACTTAAAAAAATACAATATTCTTTACACAACTACTAAACAAATTAATCATAACCATAAGGAAATAATGAATGGAAAGAAAACAAAAACTAAATCCTAAGCTCTCTCGTCTCTCGATCGTGATGTCTCTCCTCCTCCATAATGGCGGCAAGCCTTCTTTATATAGGGGAAGGTGTAGGTACAAATCCTTCTTGTAGAGGAAGTTAAGTTGGACTCGGGCTTAACTTTATTAAAGAGGTGAATCTCTTTAATTTAATACATTATTCACTTTTGGTCAAATGTCCAACTTATCCTTCCTTCTATGTTTTCGTCCTCTTCTTGAGCTCCAACTGTCGCACAAAGTTTGTAGAAAAATACACCATTTAAAGGTCTACAAATCGGCTACCACTTTGCCTGTTTTGCCTTGTGGCAGGTTGAGTAATACACTGTCGCGACATTACATTCTGCTGCCTCGGCATGGGTCTGTTACTAGTTCTGCACCGTAAGGCTTCATCAGCTTCCCTTAGTAAAAGCTGCCATTTGTGGCTTGGCTCGATCAGGGTCTGTTACTAGCTGGTTCTGCCTCATCCTTCCTTTTTCTTCATTGCCCTCACGACATCTCCTACCCTGGCAGCGTGCAAATATGCAAAAGCACCAAACATGCATCAAATAATACCTTTTTTCATAGAATAAACAGAATATAGGGATTAAAGTCATAAATGATGAAATCAATGCATGAAGGGCCATAATGAAGCTCAAATGTGTGTAGGTTGAGTGATAATTGCCATGAAATAGGGGTAAAAGTATAGGACTTTTAGGCACTTAACAATAGTGCCCATAACTATAAAGCCCATCTTTTTAAATCATCCCAAGACCCAAACAAACATAAAACTAGCCCAAAAATTAGAATTCTCGCCCAAATCAGGTGTTGTGCTTTTTTTCCCGCTCAACGATGACACGTGTCGAACCGAGAGTGGCCAATAAGCCCCTCACGCGAATTGATCTACTCAGCTGGATCCAACTACTTTTACTAGCATCGACAATGACGTCACACTCCGCTCAGATATAAATAGAGAGAGAAAAACAATTATTTGGAAATAGTTATGCAATAACCAGCGCATTAATTGGAGAGAGGAGAGAGAAGAAGCTTTAGGGTCTTACATCCCCTTCTAGAAGCTGAAACGCTCGTCAAAGTTCATCCACTGTCATAAGAAGGTAAATATCGTTCTCTTCTTTCATTTTCTTGCGTCAAACCATAAAAAATAGATCTAATCAATGAAAACTTAAAAAAATAGTAACCTAAAAATCCCTAAACAAAGATCTGGGGAAGTCAAAGCTAGATTTGGAGCTTATCTGAGATTTACGAGGCTGTGATCGTGTAACGCCTCGGTTTAGGGCCCGAGAGTTTAGCGGTTTTGATCTAGGATTAGTCCGGGTTAGAGTTAGATTTAAAATGATAATTTTATTAAAAAAATTCCTTTATTTACGAAAATGCCATTAATGAAAATTTATGATGGGATTTTGAGTAAAAAGAATAAAGAAAGAAAATTTGAAAAGAAGTTTGAAAAAGGTGTCATTTTCTTAAAAGCTCCATTTTCGCCAAAACCTCTCCAAAACCCTAAAACCATTATTCCATTACCTCAAATCCCACTTTCAAGCAAGTCTTCAAGGTAAACATCTCATTGTTTTAATTTTTCTTCCCTTAAGTTGTTACTAGTTAGATTTTTCTTAAAAATTATTTTGGGGTTATTTCAAAATGCTTTGAGTTTGAAAATGGTGAAATGGAAGGATTTTCGTATGGGTATTCTAATGTAATATTTAAGGGCGTTTTTAATCATGTTTGGGTGTCTTAAAAGTGTCAAAAAGATAGCAAATGGTGGGAAACCCGAAATGAGTATAAAAATGGGATTTTTAGGTTGAAAATGTTGAGTTTTTGGGTTGGTTTTGGGTTGAAAACGTGGCTGGTGGTTCCTTTGATGTTGGGGAGTGTTTCTAGATGTTTTTGGATGTGTTTTGGTGGTTGAAATGGATGATTTCAGTGTGGGGTTTGTCTAGAACGAAAATTGTAAAGTTTGGATGAAATTTGGGTTTGAATCAATGTGTTTTGGTTGCAAGGAGTAGATTTCGGGTTGTTGCTGGTTTGCAAGTGTATTATCATCCTAATAGTTGTTTTGGGTTGTCTTTAAGCAGCGAATGTTGATTCGGGAACTTCGGGTGCGACACCGGGTGCTACAGAGGCTTGAGATCGGCATTTCGGCTTTCGTTGGGCTTAATTGATGAGTGGAAACTATTTTGAGACTTTAAATGCGTTCAATGAAAGTTGTTGGGGGTTTGGGTGGAGTCTTAGAGACTAGTAGGAGAGTACGGTGATGTGTAGGTTTATCTACTCTCGCTTGTTTGGTTGATTATGGGCATTCTCGATTATGTGTGTTGTGGTGTGTTTTGGATTGTTTTTACTCTCCGTTTAATGTTGTTGTGTAGTCGGTTGTTGGTGTCGAGCCTCGCGTGATGGTTGTCGTTGCTACGGTGATGTGTAGTCCCACCATTAGTGACTAGTAGGAGAGTACGGTGATGTGTAGTCCCATCGGAAAACTACTAGTTGTTGTGAACGGTGATGTGTATTCTCACCTTGTATTGGTTATGCGTGTGCATACCATGTATTGTTGATGTTTGTGTTTCCTTACATCCTTCCTTAAATGGTTTTGCACCAAATCTAAGACTTATATTTTAAAACTGCATTGTTGTCGTGATTTAGAGCTCCGCTCACTAAGCTTTTAAGCTTACGTTCTCTCCTTTTTCCAACAATACAGATCGTTAGTGGCTTGGGAGGCAAGTGGGCAAGGGAGGAGTTTCTCACTAGCTCAAAGTATGGTTTTGCATTTGTAATAACACTTAGACAATGAGATTGCTAGATTTGTATGTTAAGGAGTTGGTGATCAAACTCCTATACTATGGCTTGTTTATGTTTCTAGCATGTTTGAAATGGTGAAACTATGTTATGTTGAGGTTTAATGTGGCCTTGTATGAATTTCTTTGTGTTTTGGTATGTTAGTGTTTTTGAATCTAAGTGTCTTTGTGAGCCTTGGGCTTGAAATTCACTTTGTTTCTTGAATGCATGTCTAATGTTGTAATTAGGATATTTTGCATCTAGATTGTATATATGATATGTTGCTATGTGGTCTTTGATGATTCGAGATAAGTTTGGGGACGTTTGGGGGTGTCAAAGTATGATTTCGGGTCAAACTGTGTGCATGCGTTTCAAAATGCTCGATATGGTTTCGGAACGGTCGGTAGCTCCAGGGGTACTCGCATCGGAACGGGGGTGGTGCCGTTTTGGTACGATTTGCCACTGTGAGTCCCCGTTACAGAACCCGTTTCGATACGGTTTGCCACTATGAGCCATTGTTTCAGAACACCTTTCGATACATTTTGTCTTTAGAAGCCCCCGTTCCGGAACAAGGTGGGATCGTTTTGGAACGGCTTTGCTTTTACCTTTTGAATGTAGCCCGCGTTTCGGAATGGGCAAGCCTGTTTTGAAACGTAGGCAGTTAAAATGGTTAAATGGCACCTTTGAAGGTTTCCGAATGTTGTATTTTAGTCCCTATGACTTGTATGTTTCCTAATTGAGTTTATATGTATCCTTTATGATGGTTTGCCCCGTATGCGTGTAATTTGACTAACAATCTATATGGTAAGTTTAAATTATTGTATGCCCTTTGCTCGACCGTATCTTTGAACGTCTTTCCGATGTTGTCTCCTCACATAAGGTAATTTGTGATGTCTAGACAAGATAAATAAACGGAAAAAATATGGTTGCTAATCGGAGTGAGGCCTTAGCGGGTTTCGCTTCGGTTTTCCCCGTGTAACACGTTCGGTTCGGTCTGTTGGCTAGGCCGGGACGAGGGGGTTACATTTGGTGGTATCAGAGCCTCAGTTATGAGGTCTCCCGGAAAGGTAAGTCAGGTAAGTTGGCTTGTTTGGATTGGTTGCTATTGCACGGTGTATGAAAGCATGCTTTATTGTTCTTGTTGTTGGTTGAAGTTTAGTCGAGTGTTCCCATTGCTAGTGTTGTTATTGGAAAATGGTTTTGGTTTAAAGAGCTTGAGAACTTGGATCATTGCCCTTGCTAACCTAATGTTTTCTTGTGTGTAATATGTTTATTGTTTAGATTCTATCTCGTTATGGTAAGACCGAGAGGACGGCCTAGAGCGAGTGACCAGGCACTCGGGGATATGCCTCTTGTTCCTCTTGCTCCCGATGGTAATGGGGTGGGTGGCGAAAGTAATGTGCCTCAGGCCGGTGCGAATGCTGGATGTGATGGTAATGGACCTCAGGCCGGTGCGAATGTTGGGGGTAACGAGCTGAGACAGGTCAGGGTCCAGTAGGTGCGGACATGACTCATTTGATTTACACTATAGCCGGAGCTTTTCAAACAACTTTGGCTGGTATGCAAGATGCAGCACCACCTCAGGGTGCGGGGACATGTTTACCCCTTGAGAGAATCTTTAGTTTTGGCGGAGTTGAGTTTCGTGGTTTGGCTTCTGAGGGTTCAGAGGCTTGGCTCGAGAGTACTACACGCATCTTAGGCCAGATGAAGTGCTCAGACACTCGTAAGTTGGGATGTGTTGTCTCCTTGCTTCAGGGAGATGCGTATGCTTGGTGGACCACCGTTACTTCGGGTATGGCAGAGGTGGATGTCACTTGGGAATTCTTCAGAAATGTCTTTAAGAAGAAGTATCTCGGAGTCTGATATCATGATAAAAAGAAGAGAGAGTTTATAGCCTTGGTTCAGGGTAGCAAGATGGTGTCTGAGTATGAGGTTCAGCTTGTGAGGTTGAGGCAGTATGCTCCTGAGTTGGTTCCCAGTGAGAGGGAACGATGTGAGCGTTTCTGATATGGGTTGACTAGAGATGTGAAGACTTATATGCATGCCTCTGACTACACCGAGTTTGATGTTTTGGTCTCTAGGGCCAAGGATATTGAGCAGAACTTAGGCTCCGGTGCTCGTGGGCCCGATTCTGGGAAGAGACATGCGGAATGAGACAGAGATCATGCCAAGAGGCATAGGGATAGGAGGTATCAACCCGATTCGAGGCATAGGGGTGGTAACCATGGACGGGGCCATCAGGGCCAAGGGGCTGTTGTTCACACTCCTGAGTGCACTAGATGCGGGAGACGCCATCAGGGTGAGTGTATGGGTACCGTTGGGGTATGTTGGAACTGTGGTTCCCGAGATCATTTGAGGCGTAATTGTCTACACCCGGCTAGGGGTTGACCGGCTCCAGCTAGGGGTTTTGAGCATCAGAGAGGCCGTGGGCGCGGTTATGGTAACTTTCAGCTGAGGAACGATAGTCAGAGGAACTTGGTTCATGTGGTGGCAGTTCAGCCCGAGGGTGGAGAACCGGCTAGGGTGTATGCGCAGCGAGAGGCTAAGAATGACACGGATGTCATTGCAGGTAATTTCTCGATACAGTCCTTGACTTTTCTTTCTTTGATAGATTCGGGTTCGACACTTTCGTACATTTTGGGTGAACATGCAAGGTCCCTAGGTCTACCGTATGAGTGGTTAGAGGTAGGTGTAAATGTTACTAGTTCTTTCGGTGATACTGTGGTAGTTAGGAAGATGTATAAGAGGTGTCTCTTGATGGTTCAGGGCCACGTGTTTCCGTTCGACATGATAGAATTACCGTTCTATGGTTTTGATGTGATCTTGGGCATGGATTGGCTCGTAAAATATAGAGCTAGGGTAGATTTTGAGACCAAGAGAGTCTCCTCGAGGCTTACGGATGATTTTTAAGGTTGTAGTAGTTGGCGAAAACATTAAGTTATTGTCCAATGTTGTTTCTACTCTAGAAGCTCAAAGGTTGATAGATTCGGGTTGTCGGGCTTACTTGGCTTATGTGATGAATCCGAATATAAGTGAGGTTAGACCGCAAGACATCATGACAGTTTGTGATTTTCCGAGTGTTTTTCCAGAAGAGTTGTCGGGTTTGCCTCTAGATAGAGAAGTTGAGTTTGCTATTGAGACGTATTCCGATTCTGCACCCGTGTCTATTGCTCCGTATAGAATGTCACTGAAAGAGTTGAAAGAGTTGAAGACACAACTTCAGGAGTTGTCAGATAGACGTTTCATTAGGCCTAGTGTTTCTCCGTGGGGTGCTCCGATTTTGTTTGTGAAGAAAAAGGACGACAGTTTGAGGATGTGTATAGATTATAGGCAATTGAACAAGGTAACAGTGAAAAACAAGTATTATTTTCCTCGGATAGATGACTTGCTTGATCAGTTGAGAGGTGCTTCAATATTTTTAAAGATTGATTTGAGATCCGATTACTATCAGTTGAAGGTGAAAGGCGTGGACATACCGATGACCGCTTTCCGTGCACGTTATGGGCACTATGAGTTCTTGGTAATGCCTTTCGGGTTGACTAATGCTCCAACTGCATTTATGGATATGATGAATTGAGTGTTCCACGAGTTTTTGGATAGGTTTGTGGTAGTGTTCATAGATGATATCTTAGTGTACTCTAGGATCGAGGAAGAGCAGAATGAGCATTTGCGGCTAGTGCTTCAGACTTTGCTTGAAAATCAGTTGTATGCCAAGTTGAGTAAGTGCGAGTTTTGGATTAAGGAGGTAGTCTTCCTAGGTCATGTGATCTCGGCCAAAGGATTTAGTGTGGATCCTAAGAAGATAGAAGCCATAGTGAGTTGGAAACAACCGAAGTTAGTGATAAAAATCCGTAGTTTCCTAGGCTTGGCGGGGTATTACCGAATATTTGTCGAAGGATTTTCGAAGATTGCGACACCTTTGACTAAATTGCTTCAGAAGAATGTTCCGTATGAATGGTCAGATGCAAGACATCAAGCGTTTGAGAAATTGAAGAAAGCTTTGACCAAAGCTCCTATTTTGATTCGGCCTGAACCGGGAAAAGAGTTTGTGATTTACAGTGATGCTTCGTATGTAGGTTTAGGTTGTGTGCTTATGCAAGAAGGTAAGGTTGTAGCTTACGCTTCGAGACAGTTGAAGGTTCACGAGAAGAGCTACACCACTCATGATATAGAGTTACCTGCAGTAGTGTTTGCTTTGAAGATTTAGAGACACCATCTTTATGGTGAGAAGTGCACAATTTATACCGACCATAAGAGTTTGAAGTACTTGATGTCTCAGAGAAAGTTGAATCTTAGACATCGTAGGTGGATAGAACTTCTTAAGGACTATGACCTTACGATAGAATACCATCCGAGTAAAGAAAATGTAGTGGTCGATGCTTTGAGTAGGAAAGTGACAGTTGAGTTGCGAACCAGGTTTGCGAGATTGAGTGTGTCAAGTGATGGCAGTTTGATAGCCGAGTTACAAGTTAAACCTTCGTTGGCTCAGTTGATTTGAGAGAAATAGTTGCAAGACGAGTCTTTGGCATCTCACGCGCAAGATATAGCTGAGGGTAGACCCACAAATTTCTGTTTTGATGAGAACGAGATCCTATGTTTCAAGGATAGAATAGTAGTCCCAGAAGATGCCGAGTTAAGGCGTACTATTTTGAATGAAGCACATAACAGTCCTTTTGCAATGCATCCGGGTAGTACGAAGATGTACCATGGGTTAAAAGAAGAGTATTACTGGATTGGGTTGAAGAGAGATGTGGCCAAGTTTGTGAGTAAGTGTATGATATGTCAACGAGTTAAAGCCGAGCATCAGTTTCCTTTAGGTTTGTTACAGCCGTTGAAGATTCCGGAATGGAAGTGGGAACGTATCACCATGGACTTTGTGTCAGGGTTACCGTTGACTCACTCGAAGAAGAATTCAGTGTGGGTGATAGTCGATAGATTCACTAAGTGTGCTCATTTCATACATGTTCATACTACCTACACCTTAGATAAGTTGGCCGATCTGTACATTAGTGAGATAGTGAGATTGCATGGGGTACCAAAGTCAATTGTATCAGATCGAGATCCGAGGTTTACAGCTAGATTTTGGGAGTGTTTGCATCGTGCCTTGGGTACTTGGTTGAACTACAATACTTCTTATCACTCGCAATCAGATAGTCAGTCGGAGAGAGTTATTCAGGTGTTGGAGGACATGTTGAGGTGTTGTATCATCGACTTTCAGGGTTCTTGGGAGAAACACCTACCGTTAGTAGAGTTTGCATATAACAATAGTTATCAGGCTAGTATTCACATGGCATCGTATGAGGCTCTGTATGGTAGGAGGTGTAGAACACCTATTTTTTGGGCTGAGGCCGGACAGAAGCTTGTACTGATGCCCGGTTTGCTTAAGGGAACTACCGAGAAGGTAAAGTTGATATGTGATCGCTTAAAGGCAGCTTCAGACCGACAGAAGTCGTATGTCAATTTGAAGAGAAAGGAGATAGAGTATGACGTGGGCGAAAAAGTGTTTTTGAAGGTCTCACCTTGGAAGAAGGTGATGAGGTTTGGTAGGAAGGGTAAGTTGAGTCTGAGATTCATTGGACCTTACGAGGTAGTTGAGAGGATCGGTCCCGTTGCGTATAGATTGAGACTCCCGACCGAATTAGAGAAGATTCATGATGTGTTCCACGTTTCTATGCTTCGAAAGTATAGATCGGATCCGACTCACGTAATGCTAGTGGAAGAAATTGAGTTGAACCCCGACTTGTCATATGATGAGGAGCCGATTGAGATTCTTGCTACGGACAAGAAAGTGTTGCGCGGGAGGTCTATCGAGTTAGTAAGGTTTTGTGGAGACACCGAGGTGTGGAGGATGCTACTTGGGAGAGAAAGGAAGACATGGAAAGACAATTTTCGTATCTCTTTCCGTCATGTAATTTCTGGGATGAAATTTCTTAAGTGGGGGAGAGTTGTAACGCCCTAGTTTAGGGCCCAAGAGTTTAGCGGTTTTGATCTAGGATTAGTCCGGGTTAGAGTTAGATTTAAAAATATGATTTTATAAAAATTTCTTTTATTTACAAAAATGCCATTAATGAAATTTGATGATGGGATTTTGAGTAAAAATAATAAAGAAAGAAAAGTTTGAAAGGAAGTTTGAAAAGGTGTCATCTTCTTAAAAGCTCCCTTTTCTCCAAAACCTCTCCAAAACCCTAAAACCACTATTCCATTGCCTCAAATCCCTCTTCCAAGCAAGTCTTCAAGGTAAACATCTCATTGTTTTAATTTTTCTTCCCTTAAGTTGTCACTAGTTAGATTTTTCTTAAAAATCCATTATTTTGAGGGTTATTTCAAAATGCTTTGAGTTTGAAAAATGGTGAAATGGAAGGATTTTCGTGTGGGTATTCTAATGTAATGTTTAAGGGTGTTTTTAATCATGTTTGGGTGTCTTAAAAGTGTCAAAAGGATGCAAATGGTGGGAAACCCGAAATGGGTATAAAAATGGGATTTTTAGGTTGAAAATGTTGAGTTTTTGGGTTGAAAACATGGCTGGTGGTTCCTTTGATGTTGAGGAGTGTTTCTAGATGTTTTTAGGTGTGTTTTGGTGGTTGAAATGGCTGAATTCAGTGTGGGGTTTGTCTAGAACGAAAATGGTAAAGTTTGGATGAAATTTTGGTTTGAATCAATGTGTTTTGGTTGCAAGGAGTAGATTTCCGGGTTGTTGTTGGTTTGCAAGTGTATTAGCATCCTAATAGTTGTTTTGGGTTGTCTTGAAGCAGCTGATATTGATTCGGGAACTTCAGGTGCGACACAGGGTGCTACGGAGGCTTGAGATCGACGTTTCGGCTTTCGTTGGGCTTAATCGGTGAGTGGAAACTGTTTTGAGACTTTAAATGTGTTCAATGAAGGTTGTTTGGGGTTTGGGTGGAGTCTTATAGACTAACCTATACCCGAGTGTAAGTTTATCTACTCTCGCTTGTTTGGTTGATTATGGGCGTTCTCGATTATGTGTGTTGTGGTGTGTTTTGGATTGTTTTTACTCTCCATTTAATGTTGTTGTGTAGTCGATTGTTGGTGTCGAGCCTCACGTGATGGTTGTTATTGCTACGGTGATTTGTAGTGCCACCAGTAGTGACTAGTAGGAGAGTACGATGATGTGTAGTCCCATCGGAAAACTACTAGTTGTTGTGAACGGTGATGTGAAGTCCCACCGTGTATTGGTTATGCGTGTGCATACCATGTATTGTTGATGTTTGTGTTTCCTTACATCCTTCCTTAAATGGTTTTGCTCCAAATCTAAGACTTATGTTTTAAAACTGCATTGTTGTCGTGATTTAGAGCTCCGCTCGCTAAGATTTTAAGCTTACACTCTCTTCTTTTTCCAGATCGTTAGTGGCTTGGGAGGCAAGTGGGCAAGGGAGGAGTTTCTTCAAGTTTCTCACTAGCTCAAAGTATGGTTTTGCGTTTGTAATAACACTTAGACAATGGGATTGCTAGATTTGTATGTTAAGGAGTTGCTGATCAAACTCCTATACTATGGCTTGTTTATGTTTCTAGCATGTTTGAAATGGTGAAACTATGTTATATTGTGGTTTAATGTGGCCTTGTATGAATTGCTTTGTGTTTTGGAATGTTAGTGCTTTTGTATCTAAGTGTCTTTGTGAGCCTTGGGCTTGAAATCCACTTTGTTGCTTGAATGCATGTCTAATGTTGTAATTAGGATATTTTGCATCGAGATTGTATGCATGATATGTTGCTATGTGGTCTTTGATGATCCGGGACAAGTTTGGGGACGTCCAGGGGTGTCAAAGTATGATTTCAGGCCAAACTGTGTGCAGACGTTTTGAAACGCTCGATATTGTTTCAGAATGGTCGGCAACTCCAGGGGTACTCGTATCGAAATGGGGGTAGTGATGTTTCGGTATGATTTGCCACTATGAGCCCCCGTTTCGATACGGTTTGCCACTGTGAGCCCCTGTTTCGGAACACCTTCCAATATGTTTTGTCTCTGGAAGCTCCCGTTCCAGAACAAGGTAGGATCGTTTCGGAACGGCTTGGCTTTTACCCTTTGAATGTAGCCCGCGTTTTAGAACGGGCAAGCCTGTTTCGAAACGCAGACAGTTAAAACGGTTAAATGGCACCTTCGAAGGTTTCCGAATGTTGCATTTTAGTCCCTATGGCTTGTATGTTTCCTAATTGAGTTTATATGTATCCTTTATGATGGTTTTACCCCGTATGCGTGTAATTTGACTAACAATCTATATGGTAAGTTTAAATTATTGTATGCCCTTTGCTCGACCGTATCTATGATCATATTTCCGCCGTTGTCTCCTCACCTAGGGTAATTTGTGATATCTAGACAAGATAAATAAACGAAAAAATAGGGTTGCTAATCGGAGTGAGGCCTTAACGAGTTTCACTTCGGTTTTCCTCGTGTAACCCGTTCGGTCCGGTTTGTTGGCTAAGCCAGGACGAGGGGGTTACAGATCGGAATTTGAGAAGTTTTAAAGCTTCTGACGGAGTCGAAGAGGTAGTTTTAGGGTTCAGTTTTTCGGGTAGATATTCTAGGATTAGGCGAAGAGGGTTGATTCTGACGAATCTAGGATTAGATTAGGATTTAGGCTTGAAAAGGGGGGAAATGAAAGTTTTAAGGTTTTAGTGCGACGGTGGCTGGAAATCATCCCGGCAGCGAAGCACGGTGGCCGGAGTTGCAGGTTTGGTCGGAGAAGATGACCGGAAAATGCAGGTTGAACGGAGAAGATGATCGGAAAGTTTCTGGTCACCGGAGAAAGGTACGAGATGACCAGAGGCGACGGCCGGTGACTGGCGTCACCTCTGACGGTAGGGAAATACGTCGAATTACGGTTCGTGTTGATTTGGGAATCAAATGAGGAAATTTGGGAAAGCTGGTTCATGTTCTTTAGGAAAGTAGAGTTTTGATCGAGTAGAAACATGTAACAATATAGTTTGGGCGTTAGAGTTGGATCGAAGAGTGAAAAATGAAAAATAATGGATGAATAATGAGTGAAAATGTGTTTTAATCTGAAAGAAACAGGAAATAGAGGGGATTTAGTGTTTTAGTGTAACACTCGGGTTCGGGGGTCGGGTGAAAATAATAATTTAATAATGGTTTGGGTTTCGGTTCCAAATTTTTAAATAATAAAATAATGGTTTGGGCCTCGGGTTTTAAGACAACAAAATTTAGTTGGACCATTTTTAAAATAAACCCCAAAAAAAGCCATGGGTGTCATCCTTTGTAGTTATCTTAATTCATTAAGGGCATTTAGGTCTTTGGACCTTTGATTTAAACTAACCTAAAATAATGTTTTATTTGAGTCATCTTCTTCCCCCTCCAATATCCACTTGAACGACAAAAACCCCTCTCCCTCTTGAAATACTATTCCATTCTATAGCTCACTCATTTTTGAAGTTTTCTCAAAGGTATGGATGTTTTTGACTTGCTCTCCCCTTCCCCTCTTTGGAAGTACTCTATTTTTCATTTTTACCCATGTTTTGAAATAGGAGTTTTTACCCATGTCTTGACTTAATGTTTTAAGTGATTGATGATAGACATGTTGTTTAGGAAGCATAAGGTCCAATTTTTTATGATTTTTAAAGAGTTTTGTTAAATTTCCCGGATTTGGGTTTTTGGGAGGTTTTGGGTTGAGATATGAGGGTGTTTTAGGTGGAAATGAGAGGGCCAATGGATAGGCTATATGTGAGGGCTATTTTGTAGGCTTTAGGGAGTAATTTAAGGTTTGGAATCATTGGTTTTGAAGGGTGTTTAGGGGCTGCTCGGGATTATGGATTTTGAGTTGTTTTCAATGGGAAAATTGATGTTATGTGCTTGGTATGTAATCCGGGTTGATTATTTTGGAATATGGACTGATTTGGGATTGTTTAAATTGTGTTGGAATGTTTAGAAACGAGAAATTTGGTTGGTGAAGCTTCGAGGACAAATCTGGGGAATTCGGAGTCTTGAGCTTGGTCTTCGATCTTCTCTTGGGTAGCAACGGTGAGTAGAATTGTTGATTTTTGCATTGAGCTCGGTATGGATTCCTTTGGGGTTTGGGTGAGACCTTGAGGGGTCATCTAAACTCGTGTGTAAGTCTCTCTACTCCCATGTTGTTGTGATATGTTGGATGCTTATATGTCATGATCATTAAGTGCATTTTGAGTTGTTAATTGTGTAGTCGAGTTGAGTTCGTGCCTCACGTGATGGTGGTCTAAACTACGGTGATGTGTAGTCCCACCGGTAGTGACTAGTAGGGTAGTACTTTGATGTGTAGTCCCATTGGAAATCCACTAGTCGAAACGGTGATGTGTAGTCCCACCGTATGTGTATGATGGTTGTGCTTGTGCAAACCATGTGTTGTTGTTGAGATTGACCCTTGTGCATCCATTGCTTTCTTGCATATAAATCGTGTTTTGGAAAACTGCATGTTGTGAATTGTAGAGCCTCTCTCACTAAGTTAGTTGGCTTATGCTCTTTTTGTTTCCAACGTGCAGATCATTAGAGTTCGGGAGGCAAGCGGGTGAGGGAGGAGCTTTTGGAGTTCTCAAGCTAGTTCAAGTATGGTTTTCTTTTTGTAATAATGCCTAGACAATGGGGTATAGAGTTTTAGGAGTTGGTGTCAAACTCCTTAGGAGATTGTGTTTGAGCATGTTATATTCGTGGTTGTGTTATGCTTTAGTTTCATGGATTGTGATTTATGCTTTCTATGTTTCTTATTTGAATATGTCTAAACATGTATGTTGTTGGCCTATGTATGACTTATGCTTGACTATCTTGTGTATGGTGCCTTATGCTTGCTAAGTATGCCCCTTCTTGTGATATTGCATGAAGTCTTGAATTGTATGTTTTTCGTTAGGATAATTGCCTCGCATGTTAAATCTCGATTGTGGTTTGATGTATGTATGTTTGTATGTGCTTAGGGGAGTCCAAAAATGCATCTAGTGTCGGGTTTGTGGTCACCAAGTTGGAAAAGGTTGAGTTGCAGAGCAGGGCGTATCGGTACGCCTAAAGGCCGTATCGATACGGTCTTGCCTGCAGAGCTCAGTTTTGGCTGGGCGTATCAATACGCGGGGGCGTATCGATACGGTTTTTGGTCACTGGAATTCAGTTTGTGATGGGCGTATCGATACATGGGGGTGTATCGATACCCTCTCAACTCACTGGAATTTGGAGATTTGGGGATGAGTAGGGCATACCGATACGGGGTACACGCGTATCGATACGAGACTACTCTGTTGACCAAGAAGGATTGACCGGGAAGGGCGTATCAATACGCTTATGGGCAGTATCGATACGGTCTGCTCGGTGTTGACTTTTTGGGTTGACCTGGTCAGGGTGTATCGATACCCCTAGTTAGGGTACCGATACGGTCTGCCCTGTAGGCTTAAAAATGGACTAAGTGTGTATGGTCAGGGTTCAGATGTGATCTCTTTGGATGTCTTCCGCTGTTGTGAATCACTTAGGACTTAATATTCCTCTAGACAAGATTAAAATAAAAAGAAAAAAATAGGGTTGCTAACCGAGGGGGAACCTTAACGGGTTTCACTCGGTTTTCCCCGTGTGGCCCACTCGGACCGGTCATCCGGCCAGACCGGGACGAGGGGGTTACATTTAGGTCAATTAAAGTGCGGAAAAGGTAAGATCAAAGTATGAATTTGTGATGAACTAAGAGTTTTGATCGTGGTGAGAAGAAGTTTTTCGAGTTTGAAGTGTTTGTGTCGAGAGGATTTAGAGAGAGAGAGGGAATGAGGACAGAGAGAGTGATTCAGGAAAATGGTTGAGTTAACCCGGTACAGGTACTGGTCTTTTTATGGCTGAGTCAATACGACACCGTTTTGGCGTCGAGTTGGAGAGAGGATTCACGCTCTTTTGAGCGGGTCCAGATAGAAGTTTACGATCCGATTGGGATTGGGCTAATGCTTTTTGGGCCGAGTTCAAATGAGTTTGTGTTGGTTTTTTAGGGAAATTGGATTTAGGCTCTCAACTTTGTTTTTTCTTATAGGCTAAATTCTCTAATTAAATCTAAATTATTTAATAGGAGAGGACATTGTAGCAAATGAATGAATGTTGAATGAGGCTTAAATATCCTAAGTGATTAGTATCACATTGTAATGTGATGTTAGTCAAGGAAATATCTAAGTAAGAAATGTAGTGTTTCATTTAAACATAGAAAATTGAAATCATATGTAGTTAGTTTAATAAAACTGAAATAGAATTAAACAATTAGTATCATTAATATTAGAAATATTATTACTTTTAGGCTAGATATGGGTAGTGTCTAATCATTTAGGTATTATCATAAAAGCCCAAAAATTAATAATATTTATAAAATTTTAACTAATTAATTAATGGAGCTCTAATTAGGTTTTACTTAAGAACGACAAGACAATAAGTGGACATGCATTAAACTTTTTGTGTTGAGATACATTTTAAATATAAATTGAAGTGTCCTAATATATTTGGACGTTTCACAACTTATATTCGTCCAAAATATATTTTCTTACAAAAGGATATCCCTATTCGAAATGGAATCCATTTAACAGTTAAAGATTTAATTAAATTCATATTATTGTTTAAAATGCCACGTGGAATTAATAAGGTACCGATAATAGGCGTTGTAGGGGTGCTAATCCTTCCCTACACGTAACCGACTCCCGAACCTAAATTTCAGATAAAAGAATCTCTAATCCGTTTTTATGGTGTCCGGCCTACCAAAGTGACCGGTGACAGCTCCAAAATAATTTTTAAGATAAATAAAAGAAAGGGAAAACTACACCGATGGTCCCCAAACTATTATCGTTTTCCTATTTTGGTCCCTAAACTATGTTTTTTGGCAAAACCGTCCCTTTTCTTACATAGTTCTCCTATTTTGGTCCCCCGACATTAAATAGCTAACGGTTTTGCTGACGTGGCATTTTTTAAATATTTTTTAATCATTTCTCTCTCCTCTTAAAAAAATGCCACGTCAGCAAAACCGTTAGCTATTTAACGCCGAGGACTAAAACAGGAGAACTATGTAACAGAAGGGACGATTTTGCCGAAAAACATAGTTTAGGGATTAAAATAGGAAAATGGTAATAGTTTGGGGACCACCGGTGTAGTTTTCCCTAAAAGAAATTGTTATGAGACATAGAGGAGAGATCGTCTCAGACGATATTCATGATATTCGAACCTATATATTAAACAATTTATAAATGTGATTGCATGAACCAACTAGCTTACTGGAGTTTGACTTCTTTTGCTGAATGATTTAGTGACTTAAACCAGAAGAAAAAGAGTTTGTTTTCCCACATAAAATCTCCCTCCCCCCCCCCCCCCCCCTGCAACCACAAACACGCATTAATCGTATCAAGCCCCGATTGCTAATTGTTCTACATGAATACTGATGTAGGTTCAGTATTATATGGATGAATGTTGGTTTAGGTTCAATATTGATTTAAAGTTTCTTTTGTTTTATGTTGTAAAGTTTCTTTCATTGTTTATGAGCCCCTCCCTAGTCCCTAACAACAGTAAGAGGTGATTTTTTTTTTACCTAGTCACTTTACAAATTTGATTTTTATGTTTTAATGTGATTGATATGTCATTGTGTTTTTCAAGATTTTGAAATTTCAATCGTAATTAAAATAGTGCAAGTACAATTGGATTATTTGTTATTAAATATTTAAATTTTAAATCCTCCCCTTAAACAAAAGCGCCTGTAGCTCAGTGGATAGAGCGTCTGTTTCCTAAGCAGAAGGTCATAGGTTCGACCCCTATCTGGCGCGTGGATTTTATTTTACTTTGTTGATACTTTTACCTTTTGTATGAAAGTTGAAACCAGCAACTTTAGTCTGCATATTTGGCTTTTAGCATCTATCTATCACATTTTTTTGGCTGACTATTTATTTATGTGGCTACATTGTGAACAACTTGGTCCCAGATTTTACCTGCGGATGACCACCATGACACTTGCCCCACTTCACCATCACATATCAACCATCCAAGTTCCGGAACACACTCGACCGCCCTTAAATCATAAAGCTACTTATTCCGCATTGCATTTGATTTTTGCAGAATGGCAAAACCAGCCTTGATTCGAACCTGAATGCAAACAACGGAATATAGATACAACAAAATGTGATTGAGGACATTGTTTGGCACCTGGTAGTTGGATTTTGAAACTAGTTATTATTTCAGCTCTGTTTCCCCTTGTGATGAATCATTATGAATTGCGCAGCACCTAGGTAGTTTATATTTAACCAATCGAATATCCTTACACATCATTGAATAATTGCAGGAATCATTGGCTATATATAACAAAATGTGTCCTATTACCATGCATGATATTAGCAGCACAAAGTCTTGAATTCGACAGTTTAATCGGTATCAGTAGATATCAACTGAACAATGACAACCAACAAAATATCTAGTTATATGAAACAAGAAACCTAATTATAGACAGAAAAACCAGACCCAAGATAAAAGTAGTCAACCAAAATTTTCCTTACCAAGGATGCTATTTCGTTTAGTACTTTGATTTTTATCTGTAGCCTGCTAAACAAAAAGCTAGTGAACTTGAAAGCAGATTCTATGCCATCACACAGCAATGTATGAACTCATAATCTGCACTCTCTCATTACACCACGAAATCGAATCATTCATAACCGGCATACTCTGGTAGCTCAAGTGAACACTTACTGATAATCTAGGTCAGCTACTAACATAAAGCTGAGTGTTGCATTGTTTTCTCCAGTTCTACATTTTATCATTCTTCTCTACAATAAGAAATTTCCTTAGCCATTTCCAGACATCATTTTATCCTAAACAACATTAGCATCTGAATTATCCCTTTAAAGTTCCCACCTTGCAAATTTACAAATGGATTGAACATTTGAACACATTCCCACTATTGAATGAATTCTTGCACTCCTGGAGCTCTTAAACACCCCATTGGCCCGGGAACCTTCATTCGAAAAGAATGATCAGTAATTATCCCTAAAACCAATGCAAAAAAGAAAAAAACAATGATCAACTAAAAAAAAGGCCACCTAAGATCAAACCATTATAATTACAACATCCACTTTGAATTGCCTGGTTTCTTGTAAGTGTTGAAGGAACAAACAAAATTGAAGCATAGAGTTTGCCATTCTTTTTTACTACAAAAGAGTTTTCAATTTGTTGATTTTTTGTTCTGCAAAGCTTTGAACTTTAGTGAACAGAGAAAAAAATGTGGGTCTGTCAACTGTCAAGTGTTCTACTAGATAAGGCTAAATGGAAGCAAAGGCATTCAGCTTAAGTGAATTACCCAAACGCCCTTGGAACTAGATTACATCATCACATGATGTGAGTTACTAATTGGAACTAGAGGGCAATAAGGTCAATTTCGTTCTACAAACAAACCAGGAACCAGCAGCTTATCACTTCTTTTTTCTTGTCAAAAACCCAAAAGAAATATTGCTCTGTGGCAAATACAGTGAGCAGAAAATGGCTAGTGGCTTCCTGTTGACTGCTGCTCCATTTCTAGCTTCCCAAGGTAAGCCCTTTCTGATTCTTAGTATAAAATAAGATTGAAAAGAATTAATTACATAATTATTTCTAACAGGAAATGAAGTGGGTGGTCTTCTGGGACAAATGAGGAGCTCTTTCCAAGGCAAAGTAGGATATAAGCAAAGTTTTTTAAGAAGAGCATCCAACAGTCCTTTTGGAGGCAGACTTGTTGTTGCATCAGTGGTTTGTATTGTTGAATGAACTTTGACATTTGTTTCTTTTTCTTAAAAGAACATTTATTTCCTCCAGGAATATTTGAATTCTTAAATTATAAGTGGTAGATGCAGATAAAAGCTTTAGTTTAAATCCAGATTGGTGGCAGGAGGTAGTGGTTGTGATTGAACTGATTTCCGGTTATCGTTCCGGGCTTTAATTTGTTGTAATTCATGATTTGAGATAGCCTGTTTTGATGCTTGGCAGCTTGGAAGGAAGGTCCAAAAGAAAGAAACTGTGGTTCCTGACCCGGATTATCGCATACCAGTTGTCCTACTTGGTAGGTTATCTGCATTTTCCATACTAAGATGCATTCTTTTTTTCGGTATCTTGATTGGTCTTGAATGGTATCATATGAACTTTGCAATTTTGCCTACTTTTTCTGTAGCTGAATATACTATCAAAACTAGGACTATATTAGTTCTTCGAAAATTAGTTGTTTATTTCAATGTTGTTGATTGTCTGGAGATTAGGACTTTCTAACTATATATGATCCAACCTGCATTCTGGTCTGTGAACAAGGTTGTGTTTATAGTTGCATATGAGTTTTGCAGTGGTTTGCAAGCAATCTTTTAACGCTACCCCTGTTCGGTTCTTCATTGATCTTGATCTTTATAAAAATCGAATGCACAGCATGGTCTGCTGTTAATATGCAATTGTCTTCCCGTATTTCTAAGTTATGTTCCGATTTTTTTATTATTGAAACAGGTCTAGCTGGTGGATTAGCTTATACTGATAACCTATTACCAGCAGCACCTGTTGGTCTACTTGGGTTGCTTCTGTTGTTCCAGGTATCAATACCTAGAAATAGTTTGTCATTGAGAAGAATCCAAATTGCCTCGTCCTTTTTCGATATTTTTAGCTGAAACCAGCTGATGGTTTGTTCTTGTAGACTACACGAGTTAGATTTGTCTTCGATAACGAGGCCCTGGTTAGTCCATTCTTGTCTCAGCTTTGGTATTTCTTGAAGCAATGTGTTGGAATACGTAACTTATGTTTGCATGATTCTTTCTTGGCTAAAACTTGTGTGAAAAACAAAGTTCATTTCCGAACTTCAACAGAATAGATATTAATTTTGGGGTGTTATATACTTTCTTCATTGTTGCGGATTAGGCACTAGAATTCTGCGCTTACGCATATGTGAATGGTGATGTTTATGGTTTTAGGAGGTGAAAGTAGGGAACCAGCTTCAGGATTCAGGTGAAAATGTCTTTGTGGGTGGCAAAAACCGGTGGAAGTAAGTAACCTTTCGAACTTCGATCCAAATTCTGAAAGAGTAAGCCACTTACCTATCTATTTTACCACAGGTACTCAACTTTTGTGAATTGGGAACTTTGGTGGCCAAGTTTCCCAATTCTGGTGTATTTTAAGGAGACTCAGACAAAGCCTGAAGGACAAGTTCACTTTTTCCCAGTCATTTTTGTAAGTGTATAGTAGGTGAAATTTTACACAATTTTCTACTTATACTCTCTGGTTCCTAGGGACTAAACAGATCCTTGATTTGTGATTATTTTTTCGTTGAAAAAAAAATTGTTACAAATAGAACGGAAAACAACTGTACGACATAATGGTAGAAAGAGCCGGTCCTTCGAAAACCAGCAGTCCGAAATAATCGAGAAGATTTGGAGTTATATGAAGAGAGATTCCAGGATCAAACTTCAAAAGCATAAGGTATTATGAGTTAGTCCCAACTCCAGCAGGCAAATATTGTAATGGTCTTTACACTAATGTCTAAAACCTTGCTACTGCAGGTTAAAACGTGCCATGCCTGTCGTTTATTCGAAGCATCATGAAGTGCATATTTTATCTCTAGAATACACCTGACCTTCATTATCAGATCTATCATGTATTGATTCACAATTTGTACTGTATTCAACTATAAAAGATATAGACTCAAGGGTGTATATATTATAGTTTCAGGGTTTTGCAGGGGTCCAATATTTGGCCAATTGTAATAGATTATTCTCATTAATATGAACTTGGGAAGTTTGAGAAAAAAGTAGAACAGTGCTTTGCTGGCTCAAGTTTTGTAACATTAGCTTCAATTTGTTCATACAAAGTTAATCAAACAATAGATTTGTAAACAAATTACAAAAGAATTGAAAAGCTGCCATTAACCAACCAATCACCAAGAGAAAAGTGAGCTGATGGTAGAACCTTTTTATAGGTTTTAGTACAACTTCTCTATCATAAACATGAAGAAATGTGCATTCGGATGAACTGCATTCCACCGTGGGCTGAGAGAAGTGGCATGTGAAAGAACAGATTTGCAGTAAGGTTGTCATCCGTGAAAATTTTCGTGGTACTTGCATTAATTCTTGGTGCAATGAGCATCTGTACCATGCTGGGTGCAATGAGTATAACCCAGACTACTTAGAAAGTCCCTTATCTCTTTGGCAGTAGTGTTACTTGCTTGCAACAGCAGTTCATCTTCCTCGTAGATTAGATACGGGGCTTCACTTTTTTTCCTGGACAATAACTTTTTGGCTCCCTTCAATACATGATACTCCCACCCCTGAACATCGATTTTAAGTAGAAGCACTGGCTCTGACTCTGGGATTACTTCATCCAGAAGGATGGACCTCACTTGCACTGCTATTTCTTCATTGGACTTGAATGCCAGCTTTGCACCAACGGCAGAAACAGCACTGTTGTCGAGCCGGCCAACCAACTGGAGAATATGTGAAGATTTTCACATGAGAAGCAGAATGAGAATGGATGCAAAGTGATAAGACAACAGATAATCTATAAGGCAAAATCATACCAGTTATATTTCTCTCTCAACACACAAACCCCCAAAGCTTACCATGCAACCTACTCTCTCGTTCTTACAATCAGAATTTACGATCCGTAGTAAAGTGGACTAGCAATTGCCAAAATCATAATCAAATTATCACACGGGTTTAGCTTCAAGCAACAAGCACAACGTCTGCATAACCGAAAGTGAGGCTCTCTCAGTACCTAGGAAAAGCCAAGATTGATCTTCCTCTATCACGAAACCATGGCCTCCTTTGTACCAAAAGAGAAAAATCCAAGTTTTAGCATCCCAAAATTCCATTATAAATTGAATTAATGAATTGTCATTGATGGTCAACCCAAGAGAGTTTATCCGGTCCTCACCAGCTTTCAGATAACATCAAAAGTTACTAGGGAACCTATTGGATCTAGTTGATAGTAAGTTAACCATTGACATGAAACATAAGGTTAAGGCAAGTTCTATCGGTTAGACTGGAACTGGATTCGTTGAAAACAACCGCAGCACCTAGCCTACAGAGGGAAGGGCAGTTGTATAAAGGATTTTGATACTGCATAAGGAACCAAATGGAACTGTTCTCCATCCCAAATATCACAAGGAACAACCAGGAGCTGCCTCATTTTCATAGAGTCTTAAGAACTCAAAAAATGCATCAAATGAAAATGTTTCCAAAGTATCAAACTTTGGAAACGCCACTCAAATGGCAATGCATGTACAAAATAAAGAGAAAACAGATTCAACAGCCCCACCAAATTCCCATCTTTAAAACCTCATAAGCCAAATTTACTTTGTTTTGCTAAGCATAAATCAACACTAAATTATAAGCTCGCTAATTTCAAAGTAACATTCTTGAAGAAAACCATGAATTAGAAGACTCGTACCTTATGGAAAGTAATATTTCCATTTCGATCCGATGCGGCTGCTTCAAAAACAGTAATCAATTCCTCAACTCTATTAAACCAAATCCCATCACAGATCCTATGCAAATTCTCCAAAACCGGCTCAAAAGCCAACACCCTGAACCCCATAACAGCTGCCGCGAAACTGGCCATTCCAACATTGGCCCCGACATCGACGAAAAACCCATCTTTGTTCTTCCCTTCCAGAAAATCCTGAATGGTGGCCGAGATATCAGGCTTACGAAAAGGCTTACCTTTAAGAAGTCTCACGATGTTTTTGTGAGGCTTGTCGGGGAGGGAACCTAAATCAGCTAGGGAGTAAATGAAAGGGTATTTGAGATTTTCTACTTTGTTTGCAACAATGGGATGGGCTTGCGGGGAGTTGCGGCAGTTAAAAGGAGGGAATGGGAAATTCTGAGCATATTTTTGGGTGTTATAAGAGGGAGTTGTGGGGATAAAGGAGGGGTTTTTAGGGGAAATCAGAGAGAAACAGAGGTAGACGAAGAGGGTGAGGAGGAGGAGATAAAGGAGGGTTTTGGGTGAGAGGAACTTTTGGGTTCTGCTGCTCTCTCTTTTCCACGCATTTGCCATGGGAACTTAGTTGTTTTCTGTTCAATGGATTTTCCCGGAAAATTGTGGAGTTTGATAGATCGGATCTCTGGGACTGGGAAAATCTAGCGTGAGCTTTTGAGTTTTGAGTTTTGAGTAAAGGAGTTGGGAGTGTTTAATCAAAAAAAAAAAAGGAGTTGGGAGTGAGTGTACTTGTTATTACCAATTATAAAGTTGCCACGAATGGAACATATTTAATCATAAATACAATATATAAAGGGTTTTATTTTGATGCACAAGCTGTGTAAATTTTTTTTACACATTCCTTCTATAAAATTTAAAATCTAAATCACAAACCCTAGCAACCTAAAACCTAAGCCCTAAATCCTAAACTCTAAATTCTAAATTCTACCCATAAACCTTAAATTATATACCCTACATACTAAACCCCTAAACTCTAACCTAAAACCCTAAACCCTAAAATTAAAGGGCTTGTGTAAACTAAAGTTTACACAAGCTTGTGCATCAAAATATTTTCCATATATAAATTGATAAATATATAAAAAAATCTTACAGACAAAAACCGAAATATTAAGAAAAGGAGAAATAATAGATTGGTTTAGTAGGATTAGACATCAAATCTTTTAAGTAAAGTACATATTTAAATTTTAATAGGGTAAACTACATAAATGATCTCTCGACTATGATTTAATTATCTTTTGCGTCCTCCGACTATCAAAAGTTACAAAATGATCTTCTGACTTAAAAAAATAACAAATTGGTCCAACGCCGTTAAAAATTTAACGATTGATGATGTGGCAGTTAATATAAATTGATACAATTACATAATTAGTCCTCAAGTTTTACACTTATTTTAATTTAACCCTAATTCTAAAAAATTAACCCACATAATTTTAATAATATATCAATTTAATCTCATTTCACCCAACCACTTTTCTTCTTACTTTTTCTCCATTTATATAACCCCATGAAACTACACAGCTTTTCCAATCACACTTCCTGTTTTATATCTTTTTATCTTTGTTGGTGAACCACACAGTTTTTTTCTCTCTATTTTTTCCTTTATATTTACTGAACTCGTTGTTGTTTCAGTTTCGTTTCTTTGTTGTAGGAAATCCATATTTTAAACCCGCTAATTTCTAGAAAGGTTGCTAGTTTGTTTTGTTTAAGATTCGCGAATTTGGGATTTTGATTTCACGTGGAAAAGAATAGTTTAAGCCTTTTTTTTTCTTGTATGCAAAAAGTTTTTTTTTTTCTTTTTGCTTCCTTGCCTTTTAAGACACAACTATTTGTTGTTCAGATAGGCAAGATATTGCTCCCAAATTCTTCATGTCCTACTTTGTGTTGAAGTTGCATTTCTCATCAAGTGCACATTGAAAAAAAACTTAGAATTATTTTTGGCTGCAAAGTGCAAGATTTTATTTAAACAATGGGTTTACGGAGTCGATTGTAAGTTTAAGGAGGCCTACATCTAAAGTAAAAATGTTGATAACTTTAATTTTGTAAAAATAAAAGGTATTAATATTACAAAGTTGTTTGTTTTAAGAAATAAATTCTGTAATATTTGTAAAAAAGAAAAAAAAACAAATTTTGTGATACTTGTCAAAAAAAATAGTGATAACTATGACATTTTTATCTCCATGAAACTTGAGTGTAACAAGTTTCCCCTATGTATTGGATGACAAACTGATTTATAAGAACAGGGTATTCCTTCATTTTTCTTTTTGTAGGCTACTGTTGGTAATGACGAAAAAAAAAGTTATTGTGTTTATGATGAGGACATTGCAACTAGTTTGGGTGTGGGTTCATTGTTATTCCTTCTTCTTAGTTAGCTATCAATAATGGTGGCTAGCTGATGCTTATGTTGTGGGAAGGCCATGAGACCAAGTGCATCTAGGGTATTGGATTGTTTCCCCTTAGTTTCTTCTCCTTGCAATCATCGACATTGGGAAACAGTCCAATGTAGGAAATGGTTCACCAACAGAGATAAAAAGATATAAAACAGGGGAGTGTGATTGAAAAAACTGTGTGGTTTCATGGGGTTATATAAATGGAGAAAAAGTAAGAAGAAAGGGGGTTGAGTGAAATAGGACTAAATTGATAGATTATTAAAATTATGTGAGTTAATTTTTTAGAACTAGGGTCAAATTAAAATAAGTGTAAAACTTGAGGGCTAATTATATAATTATATCAATTTATATTAACTGCCACATCATCAGCCGTTAAATTTTTAACGGCGTTGGACCAATTTGTTACTTTTTTTAAGTTAGAGGACCAGTTTGTAACTTCTGATAGTCGGAGGACGCAAAAGATAATTAGAGCATAGTTGGGGGACCATTTATGTAGTTTACCCATTTTAATATTGTGGATGGAGTAGTTAGATTGGAATGATCACCTATAACGGGTATCGACATTACCTGATCTTGATTACTCAATAAATGAGTTGGATATTAATGGTTATAAAAATAGAGTATATAACGTAAATCATCAATGAATTTATTCTCAAATTTATTTTGGTTATTGGAGTTTCAAAACATTCAATTTACTCACTGAAATGTAGACATTGAATGTTTTATGTCACTCCTATGTTAACTTTTGGACCACGTTCATTTACCATCGAACGGGAAAACTGCTCCAAAATTCAAACGGTAAAAATATTTATCGGCATGAGGGAAGCAATATACTAAGAAATGAGCTTCATCCGACGACAGAGGAGACAGATCGAAAGGTTTTTTCTCGATTCGTGAATTTCGAGGTACTTTCTAACGAAATGGAGATCAGATTCGAACTTAAGAGATCGAGACAAAGCGACTAGTAAAATTTAAGATCGAACAACCATCATCTACGCTTGTCGACGGTGACGTACGGCGATGGTGAATGGTGGACGACGTCCACATCATAATGACGTAAAAAAATAACAAAAAAGTGACTAAAAAGTTCAATTTTTAAACTTCAGTGAGTAAATTGAATGTTTTGAAACTTTAGTAATCAAAATAGATTTGGGTGTAAAGTTCGGTGATGTTATTTACATAATTTATCCAAAAAATAATTAAGAAGAGAGTAAACGAATAAAGTGGAAGTGGATTAGCGGCTATGGTTTCAAGCAAAGGTGCTTTGAGTTGGATGGTCTTGAAGTTCATAATTTGAGTTGGATTAGTATATAAAAATAGACGTAATTGAGTGAAAAAGATAAAACAATGATCAAATGAACTGAAAATTTTGCATTTCTTAATTGAAAATATGCAACCAAACCAAATCTTTAATGCACAAAGGTTTAAACCAACATCCATTTTTTTGCAATCCTATAGAATAGCAGCCTAGCACTTATCCTCACAAGTGGAATCATTAACAATGGTGTCCATTTGAATGGCAGGTTTGGGTTTCCTGCGCTTGAACCAAGCCGCTGAAACAAGAAACAGAACAAAATTTATGACTCCCAAAACTGCTAAAAGTCCATAGAAGCAGTCCAGTCTGCCATGGTTTATGTTATCAGCTAGCCATCCGTACCCGCCATTGCTGCTTCCGGTCACACTTTTCACCACCGATACCAACAAACTGCTGACAAAGAAACCAAGCGATAGTGTCGAGAGGAACAGACCGGTGCTCATGGTTTTCATCCCTTTAGGCGATTGAGTGATGAAGAAGTCAAGCTGGCCTGTGTAAATGAAAGCCTCACCAGCACCAACTAGGAAGAATTGTGGGATCAATATGAACACGGTTACCGGCAGTGTTCCGGTGGTGGTTGCATCGACGGATTGAGATCGAGCCACTGCCAGTCTTTTCACCTCGGCTATTGCTGCAGCCGCCATTCCGAGAGTCGATAGGACTAGTCCTATGGCCATTCTCTGTAGGTTGCTGAAACCTGGTTTGCCTTTCCATTTCTTATAGAATGGCATAATGAGACGGTCATAGACTGCAAGTGTGATCAAAATGGCTGCCACAAAGAAGACAGTGAGGGAACCTGCAGGAATTTGGAAACCTCCGATTGATCTTTCCATGGTGGACGCTTGCTCCACTGAAAATGTCATCATTTGTGCGTATGTGGTCCAGAATATGATGGTTGTGGCCCATATCGGAAGAAGCACCGCCATCATTTTCACTTCCTCAACCCTTGTGACCGAGCAAAGTTTCCAAGGATTCGGAGCAGAAGCAGCAGGCACAACATTTCTCCCGAAATCCCCTTCCCCAACAATGGCAGCCTTGTCCAAGAACCTAGGATTCAGCAAATATGAATCAAACAATGGCATGAATTATGATATGACCAACAAATGTCATAAACAAAGAAACAAATGTTTCGGAATCGGAAACTGACCGGAATCGATCCGAATGATGAATTCTTGATATTTCAGGAGCGTCTTCGTATAACAATTCAACACTGTAAGGTGGTTCCATTTTCCTCTTGTTTATTGCAGCAACAAGAACCTGGAAGATCTGAACAATTGGACTCCCCAAGCTTTTCTTATATCTGTATCTTTTGGTCCCGGATAAAAATATCAAAATGGCCATAAACATGGAAACCGAGCAAATCCCATAAGCCCAGCTTCGACCAACTTCATCCTGTATGTAAACAAGCACTGTGACCGCCATCAGGGTTCCAGTACTGATGAAGAAGAAGAACCTGTTGAAAAAATAAGCCATCTGGGATTTCTCCTTCTCATCTTTCTCATCAAATTGATCGGTTCCGAATCCCGAAACACTTGATTTTAGACCACCGGTGCCTAGTGCAATTAGATACAGAGCTAAGTACAAAATTCCCATCTGAAATCCATTGGCCGGTTCACATGTATGGGAAGCAGATCCATGGCATGGTGGTGGGCGGAGTTGTGGCAGCTTTGTAGCCAATGCTAATGTGCCAGTCCCCTAAATCACCATATCATCATCGTCGTCAAAAACCGAACAACGAAAGATCGAAATGAATGTTTGATTAAAGCTTAAACACACACCAGTGTCTGTACAAGGGAGAATATAGCAATTGTCATGTATCTGCCGAGGAATGAATCGGCAAGAAAGCCACCAAGCAAGCACAGGAGGAAGGATGTGCCCATGAAATCTGTGACGACGTTGGCCGAAGTCGAACTCGGCAAATGCATTGTTCCGGTCAAGTATGTCACAAGGTTAACTGCAATCCCCATTGTTGAAAGCCTCTCGCATATCTCAATCCCTATGAAATGGTTGGCAATGATTTAAACTTGATTACTAAAAAGCAGGGGATATTAAGTACTTCAATTAAAATGGGGTAAATTACATATCACAATTCACAGTTAACTTAGTTATAGGTTTAGAACCAAACAAGTCATTCTTAGAAAAAGTAACAATTTAGTTACTCATTTAAAAATTTGTGACAAATAAGACACTTTTTTAAATAACAATTTAGTCACTCAATTAAAAATTCATGACAAATAAGTCATTATGTGGTTAAAATTGAAACATAACCTAGTATAATAGCAATTTTAGTCCCTGAATCTTATACATCCTATCAATTTGGTCCTAATTCAATAAATTTCACCCTTCATATTTAAAATTTTCGACATTGCACCTTCCGACCACTTGTTGCACTTCATGCTATTGTCTCTCAGCTCGATGGTCGACAAATGTTATAACTCAAAAAAGCACAGTCACTTTACTACTGGACAACTAACGAACTAATGGAACATACTCATTATGACCTTAATGCTGCCTAGTAGTAGACATAATCACTTAATTAAGGAATTTTAAATATGAAAGGTTAAATTTATTGAATTATTTTGAATCATGACCAAATTAATAGAATGTTTACGTTTTGAGGACTAAAATTATTATTACACCAAACCATCTATTTCAATTTTAATGGCAGAGTGACCTGATTGTCACAAAATTTTAACTTGTTACTTTTAGAAGAAAAATGACTTGTTTGTTACCAAACCTAGAACTAAGTGACCATCACAAAATTTTAATTGAGTGAGTAAATTATTACTTTTAAAAGAAAAGTGACATGTTTGTTACCATACCATTGAGTATTAAATTATTACTTCTAAAATAGAAGTAACATGTTTATTACTAAACAATAACTTTCATGCATGAATGGTCCTAGATAGAATATCTTTCCTTATCCCATACTCCAAACAGAAAATGACATGGATTTTATCATCATTGTTCTGTAAGTATTTGTGAGTTGCAGTTCTGATAGGTTCCGTGTGTTAGTGCTGGATTTACTTGTAAACTTTGTGTTTAATTTACTGTTGAAGATATTTAGACTTGTAAACCCCATCACCTTTGCATGAACTAACTGTTTGTTGAATGCAATTTCATTTATATCTAACACTCGCATCGGAATCCGAGTAATATAGGGCTTTATCATGTTAGATGGAATGTTGAATGCATGAAGTTATGAAAATAACTTTGGATCTGGTAAAGACAGGTCCAAGTTCCTGTGAAAACCAGCACAAGACATGACATGCTGAAAGAAATCCAATGGTGTGGATGATGTAACTAATAAACAAACAAACCTAGAATGAGTGCAGCCGGAATCCAACCGCCGGTTTTCGATCTGTCAGCCGGGAAACCCTTGTTGTCCACCGCGTCCGCCACCGTCCAACTCATCTTCTCTTCCTGATAAAAAAGCCATCAACAAAACATTTCAGAAGCACTGAATCAAAACAATCATGTTAATAAAACAAAGAAGGAAAATGAACTGTTAGTGTGTATATATATGTATGTATGTATGTAGTGTCATGGAAACTGAAACTGACCATATGTTCCAACAGCTGAAGAAACTAGCACAACAATGCTGAAAAGGAAAGACAGGAAAGGATTAAGGTGTAATAAATGCCTTTGGAAGTCTTGGAGACTAGCTTCCCATTTTATAGGCAAGTTTTGAACCTAAACACTTCTGGACAAAAATTCTGTCTTTTTTGGTGTACCATATTAAAAAAATAAATTATAAGTTACATAAACTTTATATAAACTTTAAACTTTAAAAATATACTATATCCCAAATTACCTAAATTATAAACCTTAACCTTGCCATAAACCTTAATTCTAAATTCTAAACTTAAGTTTTTAGTGTGGGATATAAACAGTAACACTAAAAAGGACAGAAGATTTCTATTCGTAAAGTGACTCCCTACTAATTAAATAAGACAGATTAGTGGACTTGTTTGTTGATATAAAATGGTTAAGGGATCAGGTTTATCCCATTATTTTTGTGGGTGGAAGATTCTGGCACTGATTAAACCATTGGTTTTATGAGCAGATGTTTTTTATTTTTGAGAAAAATATGGAGAATTTTAAAGGAGATGGTGACCGGAGATGGTTAAGAGGCCAAATGGAATCTGCAACATATCAGCTTCAATAATCCCACCTGTTTTCTGTGGAAGGATTTGGTTTTTGGAGTTTGTGAAGGCTGTGAACCACAGGCACAGTGCCATCGCCATGGCCTACGCCTTGTTAGTGCCTTTTATACCCCACATCCCAAAAAGAAACTCACCGCCCCAGCTTCCAACTTATAAGGTATTATCCGATTTCATTATTAAATGAACATAAAAATTTTATTTATATTCGAATAATTCATCAAATGATTTATTTATTTACACTGTTGGGTATTGCCGACTTCCTTTATAGTGAGAAGGTCGGGAAGCCTGAAACGTTTCTTCTTTAGTTCACATTTCATATCAGGTGGTGCAATTATTAAGCAAAGAAAAGTCTATCCTCATCAGCTTATAATCATATATCTACATAACATGAACTTGTATAGCAGCAATCGAACAAAGGGTGTCCTGAAATCACACGCAACTGTCTGGATTCAACACTGAATAAATGAATAACACGAGTACCTTTGCCTTTTGAATTCTGGATCTTTAGGACAGTGGTGGATCCGGAAATTAAAAATAAATTTCATAATATTTATTTTCTCAAATGAGTATGCAGAGTTTCATTTTTCCTTCTACACACTATATTATTTTTTTAAAATTTAACACAAAAAAAAAGTATTCTCAAAAATAGGAGTGCAATTGCTCATAGTGATCATGTAGGTCTGTTATGCCACTGCTTAAGGATGCTTGCTTTAAGAGGATGTTATTCGGCAACTATCATGTTATTCGAACATGAATATGAGATATAATTATTTAAATGTGTAAACAAATTCTTTCCATGAGACATACTATGTATTATGTAATATTCGAATAATATTGTAGATACCTTAATTGAAGATAAAAAATTTTTGGCCTTTTTCGGTGCCTTTATTATATGCCCTTCACTAAAAAATAATTTTTAAGTATGAATCTTAAATTTTAAATCCTAAATCATAAACTATAAACCTTAGAAATACATCATACCCGTAATTCCATAAACTCTAATCTTAAATATTAATCATAAATTATGAACTTAATTTTTTAGTGTAGAGCATGTATAAAAACACTGAAAATGGGCAGAAAAATTATATTTATTAATTGAAGGTGACTCTATAGTTAAATAGATATAGTTTTTTTTTCATATTTGATGATACCCTACTGCTAAGATCCCTTTCAATCAGCATAAAACTATGTTATTCGGTGCACTTTCTATGGGGAAGACATTGTTATTGTAGATATGAGTGTAAATGAATTGAGCTTGAACGAATAGGTTTCTATTTGTGCGTTTATTTATTTTTAAGGATGTTTCGTTTAAATTTTTAATATTGTGTTCATGTTCGTTTATTTATTTTTAAATGTGTTTGTGTTCATTTAATGTTTGCGAATATGTTATTGTAATGTTCAAGAGCATATTCTTTTATAGTCAAAATGGTGAAATTACACCACTAGTCCTTAAACTTCTTAGGCTTTACAATTTAAACTCCAAAATTAGTTTAGTCCCTATTTTCACTAATATTTAAAATGTAGAAAAATAAAAGGAAAAGGGAGAACAAGGTAAATGAGCTTATAAACAGTCGATAAACGAGCGTATAAGTGAGCTTGTTCGTGAACATAAACGAACCGAACACACTTTTTTTTGTGTGTTCGTTTCATAAAAATTTTGTTCATATATATTTATTTAACTTAATAAACGAATGTTATACAAACGGTTTACGAACAGTTTGTTGAACGCTGTATTCATTTAGACCCCTAATTGTGTACTCAAATACATTTGGAAATTTCTCAAGAAAGGTGAAGTTGACAAGAACAATAATGGTTGTGGAGTAGGGTCAACAACGTTGGGAAACAAACTCATCTCTATCTTTCAGAAACCTGCAAAAAACATGCACACACAGGAAGGAAAAAGCCTGCAATGGGCACTGCACGTGCCACAGGGAACTTGGCTTCACGCGTGTGATTTGAAATCATGCAATGCTCCCTGCGCACGTACCAACACAGGCAGCCCTTCTTCTCCACGTGTGAGGGATCATCTGGTAATGGAACCAGGGGTTGGAATTGTGGTTGCAAACAATCACTTTAGTTCATCGACGTGGTAGACATAATACGATGCTATTATGGTCAATTACGAGTAGACAGTCTGTTTTAGAAATTTTAGTGGCCCTTGAGGCAAATAAAAAATTGGGCCCCTAATTAAGAATTTAAATTACGATTGTGATTGTATTTTCGACCATGTTACGTTTATTGTGACTGCGGACATCTCGCAATCGTGGTTTTGGAGGTGTTGCTACCGCTATATAATGGTCATTGTTGCGGTTGCGGACCGTTATTTAAATCTTTGTCCCTGATAACAAGTATTGAAAAAAATTAAATTTTAAGAGTATGTACATATATAATAACAAGCATTGAAAAAATTTGGGCCTCTAATAACAAATATTGAAAAAAAAATTTAGAAAGAGAAAAAATTGAAGAGAAATTGAGATGTGAAACAAAAACAATACAAGGATTATTTATAGTTCTATTTAAAATTTTTGTTCTTATTAAAAATAAAAATTAAATTATTATTAAAACCTTAATTATTAGCCTAAAACCTATACTATAATTACAAACTAACAGTAATTTTTTTTTGCAAAAATAAAAACTAATTGTACAATACATGATATTAGATTACTTGTAATTTTGGTTAAGTTGTAATTTTAGTTAAGTTTACTTTTTTTTTAAAAAAATAATGATTCAAAATCCAAACGGTTATAAAAAGCTAATAATAAATTATTCAAAAATAATAATAATGATGTAGGCCCCATACAACTAACTTTATTCTAATTTTTAATCTTGAAGGTTTTTCTCAATTTGTATGTTTCATATTGAAGAACTAGCTGAATAAACTCAGTTGACCGGAGATTAGGTCGGAGATGAACATGGTGTTTGGAAATTCTGTAATTTGGAAATTTTGCGAAAGAGAATAACAGATATTGTTTACAGAAAATAGGCTTATTTCATTAATGAATAATAGGCCCAATACACTCTTATATAGAGGAGTGAATACAAATCATGAGCCCACATCAGCCCATAACCTTCTAACAATATGAAAATAACAGACTAACAAATCTGTTACACAATAACAAATCTGTTATACTCAATTGGTTAACATTCACCCTACTCTTCTTCCTCCTGGATTTGTTCGACTTCCCTTTTTGACAGAACCTTCATGTTAAGACGAAATTCATCAAACATAGCTCGTGACAATGGCTTGGTTAGCCCATATGCTACTTGATGTATAGCAGGTACATAGTCAATCCTCAGACTCCCATCTGCTACCTTTTCTCGTACGAAATGTATATCGAGCTTCACATGTTTGGACTTCGCATGAAACACCGGATTAGCACTCATTGCGATGGCACTAGTGTTATCACTCCACACAACATGACAACTTCCTTGTTCAACTCCCATATCGGTAAGCAATGCACAAAGCCAAGTGATCTCGGCTGCTGCATCAGCAATACTTTTGTACTCCGCTTCAGACGTGGATCGAAAAATTGACTTCTGTTTTCTAGAGCACCAAAAAATCAGAGACTTATTCAAATAAACACAGTACCCTGTAACTGACCTCCTGTCATCAGGACTTCCAGCCCAGTCTGCATCAGCAAAGCCCACTATACTGGGCCTTCCCATCGAAGCTGCAAATACTAGCCCATAGTCCAAGGTGCCTCGCAAGTATCGCAGAATTCTCTTCACTGCTTCCCAGTGTGACTCACAAGGAGTATGCATAAATTGAGCAACTTTATGGACACTGTAAGCTATGTCTGGGCGTGTATGATTCAAGTACAAAAGTGCTCCAACAGTGATTCTGTACCCTTGTACATCTTCCAAGTACCTCCTTTCATTTGGAACTAACTTGGTTGAAGCAACCATTGGTGAAGTAGCAACAGCAGCTTGCTCCATTTTGGTTTTATGAAGAAGTTTCAGTATGTACTTCTTTTGGTTTAACACCATCCAATTCCTTGTCCGAGAAATTTCAATGCCCAGAAAGTAGTGCAGCTCACCCAAGTCTTTTAAAGCAAACCTCTCTCCAAGCATGTGTACCACTTCATCAACTTCCTTGGAGGAACTTCCAGTGATGATGATATCATCTACATAAATTAACATGTAGATGATATCATTCTCCTGCTTTCTTATGAACAAAGAAGCATCAGCTGCTGTACCTTGAAAACCAATTTCTAGAAGACAGGACTTCAACTTAGAATACCAGCTTCTCGGTGCCTGTCGTAGGCCATACAACGCCTTTTTTAACTTACACACAAGTACTCCTCCATCCACAACATCTTTCTCAAAACCAGGTGGTTGCCTCATGTACACATCCTCACTTAAATCTCTATTAAGGAAGGTGTTATTAACGTCTACTTGTCGAAGCTGCCAGCCATAAGACACAACAAGTGCTAACACCACATTCACAGTTGCCATCTTCACCACTGGGCTGAAGGTGTCATGAAAATCTTGACCAGGGACTTGAGAAAACCCTTTAGCCACAAGTCTTACTTTGTAACGAGCAACTAACCCATCTGAATTTTTCTTTACTTTAAAAATCCACTTGCACCCAATCATTTTTCGTCCAGGAGGTAATAACTTTAATGTCCAAGTACCATTGCTAAGTAGAGCATTGTATTCTGCTTCTACAGTTGCTTTCCAATGTGGAGAAGTTAAGGCTTAATGAATCGTTGCTGGCTCGTCCTCCATTCCAGTGACTTCTGAAAAATAACCTTTGGTTTATAAATACCATATTTGCTTCGTGTAAGCATTGGATGAGCATTCACAGGCTCTTGATCAGACTGTGACTCTGGTGCAACAATGTCCAAACAACCAGGGGCTAAAGCCTCAGTAGGAGGAAACAAATTTTCTGCACCATCAGCACCACTACTGGCAGACAAGAAACCAAAGTGATCCTCATTTTCCTCACCAAGCATATCCTCATTTTCCTCACCAAGTTCACCCTCACTTTCCTCACCAAGCACATCTTCATTACCAGGAACTTCAGAATGAACAGATGTGGATGTAGGAGCTGGAGAAACATGACCAGCTTCAGGATGAGAAGCATCAGAAACTGCAGGAGATGTAGAAGCAACAGGACCAGCTGGAGAAATATGACCAGCACTGCTCAACTTTTCAACTCCAGGAATTACTGGCAGATCTGAGGACTCTTGTGATAAACCAGCAGAAACAGATGGCAAACTATGGCCTCCTTCCTTGAAAGGAAACACCCCTTCATCAAACGCTACATACTTGGAGATATACAACCTGCCACTTGAAGCAAGACAAACATACCCTCTATGCTGTGGACTATAGCCTAAGAAGGTGCATGGATGAGATCTGAAGTCCATCTTATGAGCATTATACTGTCGAAGGTGAGGAAAACATTTGCAACCAAAGACCTTCATCATATCACTGAGGCTTTTTGGCAAACAACCTTTCATAGGGTGAAACTCCATCAAGAACCCTAGTAGGTAAACGATTAATGATAAACACAGTTGATATCACAGCTTGAGACCAAAATTTGAAGGGCACACCAGACTGAGCTAACAAAGTCAAGGCTAGTTCTATAATATGGCGATGTTTCCTCTCTACCACACCATTCTGTTGTGAAGTATGGGGACATGTTATTCTATGCTTAATTCCAGATTTAGCAAGAACAAAACTAAGGCTCTTATACTCTCTACCCCAATCACTCTGAAGTTCTTTAATAACTGCCCCAAACTGAGTTTTCACTAACTGCTGAAATTGTAAGAAGGCATTAACAGCCTGGCTCTTAGCCTTAAGCAAAAACAACCAACAATGTCTTGTAGCAGCATCCACAAAAGTAATATAATACAGAAAACCACTTGAAGCAACATGGGCAGGGCCCTACAAATCAGTAAACACAAGATGGAAAGGATCATGATAAACAGATTCAGAAGATTGGAAAGGCAACTTATGAATTTTGCCCATTTGGCATGCAACACATACAACTTTATTATCTCTTGCAGTAAGTACAATATTAGCATCCCTGCACACTCTTAACAATGTCTCATGTGTAGGGTGCCCTAACCTTCTATGCCACAAATCATAACTATTCTCAGTAGTACTAGCAACATTTACTTCAGCAGCAGAAACACATTTATTATCACACACATTAACAGAAGAACAAACAGAATCAAACTTGTATAAGCCATCACATTCAACCCCTTGCAGTAAAACAGCTCCAGTTCTCTCATCCTTTATCACACATGATTTGGCATGAAACTCTAGATAGACATTGTTGTCCCTAGCAAGCTTAGACACAGATAGTAGGTTTTTAATGATGCAGGGAACATGCATTAGGTTATGCAGAACTAAAGCACGATCAGAAGTATGGAAAACAGATTGGCCTATCTTTGCAATAAGTAAATCAGAACCATCACCAACAGTAAGCTTACCAGGTCCTGCATAGTCCTGACCATCCACCACATTTTCTGCCTCAGATGTGACATGGTGAGTAGCACCTGAGTCCACAAACCACTGCCCTCGCCCAGCTGTAGCCAACTGAGCTTGCACCTGACCCTCTGAAGTCAAACGAGAACCACTGGACCCTGCACAATGACATCCACAACCTGATTTGTTAGTCTCAACAGTAGTAACATGTGCTGAAGGTGAACCATTCCTAAACTCAGTATTCTGATTGTTCGAAGCCTGACCTGGATAACTCTTGTTGTAACGATACCAGCACAGGTCTGCCATATGCCCAATTTTTCCGCAGATTTGACACTGAGGTCGTGATGATCTGCCCCGTCCTCCATTTCCAGATTGATACGACTGCCTGCCAGACTTATTTTGGCTAAAGGATCTCACATCAGACCTCGATCCAAACTCATCTGATGAAAGTTGAGCAACATTCACACTTGCAGAGAAATTGTTAGCCAGATCAAAAGTTGTTTGCTGAACCTCAGCATCAATAAGAACAGAAACGACAACATCTAAGGTGTATGGTTCCCTACTGGCAGTAATAACATCAACGAAGGGTTTATATTCGATAGGCAAACCATTAAGGATAGTTGCTATCTTTTCCAGATCAGACATTGGACTTCCACAGGCAGTTAACGCATCACAAATTTCCTTAACTTGTGCTATATATGTACGCATATTTAGATCTCCTTTTTCAATGATTTAAGCCTACAGTGCAGAGTCATTACCGTTGTTGTTGATTTGCTGGCAAAGTAGTTGTTGACAGTAGACCATACCTCTGCCGCTGTCTCAGCACCAACGAACTGAGATAAGAGCTGCGAACTTATCGTGGACAGCAACCACGACGCGAGAGCACTGTCCTGGGCGATGAAGATCTTGTACTCATCGTTATCAATTTTCTCACCGGCATCGTCCACCACCGTAGCTGGAGGCGCCTTAACCTTTCCAGTCAAGAATTTCTCGAGACGAAGGCTTCGAACGGTTAGGAGGACTTGCTGCTTCCACAACAAAAAATTCAACTCGTCGAGAACGATGTTCACACGTTTATTCGTGAACATCTTCCCTTTCTTCGAAGAGAAAATCGCACTGACATCATCATCCGTCTGTGGATCTGAAGCAGGACTCATCGGAAGAGAATCGGCACCGTCAACGACTCACTATACTGATCGGAAAAGCTCTGATACCATGAAGAACTAGCTGAATAAACTCAGATGACCGGAGATTAGGTCGGAGATGAACATGGTGTTTGGGAATTCTGTAATTTGGGAATTTTGCGAAAGAGAATAACAGATATTGTTTACAGAAAATAGGCTTATTTCATTAATGAATAATAGGGCCAATACACTCTTATATAGAGGAGTGAATACAAATCATGAGCCCACATCAGCCCATAACCGTCTAACAATATGAAAATAACAGACTAACAAATCTGTTACACAATAACAAATCTGTTATACTCAATTGGTTAACACATATATATAAAAAAATTTATTGTAGTAAGTCCTCAAAATTCTTTAAATTTACTACAAGTCTCCAACTAAAATGGGTGTGGGTTCTGGACAAGGTTAAACTCTCAGTCGTCGCCTTTATTGCCCTGGCCAGAAACGACCCTGTGAGTAGATAGATGTGGTGAATATATATAATGTGGTTGATTGAATATTAGTTCAATTACATGTTTTTATCAACTGTGTTGCGGACGTCGAGCATTAATTTTGTACCGATATTCAGGGACGGAACCATGTAACCCTCCCAAAATATTTTAGTATAATAGCATTTGAGGTCTTTTTAAATTTAAATATTATTTAAATAAAGTCTTTATCCCTTCTAATATTTAAATTTAAAGGCTTAATAAAATCTTTCTCCTCTTAATGTTTGATTCTAACTCCGTCCCTGATATTGATATCGTTTGGTCCAACTAGAGCCACAGACATTCTCTTATCTAACACAGCATGTCGTTGTTATCTTAAAAAGGCAGAACCTTGCTGGTATCAAATGCCTGTCCACCTCTAATCTTCTTCACAACTTGCAAAACATTCAGATTAGCATTTTCATTGCATTTGCACACACAATCAATTTGATGTTCACGTTTCATTTGTGTGCAGCTAACTCACAATGCACTGGTGCTATAGAGTTCAGTTTCTTTGTTTGTGTATGGATGTGCGTATCATCATGGAGATGTGAGGACAATATTAACCGGCAGTGACAGAGAGCTTATCTCGAACCATCCAAAAAGTTAAAACAGATAAATCTAAAGTTTTATTGCAGGTGTTGATAAATGGTCCGAAAAGAGTGATTTGTTTTGAGCACATAAGGCTGAAGGACCGGGAAAATGGGAAAATGGTCCCAGTGGGCACTCGCCAGTCCAACCCCAACCACATCAAACCTTATGGTCCAGGCTTCCAAAACTTTCATGGCAGAGATGGAGGTATGATTTTATGTTGGGTGCGAATTATTAAGGAATTATATTAAAAATTTAAGAGGTATAGACTTAAGTCATCGATAAAAAAATATAAAAAAGTATAAGAATCATATAGAAATTTAAAATTTTAAGAGGTATGACTGCCCCCTCCAGCAACCCCTCGACCATCCTGCTTCGGGGCTACAAACTAATGTTAACCAAAGAAGATGAATGGAGAAGAAACAAAGAAAAAGGGGGTGGGGCTATATGAACAAACCACAGTAATAAAATTAGAATTTGAAATGTGCAAAAAGGGCTTGGAATGAACCTGATCGTGTTGTTAGGCACTGAACCCGAAAGTAAAGCCTGTTTACTGGCAGATAGGTACATATTCGTGGGTTGTTTAAACTTAGCCAAGCTCACCCTGCTTTAAAAAGCAAACATAGATGACAAAAATGAAACAGAATGCGTGAACGGCAGGATTCGAACCTGCGCGGGCAGAGCCCACATGATTTCTAGTCATGCCCGATAACCACTCCGGCACGTCCACTTGATGATGAACCAAGCCATGATTGTTTATATAAAAACAATAAAACTATGCCATCCATTGAACAAAACAATAACAAGAAAGAATCGTCCACGGTGCTACCTCTTTTGTTCGTGAAGTTCTTTTCAGCCAAAAACCTTTTCCCTCTCGATAATTGCAAAATCCTACCCCTAATTTAGAGTTTTTTTATAAATTTTTTTTTCATTTACATCCTTTTTCGTATAACATACGGGGCAATAAAGAGCAAACAATTATTATACACATTTCATACAATTCGAAAAAAATATACAATACTTGCTCCACTTTCATTATTTAATTAGAATTTAGTCATTCTAATTATTAATATTTTAAATATGAGTTAACCACACATCGAACATCAAGTCAAATCTTGACCCTCTATTCTGATCTTAACCTGTTTTATTATACGTAAAACTGAAAATATTGGTTCTTTCTCGTCTTCCAATCGATATTATTAGGGTTAATGGATTATCGAGTTGAGTCCTCATGAAACCTCATGAATGAGATCAATCGCATAAATCCAACATAATTATTTTTCATTGAATTCTTATCTTTCACAATAACTTCTAGCACAAATGATTAAATTATAAAGATTCGGTTTTGATTTGTCTCCTGAAATACGTAATCGTTTCTAACTACCTCATTGAAAGTAATTTATGTTGGAAAAACGTGAGAAAATAGTAACTTTGAGCCATAATTTTAATGAGTAAAGGTGGATTTGAATAAGGATTCAATTGGATCTTATTCTACTTTATGAGACATTTACAACGGTATCTCATATGCTCAAAATGGTTGAATAATGAATGAGAAATTGATGAATAAAGTAAGGAGGTTGACAATTAGGAAAAAGGAAATGGAACCACATATCCCACATGAATGAGATAAATGAATTGGGAAGTGTTTATATACACTTACCCTAATTGGAATTAATGTATGACTTTAGATGAACTTGTACCTTGTGTGTAAGAGTATGAATTCAATCCTATTTAAGTTGGGGCACTCTTGTAAGATGTGGTCGATTTTAAAATTTTGGACTAGTCAGGCCCTACTTGGGATCATTGAATGACTTGAGATGAACTTGTTCTTTGTGCGTGTAAGGAGTGTGAATTCAATCTCAATTGGGGTCGGTGTGTTATTACACGATGTGTGTATTATTTTTTTCCCTTTTGAATAACAGATTATTCCAAAAATTAAGGGATATTTTTGAATTTAAATTCAACCTTTTGCTTGCAGCTCATTCAATTATCCGATTAGAGGTAAAATCGGAATAATGTTTCTCATGTTTAACCTAATTTTCTCTTATAAATACATGAATTATTTTTGGTTTTAAACACTCGAAAATCTATTCTTCTCCTAAAAATTGTATTATTTTTTGTGATAGTCAAAGGTTCGAGTATTGTTCGTGATTTCTTCAATAGTGCTTTTGTCGAAAATCATCCGTTGTTGTATCCCGGGAGGCTGACGACTAAAGAACTCAAGCACTGAGGAGTGGTCGAATTTGTCTTAAGGAAACTATGTTCGTGCAGGCTTCAACAATTATTTTTCGGTTATTCCAGATCTGTTAATTTCGATATTTCGTTTATTTAAATTAATTTATTTTATTCATTTCGAATTTAACCCTATTTGTCCAACAATTTATAAAAAAAATTTAAACGATCGACACATATAGGGGTGTTAATGAATAGAGCGTTCGACGAACCGTTCGTATAATGTTCGTTTATTAAGCTAAATAAACGACTAGGAGCAAAACTTTTATGTTCGTTTTAAACGAACGAACACGAAAAGATGTGTGCTCGGTTCATATATGTTCATGAACAAGCTCGTTTATTGGCTCATTTATAAGCTCATTTATAGGATCGTTTACAGTTTATAGGCTTGTTTATAAGCTCATTTATAGGATGAAAATACTTGTGGATGTATCTAAATACTACTTTTTATTATTGCTAAGGATATTATATTAAGTTCATGTTGAAATGTAAGTTTTAATTTGTTGCTTTTATTTTATTTATTTATTGTTAATTTAGTTAACATTTCTTTATATATAAACGAACATGTTCGCGAATGAATAAACGAACACGTTCGTGAACACTTAAATGAACATTCACGAACACTTAAATGAATACATTCGTGAACACTTAAACGAACACGTTCGTAAACACTAAACAAACGAACACGAACACCTTCAAAAATAAATAAACGAACACGCATACAATATTAAAAATTTAAACGAACATGAACCAAACATGAACACCTTTAAAAATAAACAAACGAATATAATTTTGTTCGTTCAAGCTCGGTTCATTTACACCCCTAGACACAAACCACTACACACCAAAAAATGGATATAGTACACACCATTATCACTGAATTATTGTCTCCATTCTATTTTGACCATCGATCTTTCAGTTTTGTCAATCAGGCTAATTAACTATTTAAATGATATTAATTAAGTCACTAGTTGTTAAAAATTAACGGAGATGCTGACGTGACAGTTAAATAAATTTATATAATTACACATTTGATCCTCAATTTACTCTTAATTTTAATTTAATTCAATAAATTTAATCATCAAACCATATCATGATACATGTTACTATATTATTGGTCCACATTTTAATTTTTTAATAAATTTATTTTCTTCCAACCAGGTCGTGACACGTGACATAATTAAGTTTAGACCTGGAAAACTTCACCCGAGACCCGAAAATCAAACCGATTTACCCGAACCGAACCGAACATGCTTACCCGAAATTTGACTCGAAACCCGAAACTGAACCGAAACCGAACCGAAAATGAACTGATTTTTAGTTGAACCGAAATGGACCTGAATCGATGGACTCGAACCGAAGACAACCCGAACTAAATAAAAGATATTAATAGAAATAAAAAAGATGAGATATGAACAATCGTACAACTCACCAAAAAGTCGAATATATTGGCTTTATAAAGCCATATAAATGGTGTAAAAAAACTGACCAACCTAAAAACTTGATTAAAACCGACCCATCTCCCATCAACCATAAATTGACCCGAATCGATCCGAATCGAACAAAACTAAAAATCAAACGACCCGAAAATCAACCGAACAATAGAACTAAACTGGAACCGAATCTGAACCAAATAATATCAGACCCGAAATGACCAGAACCGATTCACCCGTTTGCCGCCTCTAATTAAGTTGAAGAAAAATAAATTTACCAAAAGTAACGTTGAAAGAATTTAAGCTTGGATGAATTAGAAAACAATATACACACTTAGCCACTAAACCAAGAACATTACTTGGTAAAATAAATCTCAGCAACTCTAAGCTCTTCAGTATTAATGTGGATAATCCACTGGTTAAAGAATGGGCTTCTATCCTTCATTGTAAAAGCGAGCAACTCCACAGCTTATATCATGGTCTTCCTTTGGCTAACCAAAAAATTCTGTTGAGATGTGGAGGCCGATTGTTGACAAATTCACAAACAAATTTACTGGCTGGAAATCTAAATGGTTATCCTTTGGGGGTGTTATCTAACCTTCCGATATATTATATGTCAATTTTTTCTATGCCATCCTCAGTAAGTTTTCATCTCTCGAAGCTGATCGTAAGTTTTTTTTAGGGTTTTTTAGACCGTAGAGTGATTTATTGGGTGAGATGGGAGACGTTGTGCCTTCCAAAAGAAGCTTGATTGATATTATTTAAATAGATGAGTGATTTGATTGACATTTTAAAAGATTGATGATATAAAATGGGTAAAGTACACAGACGATCACTGAATTTTGGTAAAAAAAATAAAATGGTAATCAGGCTTTCAAATTTTACAAAATGACAATTAAACTTTGTGTTTTGAAACAAAACGGTAACTGGGGCGTTAAACTCTATTAACTCTTAACGAAAAACTTTCAAAGTAGCCTCAATTTTTACACATTGTTATAATTTAGTCCTAATTTAAAAAAAAATTAACCCTTGATATTTCGAAATTATTCAATTTAATCTTTTACTATCATCATCTCCTTCACCATTATCCTCCTGAATCTTCCTCCTCTGATTCCAAATCTTTTGCCAGGTAACCCCTTTTTAAATATGAAATAGTATCAAAATATTTTTTAGAACGGGGCAGAAGATTTAAAGTTCATGTTTTCTTATTACAAAAATAGAGTATGTTGGTGAAAGTAACAGAGCGGAGAGAGAGAGTTGTGCATTTATAACGACGAGAGGCGGAGAGAGAGAAAGATGAAGTCAGCATTTTAGTGGCGGATGATACGTTGTCGCTGAAAGTGCCGATAAAGATATATGGCTGCTTGTTCTTCTCTTCTCTTACCCTTGCTTTTGATTCTTCTCAGTTTCTCAGGTTCATATTTTTCGTTTTCAAGCTCCAACTCTCGTCTTATTTTTATTCTTCACCAAAAATGGCAACTTTAATCTACTCATAACTCAATAATCTATCTTCTTTCGTCTGAATTTTTAGTCTTTGATTCTATGGTCATTTCCCTTTTCGTTTACGGAGGAATGAAAACAAAATTTCTTTCAAGTTTCATAATCATGGCCTTTCAGAATTATATATTACTATTTCTTCATTTATGATATGAGCTCAGAACAATTCAGTTTTATACAAGATATGATCATTTATGAGCGATCAACGTTTAATATACTAATATAATTTATTTATGCTAAAAAAACAAGAGCTTTAATGCATGGGTTGATAGATTTTTTTTTAATTTAGAAAATTAATTTCAGTTTTTCCACGCATCTTCACCTTTTTATCTTACCCATCTCTTCTTTTTTTCCCTAATGTTTCTAGATTCGTTGGTGAAAGTCATTGGTCTTGGAATTGGAATCAACTATGGCCAAAATATCAATAGAGTTAAGCTCTACGATGTAGATTCGAATGTGTAAAAATTGAGGCTACTTTGAAAGTGGAAGAAGACGATTCATGAGGATGATGGTGAAGGAGATGATGATAGTGAATGATTAAATTGAAGTAATTTTAAAATATCAAGGGTTAATGTTTTTTAGAATTAGGACTAAATTATAACAATATATAAAAATTGAGGTTACTTTGAAAGTTTGCCGTTAAGAGTTAACGGGGTTTAACGCCCCAATTACCGTTTTGTTTCAAAATACAAAGTTTAATTGCTATTTTGTAAAATTTGAAAGTTTAACTTCTGATCTCTATAGTAAACAACCATCGATTGAGAAATAAAGTGATGAGGACCACATTGATAGAAATAAAAAATCTAAGAAACATAAAGCTTAATTGTAATTTTGTAAAATTTGAAAGTTTGACTTTTGATCTCTATAGTAAACAACCATAGATTGAGAAATAAAGTGACGAGGACCACATTGATAAAAATAAAAAATCCAAAAAAAACATATTTAGGTAATAACATCATTAATTTTCGGATAAATGGTTCGAAATTTTATTTATCCAAGAAAACAGTCAAATGAAAATTGTAACAAAGAACTTCTACAAATGCTCTTGGGCGGCCATCCCCTTAGGAAATTCCCCAAGCAGCACATATATTTCTATTTACATCATCTATCAGTATACTCTTTCTATGCACAATAACTCTTACAGTATCTTTAATCCTATCTAACAATTTATTTGTATTTCTCTGCGTACCCATAAATCTTCTGCAGTTACTCTCCTCCTATATATGGTACACATAAGAGTGCCAAGCAATCTTCAAAATGAACACCAACATCGATTTCTCTTTTAGTCTCGTGCATAGCCAGTTTAATTCTTCATCCCAATCCAGTATTTCCCTTTGCAAACCACAAATTTTAAGAATATCATTCCAAATCTGCTTTGAAAATGAGCAGCGCGCAAAAAGATGATCCGTAAATTCATTCTCAGCACTACAAAGGACATAAATCTCTTCAGTTACAAGTCTCATCCGCTGCAATCTGTCCATTGTTGGTAACCTGTTCAGGATTACCATCCACATTCTTAGGGCATGCTTAGGAACATGAGAGCCAAACCATGCAATCATATGTCAAGCAACTTTTAATTCAACCACTCGTATAGCATTCAAGATTTTCTCCATTTTACACTGATCACTTGGGGAAGTACTCAAGATATTTATTTTATAGTTAATTATGTTTTATAACTCGCATATTTATTTTATAGTTAATTATATATGCACAAGAACTAGTAACGTTAAATAATTTTTTTTTTATATTTATGTTGACTTAATAGTATACATGCTTATATAATTTTAGAATTCTAGTGATATCATGTGATGATGACCAATTTTGTAACACTAACTCTTTTTATTGAAGCTAAATTGTGAAGTGGTCTTCTATTTATAGATTAAGGTTCCTTACATTTAATGGTTGAGATACTACCACAATAGATTACTAGGATTTGTTCCTATATAAATATATATTTTCTAGAATTATCTAATTCAGTTGCCCACTTGATTGAGGTGGTAGAACAAGTTTCTCCCAATTGTGCCTTTTCCAGGACATTCTAAACCAACTTGTCCCTGTTTGTGCATAACAATACTATGAAGGGACTCCAGCACTAGCTTAATTGGGGGTGTGCAAAACTGAATTCGGTTAATCGTTAGAAAATTATTTTGGATAATTGATAAATTCGGCTTGCTTAATTCTCAATCCTAAACTTTAATTATTAAACCGATTAATCAATTGATCGGTTAACCAAAATGTTCATTTCAAGTAATAGTTTATGGATTAATATCTTATACACTAAAGTTTCCACAAGCGTCTTAGTTTTAGCTTATAGGGAATTAGTTTAGGGTATATGGTTTAGGGGTTTAGGTGTAGGGGTTTAGAATTTAGGGATAGTTGTTTTAATTTAAGGTTTAGGGTTATAATTTAGGGTCTATAGGTTAGGGTTTAGTTTTTAGGGTAATATAGCGAGGATTTAGATTTTAACCTATAAACCTTAAATTATAACCCTAAACCTTAAATTGAAACAATTATCCTTCAATTCTAGCCCCTTACACCTAAACCCTAAACTATATACCCTAAACTAACTCAATATGCCCTAAAACTAAGGCGCTTGTGAAAACTTTTAGTTTCTACCGCCTGTGTATGGAATATTTATCCTATATGAGCTTTCCTTATTAAAAATATCAAATATAATAATATAGTAAAAAATAAGCTAGAGTTTGAATTTTGAAATATTTGAAGAAAAGTATTAGTGTATCCGCTAATATTTGGGAAGAAAATATATTAAAAATTACCGTTAATTTTTTACTTTCCAAGACAATAAAAATATTCAAAAAATATTTGAGGAAGAGAATAAATTAACAATGACGCTAGATTTTGCCAATATAATTGTATAAATATGTATATTTTTATATTATATATTAGGTAATCGGTCGGTTCGGTTACCTACTTTTGTTCAAAATTACGAATTGTATCCAAACCGAAATAGTATTTTTTTCTTAAAAAAACTACTGAAACTAATTTATTCCGTTCGATTAACCATGTTTTCGAATCAAATTTTTTAAATTTTAGTTTCGGTTTCGGTTTGTTCATATTTTACACAGTCCTAAGCCTAGCCTAAGAAGTCTCTAAAAGCGACGTCTTATAAAAAAATCATATATGTATACATAAATATTTACAAATATCAAATAATTAAAATTATATACGTTTATGTATAAAATACTCATTAACAAACTTCACAAAAATAATTTTCATACATTATTATGATATTATAGTTTATATATTTAAAGTTTATATATTACTAATTTTCTGATCTTTAAAGTTTGAACAGTAAATAATAATAATTTCATCTATTTTTATGATATTATAGATCCATCTTTAAAGTTTAAAAAGTAAAAAAATGATAATTTGGTATATTTTTTCAACTTTTTTCATGCACTAACCGATGCACAAGATTTCAATCAGTTCGTCTAGGAATGGTCATGGATTAGGTTGGATCATGTTTTTGGTCAATCTGTACCGATCTAAAAATTTAATACCACCATCTAAACTCGACCTGACCTTATATTTTATAATATTTCACCCAATTCGACCCGAACTCAAATTCTAGAGTAAAAATTTGAACTCAACCCGACATAAATAAAAAATTACTAGTTTTTATTATTCTTCGATAAAAATAAAGAGCTAATTGTAAAATACAAATAGAGAGGGAGCATTGTAATAATTATTCTACTTTTATTAGACAAAATATGGAGATAATTGATATATATATATATATATATATATATATATATATAAAGAAATGGTCATTTAACAATTGTACCTAAATATTTATAATAAAATTAAACTATTATTCCGGTCAGGTCAGATAGAGCATTCTCACCTCAAACTCAAATCCGACTCGACCCAAAATTTCTTTTAAAAAAACTCGACCCTATAGAATTGGGTCGGGTCGGAACCCATTGGGTAAGAATCAAATGATCGTCCCTAAAAGCCTCTGAAATTGATCGAAACATACCTAAACATTAATTGATATAAACCAAAATTTAACCAGATACAAAATTCGGTATGAAAGATGAAAAAGTAGAAAGATGAAAATTTAGTTAATTAAACGATTATGATTCATAATCACTTTGAATTTTTTAATCATTTGATTAACTAATTTTCATTTTTCTTCTATTTTTTATTTTAAATTTTAACCATTTGATTAACCTATGAAATCATGTATTTTAATCATTTGATTAACATATGGAATCAACTTACATGGCTACCGAAGCTAATTTACGATTGACATAATAAATAGAGAGAGAAAAGCCATGAAAAAGAGAGAGAAGTTCAAAAAAAGAAGGGAAAGATGGATTGTTTAAAGATGAAAATTAGTTAATTATATGACTATAATTCATAATTATTTTCTTACTTTAAATCTTAAGTGTTTAATTAATTTTTACTTTCTTAATTTAAATTTTAACCATTTAATTAGTATTTGAATTTTAACCATTTAATTAGTAGTGTGAAACCGACTTCCATGGCTCTGGAAGCTAAATTTTGATTAACATAATAAATATAGAGAAAGGAAAGACAAGATAAAGAGAGAAAAGTTCAAAAAAGAAAGAAAAGAAAAGATGGATTGTTTAAAAGAAAAAATCAATTATAACCTTAATTAGTAAAAAATTGAAAGGAAATAAACTGATTTAAAAGAAACTTCAAATTATAACATTTATACTAGTATATAGTAACAAATATAAAAACCACAACTAAAGAAATCTCATGTTATAGTCAAATAATCAAACCATTGTTCAAATCACAATTTGTGCGGTTTCAAATTTAATTTAATTTTGAATCCATCAAATGTCTCAATAAGAAAAATATTGTTATCCTTAAGTGATCAAGGTTCGAGCAGTTTGTTTTATGTGCGTTATTAAAAGACTAAGACAAATGAACAAATACTATCGTGTAATACACTAGAATGTAAAAAAACCAATTAGGGACAACTATGAAAGCTATAACAGAAACCAAAACATGTTAAACAAGCTACATTAAGTGATAACATCGTTCATACTTAGCTCCTGTAAGTATCGATTCAAGATCAATATCATCCTTTTTTTCTCAATTCATAGGAAAACATAAAAGACACGCCAATCATATTAAGGTCAAATTCTAAAAGCACTGTTCGCATGCGGCACAACTTCATCAGTCAAAGCCTCTAAAGGATCGACCACGACACTCCAAGAGGCCCATCACACCGAAAACAAGTTTTCATAAGATTCTAGATCAAGAGCTTCTCAATAGCATCCTACATTTCACAAATGAAAACCCACAAGATGCAGGAGCAGATTCAGCCACAACAGGTACAAAATATTAGTAGTTTTACAAGGTGACATACTGTACTAGAAGGCAAAGTACCTTGAGTTGTTGTATTTGGGATTTCAATTGGCTTCCTTCGTTTGTTGTGACGGAACATGAAATTACAGGTCTTGTGACCCCACATGCTCGTCCAAGAGCTTGCTTTGAAGGAACAAATACGTAGGGGACATTCTGCAAAAACCAAAACAATATTGCTATTTTGATCAAAACCCAGGCAATGAGTGTTGCAGCTAAGATTTTGATTATATTATGAACTTTGCATTGAGGAATCAAGATGTATAATTGGAATGTTTCCGAGCTCAAGTGTGGAAAGCAATTTACATTAAACAGAGTGTTATAACCTTAAGTAAAAGCTCCTTCATAAAATACAGTCGATATGGTAGCTGCCTCCTATTATCGTGTGAGGACATACAAACACAACCCAATAGTGCAGGCGATCATAAAATTTTATTTCACACTGCCTACAGGGACAATCCTACATAGTGGGTGAGAGCCAGGGGCAATTGCCCCGTCCCCAAATTTGATGTTTAATTGCATTTTAGGCCATTGATAGTTTTAAAACCATTGCAATTAAATCCTTGACCCTCCTAAATTTGATGGTTTAATTGCATTTTAGGCCACTGATAGTTTTGAATCCATTGCAATTAAGCACTTGCAGTTGCCCCTCCCAAAATTATCTGGGTTATTATTTTTAAGATCATATTAGTTAAAGTTACTGAAATTAAGCCTTGAGTCTTGACACCTGATTTTCTAGTTTAATTACCTTTTAAGAACTTCATTTCTAAAATTAGTGAAATTAAACCTTAACTCACTTAATTTTCATGGTTTTTACTTTTTAAGACCTATTATTTTCCAAGTTAATCAACTTGCCCCACAGCAATAAGTTTGTATAGTGTAAATACTCAAATATTAAGCATGAATTAAGTAATCGAAATGTCTATATCAGAAAAAGGGAAAAAAATCCATAAAGCAATTACCTTATCTTCAGCAAGCAAAGGAAGATGGAGCAGAATCTCAAGGGGCTCGGTATCCGCAGCCATCACAACAAACTCCGAGATACCTCTGTTCAGAGTCTTGGTAGCTGAATCCCAAACAAACCCAATTAAAGAGAAGAAAACCCAAACCGGAAATTATAACAACAATTACAAAAAAAACAAAGAAATTATGAAAAAGGGTATTGTTTCCAAACCTTCATTGGCTCCCTTTTTGAGCTGCTTGTAATTGGCAGCTTGCTGAACAAGATCTAAAATCGTAGTTGTTAACTGAGCATCCGCCAGTGGGTATGCTTTGGGGTTCACTGCTTCTCCAGTCTGCAAAAGAATCAGCCAATTGTAAGATATAATGCAAAGATAAAACAACTTCCGCTTAGCAAATAAACAGAGCCGTTACCATTTTTTTCCTTTGAGAAAACAGGAGGAAAAAAGGGAATTAGGGTTTTTGTTCGATACAATAAAAATGGGCGCTAGGGTTTATGAGAAAAATAACGCAAATCGCTTATTAATAGAGATTGCAACTCGGATCGGGTCCAGCAGCTATATGCCCGAGTCTACAGGGGGAAGTCGGAGCCCGACTTGATAATCAAGTATATTTTCGGAAATAAAATTTAAATGTTACTATTTCAAATGTCTTGAGTCAAGTCAAATTATAATTAAATTAAGGGTAAACTACACCGGTGGTACCCTAACTATGTCTGTATTCCTACTTTGGTCCCAAAATTATGTTTTTCGGCAAAAGAGTCCCTTCCGTTACATAGTTTTTCTGTTTTGGTCCCCCGACGTTAAATAACTAACGGTTTTGCTGATGTGGCATTTTTTAATATTTTTTAATCATTTCTCTCTCCTCTTATATATTATTTATATTTAATTTTATTCACCCAATCATGTTGTGACACGTGTCACTATACTATTAGGTGAAAAAACCCCAAATATCCTAAAAATCGAAAGTGGTGCTACTGGGATTCAAACCCAGAACCACCAGCCCACCAAGCATGCACTTGAACCATCTAGGCTAGGCTAAATACTTGATTCAAATCTACTAACACTTATATTTAAGCTGTAGAAATTAACCCAAAAAAACCTAAAAACATAAAAGGTGCTGCTGAGAATCGAACCCAAGACCACCAATGCATAAGGCATACGCATAAACCAACTATGCTAGGCTAGTTAACTGATTTAAATCTACTAACATTTATATTTAAGCTGTGTAAATTAACCCAAAAAAACCTAAAAACATATTTACTTATTATAAAATTAATATTTATTAATAATATAAGAGGAGAGAAATAATCAAAAAATATTAAACTAATAATATTTATTAATATTAATAATTGTTAAATTTTTACTTTACTATTACTGCAAGTATTTTTATTTATTTTATAATAATATTTATTAATAATATTTAACAATTATTAATATTATTAATAAATATTTAACAATTATTATTAATAAATATTATTATAAAATAAATAAAAATACTTGCAGTAATAGTAAAATAAAAATTTAACAATTATTAATATTATTAATAAATATTTAACAATTATTAATAAATATTTAACAATTATTATTAATATTATTAATAAATATTATTATAAAATAAATAAAAATACTTGCAGTAATAGTAAAGTAAAAATTTAACAATTATTAATATTAATAAATATCATTAGTTTAATATTTTTTGATTATTTCTCTCCTCTTATATTATTAATAAATATTAATTTTATAATAAATAAATATGTTTTTAGGTTTTTTGGGTTAATTTGTACAGCTTAAATATAAATGTTAGTAGATTTAAATCAGTTAACCAGCCTAGCATAGTTGGTTTATGCGTATGCCTTATGCATTGGTGGTCTTGGGTTCGATTCCCAGCGGCACCAATTATGTTTTTAGGTTTTTTTAGGTTAATTTGTACAGCTTAAATATAAGTGTTAGTAGATTTGAATTAAGTATTTAGCTTAGCCTAGATGGTTCAAGTGCATGCTTGGTGGGCTGGTGGTCTTGGGTTCGAATCCCAGCAGCACCACCACTTCCGATTTTTAGGATATTTGGGGGTTTTTCACCTAATAGTGTAGTGACACGTGTCACAACATGATTGGGTGAATAAAATTAAATAAAAATAATATATAAGAGGAGAGAGAAATGATTAAAAAAATATTTAAAAATGCCACGTCAGCCTTAAAAAATATTAAAAAATGACACATCAGCAAAACCGTTAGTTATTTAACGTCGGGGGACCAAAACAGGAAAACTATGTAACGAAAGGGACTCTTTTGCCGAAAAACATAGTTTTGGGACCAAAGTAGGAATACAGGCATAATTAGGGTACCACCGGTGTAGTTTACCCTTAAATTAAATATAAACCTTTATTTTATATCTTAAATTTATAAATATTATTCAATTTTCCATGAGAAATTATAATAAAAGTTTTTTTTAATCAAACATTAGATTTCATTAAAATAATGAGAAGAAATATACAAATAAGCATACCTTGAAATATAAAAATGAACGTAGAAAAGCAAAGAGTATGCAAATATTTAAAAAAATAATATATAAGAGGAGAGAGAAATGATTAAAAAAATATTTAAAAATGCCACGTCAGCCTTAAAAAATATTAAAAAATGACACATCAGCAAAACCGTTAGTTATTTAACGTCGGGGGACCAAAACAGGAAAACTATGTAACGAAAGGGACTCTTTTGCCGAAAAACATAGTTTTGGGACCAAAGTAGGAATACAGGCATAGTTAGGGTACCACTGGTGTAGTTTACCCTTAAATTAAATATAAACCTTTATTTTATATCTTAAATTTATAAATATTATTCAATTTTCCATGAGAAATTATAATAAAAGTTTTTTTTAGTCAAACATTAGATTTCATTAAAATAATGAGAAGAAATATACAAATAAGCATACCTTGAAATATAAAAATGAACGTAGAAAAGCAAAGAGTATGCAAATATGGATAACAAATTTAAATATTTTCATAAAATCTTCATAAGTGTTCTTTAAATCTATTACCATGACAAAATCTAAGAGTGCTCATTGGAAGAGCGTAGATCATTGAATTACTCCAATCAACAAAAAGAGAGAAAAACATATTGGTTATCTCCACGAATAACCAGCTCATGCTATTTTATGCAGTAAGATTCAACTATAACATACACCAGGTTGCAGACGTCTTCAATATCAGTGTGTCATAGAGGTAGAAAAAGAATGTGTCATATCAGCAAATGAAGAACATGCCAAAACAGCCGACAAAAAATAAAAACAAAAAAAACGAGCAAAAGTGAAAAAAGAAATTAAAGAAATCATCGTCGGTAAACGATCAAAATCGTCATAATTGACTTAAAATTTTTAAAAACTATTAAAAATTCTTTAAAAAAAGTTAACTGTTGTAAAAAAATATGAGAGTAAGAGAAAGCGAGAAGAAAATTTAAAATTATATTGAAAGTTAAATAAACACTCACATAAATAATGAATGCACGATTTGTTGATGCACGACACATATATAGTGATAGTTCCCAATAATTTTTGAGTTGATGAATGAAACTAGTGAAAACACATGTGAGTTATTTAAATGGTATAAAGTTTATAAATGACTCTAACATTTAACTGAATAGTCACTTTGGTCTTTAATTTTTAAGCAATTCAACCTTCAACGTTTTATTTTAAGTCAAAATGACCCTTTTACGGATGAAAACTGTCAGTCAACTGACGTTCAATATCTTGAAAATGACAAGACAAACATATATGGCAACACGCATTGACATGACAATATCTTGTAGATAAATGTGTTGACTTAAAAACACGTTACATCAATCAAAAAATAATTTTATAAAATTGTATAAAATTTAAAATAGTTTTTCGGATGACTTATCATTCTATGAAATCATTTTAAACTGTTTACCGTCAGTTTTCTAACAATTTTCATCCGTAGAGGGGGCATTTTGACCCAAAATAAAACGTTAAGAATTGAATTACTTCAAAAAATAGGGCCCACAATAACTATTCAGTCAAACATTTGCATGGGTCATTCATACATCTATTTAAAACACAATTAATACAAGAAATAACAAAATATAAATTGTTTGTGTATATTTTCATACACAAGTTGTGTAAAAGAATTACACAATCTTTCATATTTAAGCTAAAATACCTAAATCTCTAGCCCTAAAACATAAACCTTAAACTAATTAATTGATAAAAATTTATATAAATAAAAATCTTAAAACCTAAATATTAGAATTTATAAAAATAAAAAATCTTAAAACCTAAATATTAGAATTTATAAAAATCTTAAAACCTAAATATTAGAATTTATAAAAATCTTAAAACCTAAACATTAACAATACTTTTTTTGATTTTAGGCCTTATTTTAAGGACAAAAGTATCTTACAACTATTATTTACAATAGTCTAAAAAACAGTTGTTAACACCTTATTTAGTTTTAAAGGACATACATCAATAATAAAATTATATTTTAATTTGAAAATTTTGTTTAATAATTTTACTTGTCATTACTTTTGTGCTTTTTTTAACGAATAACTTTAATTTAATTTCAGTAATCAAACTAATAAAAACTTATTAATCGAAAGGAAGCATTACAAAGTATAATACATTTTAAGGGGACGTTTGGTTCACATAAAAGATTATTACTTAGGGTAATAATTTTTTTCGAAATCTTATTATCATGTTTGGTTTGTCCTCATTCTCACTAACTCGGAACAGATTATTACCAACAATAACACTTTTTTGTCAACATTTCGAGAATGTGATTCCAGCATTCCCTTAGGTATTTATCAATTCCCACCACTTTGGACAAAATTTCCCTTAAAGTAATAGTTTTTTTTTAATTTGGATCCTTTGTAGCATATTTAAATGGTATAAATTTATTAAATAATTTTATTTCATATTAGTTTGATATTTAAATGGTTTTACACATGTTTAAAAGTAGTTTAATATTTAAATAAAAGAAAAACTTATTCCTATGAAATTTTTTGATAAAATATCTAAATACTTTGTAAGTAACTTAGTATTTTATGATACGATCATCATTTCCTATTTATCATTTTTCCTTGACTTTATGTAAAATTATTATTCATTTTATTATTTCAATCGTGCTTTAATATTTGGAGAGTATATTTATTTAAAATTATTTTATATAATTAGTTTAAGATTTAAACGTTGTTACCCATTAAATATTTATTTATTTGAATTTAATTATAAGAATTTTAATATTAATAAAAATATATATTTCATATTGTTTATACTAATTATATTAGTAGTTTGCTAAGTATAAGTGTATGAATCTTCAAGCAAATATTTTTTAAACTAATATTGAAAGTTTATCTTGTTAAAAAGAAAATATATCAAAAGGACAATATAGTAAAATTTACTTCAAAATAATCTCATATCCCCTCAACCAAAAAATGTAATCTTACATTCTTACCAAATAAACCAAACAAGGTAATCTAATATTCCCAGTAATATCTCGGGTAATGTTACATTCTGGGAATCCTATTCTGAAAAACTAATGTTTTGATATAATAATTGAAAAATAGTTTTGGACTAAATTAAAAGATTTCAAAAGTGTCTTTAAGTCCAAACAACTTAAAAATATGTTTGAGGATTGGTTTAAGAGGTTTTGAAGTGTTTTCTAAAGCCAAACTTTACAAAACCACCAAGGTGTTTCGAAACACCCTTAGGCGTTTCGAAACAACCATTCATAGTTTCAAAACGTTTTGATACACCTCTGTTTGTTTCGAAACAAGCTTTAATCTGGGTGAGGAGTTTTACATAGCGTTTTGATACGGGCTTCACCGTTTCGATACGCCTATGTGGTAAAACCTTAACGGTCAAATCCCCAACGACCTTTTAAATTGCAAGACATTTCGATACAAGAATTAACGTTTGATACGGCCATTTCGATACGGCCAAAGATGTTCCGAAACGGGTGCTGCATCAGACTGCACCGACTCTTTCTATTTTAGGGATGTTTCGAAACAGGGTCAAGTGCTTCGAAACAGGGAGTTGCAGAACTACATTTATAATGGAAAATAAAGTCTCCAACAAGTCCAATTCAACCCTAAAGGCTAGTAACGGCTACAAACTCAATTAGGAGTATAAAAGAGACCTCCAAGCATCAAGAAAAGACTAATGCTTCAATTGTTACAACACTATGATGACAAATTATGTCTAGAGCTTTAATTGCAAATTTCTTGCGTAGACAACACTAGTGAGCTTAACATTGTTATATTTGCTCGAGCGTTTAGGTTTTGGGTGAGAGCTTTATAGTGCAAACAAATAACTATTAGAGAGGTTTCAAGTTTGCTTAAGAATTTCTCTTGTAAGAGAGTGCTTGATTAAGCTAAGGGTAGTTAGCTTAATCATTGTAATGGTTTCCTCCTAAGCCGAGAAGAGGGGATGAAATTCTAGAGTGAATTTGTTGAAATCCTTAGTGAGCAGCTAAGGTAATGGATGTAGACCTTGGATAGAAGATTGAACCACTATAATTCTTTGTGTCTTATTGTCTAATTTTCACCTCTCACTAAAACACCCAATTATCCAACTTCTCCACACTTGGTGAGCAAGAACGGTTGAAGGAATCGAGCACCATAAAACCTAACAATTGGTATCAGAGCGAGGCTCAATCGAAAAGGATTAACATCCTATTGAGGCGATCCGGCAAGCTCGATCAATATCTCAATCAACCGGCTCAATGGCGTAATCCATCGACAAACCTCATTTTTTCGATGAGACAAATTACGCTTATTGGAAGACAAGGATGATGTTCTTTGTCAAATCCAAAGACTACAAGCTTTGAGATGTCATTGAAGATGGCTCGTTTGTACCAAAAGAAAGCAAAGCGGAGTGGAGTGTCGACGATCGTAAGAAGATGGAGCTAAATTGCAAGGCTTTGCACTTTATCTTTTGTGCACTTTAGCCTCAATATCTACGAAAATATGTCTTCTTGCGTGAGTGCCAAGGAAGTTTGGGACAAACTTGAAGTTACATACGAGGGTACAAACGAAGTAAAGTAGACCAAGATCGGGCTCCTCAACCTAGAGTATAAAAACTTCAAGATGGAACCGGATGAGGACATTACGAAGATGTTCGGTAGATTCTCCACCATCACCAATGGACTCAAAGGCTGTGGAAAAGCCATTCCGGAAGAGAAGCTTGTTCGAAAGCTCATCTACTCCCTTCCTGAGTCATGGGACTAAAAAATGACCACCATCATCGAAGCCAAGAATCTCAAGACTTTGAAGCTTGATAAGCTCATGATGCCACTTCTCACTCACCAAATAATGAATAAAAACAAAGAATAGGAGAAGAAGAAGGAAGAGATTAGAGCTATGGGGGAGAAGAAGCTCAAAGGGCTTGGGATTAACACAAATGCCATTGCTCTCAAATCCTCCACATGCAACCATGTTGATACAAGTGAGGAGGACGATGAAGAAGAATAGATAGTTCATCTCTTCAAGAAGTGTACCCCTTTCATGAAGAAAACCTTGAAAGAACTCGAACGAGAATCCATAAAGAAGAAGAGGGAAAGCACTTCAAGCCATAAGAAGAAGGCATATGTGGCTACATGAAGTGATGAAGACTCCACCGATGATGAACAAGCCAACCTTTGCCTTACGGCCATCAAAGAAGATTCAAGGGTAACTTCTAATTCATCTACTTCAAGTTCATATTCTTTTGATGAATTACAAGATACCTATGACGATTTGGTTTTAGAATTTAAAAATCACATTTTGAAAAACAAGAAAGTGGTTTCAAATTTGAAAATTTAGAATGACTTGATTTCTAAAGCCAAAATTGAACTTGAAGCAAAACTCAATGAGTTTGAACAAAAATGTTTTGATCTGCAAAATTTGCTTCATAAAGTTCAAGAAGAAAAAGATTTGATTTCCAAAGAACTTGAAAAGAAAAATAATTTTGGAAAATCAAACTTTTATGTTAGACAATCTAGTGCCCCTAGATTTGTAAATGGTAAATTTTTAAGAAGTATTTGGGTCCCCAAAAGGACTAAGTACTTCAACTAAAAAGAATGAAATTGAAAAATGGATTCCTAAAGGGACTAAATTTTGTGCCACTAATGTCTACAGATCCAAAGCAAATTGGATACAAAAAATTACTTGATTGTCTTATGATAGGTATGGTGGAGATTGATCAACAAGTCAAATATTGAGGGGGAGCTCCATGCACACAAGGAAGAACACTTGAAGAAGGAAGGCTTCACATCCTCCATTGAGTACAAGTGTGGTAAAATCTAGTTGTTTTTATTTGTTTAATTTTGATTTATTCTCTTTTAATCCATTTAGATTATCATGTGTTGAACTAACATTCTTTGATGATGCTTTGAGTAAAGGGAGCTAATTTTAAAACCAAAATTCTTATTTTCGTCATTTTTTACCTCCTAAGTTTTTTTGAACTTAAGTTATTTAAAGTCTTTTTAATATAACAAAAAGTGGGAGAAATGATTTGAAAATTTGTATTTTCAAGAGAATAATGGGAGCTTTAACTTTTTTTAATTTTTGAAATCTCTTATTCAAAATTTGAAATACAAAGTGGGAGAATCCCAAACAATTTTTCAAGATAGTTTTATTATATCAAAAAAGGGGAGATTGAAGAACTAATGTTTTGATATAATAATTTAAAAATAGTTTTGGACTAAATTGAAAAGATTTTAAAAGTGTCTTTAAGTCCAAACAACTTAAAAATGTGTTTGAGGATTGTTTTAAGAAGTTTTGAAGTGTTTTCTAAAGGCAAACTTTACAAAACCACCAAGGTGTTTCGAAACACCCTTAAGCGTTTCGAAACAACCATTCATAGTTTCGAAACGTTTCGATACATCCATGTTTGTTTCGAAACGGGCTTTAATATGGGTGAGGAGTTTTACATAGCGTTTTGATACGAGATTCACCGTTTCGATACGCCTATGTAGAAGAGACTTACGGTCAAATCCCAAACGGCTGTTTCCCAACGGCCTTTTAAATTGCAGGATGTTTCGATATGGGAATCAACATTTCGATATGACCGTTTCAATACGGTCAAGGTTGTTCCGAAACATGTGCTAATCAGACTGCACCAATTCTTTCTATTTTAGGGATGTTTCGAAACAGGGTCGAGTGTTTTGAAACGGAGAGTTACAGAACTGCATTTATGGTGGGAAAAAAGTCTCCAACGGCTCTAATTCAACCCTAACGACTAGTAACGGCTACAAACTCAATTATGAGTATAAAAGGGACCTCCAAACATAAAGAAAAGACTAATGCTTCAATTGTTACACACTATGATGACAAATTATGTTTAGAGCTTTAAATGTAAATTCCTTGCTTAGAAAACACTAGTGAGCTTAACATTGTTATATTTTCTCGAGTGTTTAGGTTTTGGGTGAGAGCTTTATAGTGCAAACAAATACCTATTAGAGGGATTTCAAATTTGCTTAAGAATTTCTCTTGTAAGAGAGTGTTTGATTAAGCTAAGGATAGTTAGCTTAATCGTTGTAACGGTTTCCTCCTAAGCCGAGAAAAGGGGACGAAATTCTAGAGTGAATTTGTTGAAATCCTTAGTGGGGAGCTAAGGTAGTGAATGTAGACCTTGGTTAAAAGGTTGAACCACTATAACTCTTTGTGTCTTATTGTCCAATTTTCACCTCCCACTAAAAAATTCAATTTGCAACTTCTCAACACTTGGTGAGCAAGAACGGTTGAAGGAATCGAGCACCATAAAACCCAACATATTCCCAAAGGTAATCCTATATTTCGTGAACCAAACGCACCCTAATATCCATGGAGATAAAAACATCAGAAAATTAAAGAGCTTGAAGATAAAATTAAACACAATCCTTTCTAGAATACTTGTTCTGTCTTCCAAATGAAATTTCAGCAAATATAATCTTTAACCAGAAAGTTTCATGTATCAAGCGTTCTTTTTGTTGCGAGTTCTTCGCACATCGAGAAACTACAAGGGAAATCGAAAAATAATAGATCGTCGATTATCTTGTGACTTGAAACACTCAAAAATACATGTTATCTTAACGCTAAATTGTCATAACATCAGACAATACTGTCACAAAGACGGACAAATCTTGTAAAAAAACAGACAAATAAATTATCATACAAACAAACAAAAAATAACCAAGAAAGCAAATGTAAAATAAAAAAACAAAACTGATAAGAAGCAAATGATTCCTCATCAAAAGAAAAGATCGTATTTATATACAATTAGTATAAAGACTAAAAATCATACAACGACATGAAGGCTGTCGTCGAAAATTTTTTTGATGAGAAAAATAAACTCAAAGAAAATTTTAGAAATTGACCACCTCACTAAAAAATGGTAGTAGCGGGAGATACTTTTATGCTTATTTGTAGGCATGTAAATGAACCGAACAAATACGAACGATGGTGTGTTTATGTTCTTTCGTTTAACTTTAACCGAACAAACGAACGAATACGAACATAAACGAACACAAATTTTTTTATTCGTGTTCGTTCATTAAGGAATGTAAGTTATTCGTGTTCGTTCGTTTAGATGATAAACGAACATATATAATTTGTTAAATATTTAGTATTTTTGGTTAGTTCGATTAATTCAGTTAATTAACCGATTTTAAACTGAGTTAATCAATAATTGAAATTTGAAAAAAATCTTAATCATTAGCTGAAACCTAAAATTATCTAATAGATTAACCAATTTTATTTTGGTTCGGTCGATTAGTTTGGTTTAAACCAATAATGAACACCCCTAGACATATGTGAATAAATTTAAATGAAGATAAATGAACGAACATAAATGAACATAAACGAACGGATTACCGAACTTTCACTAACATAAATGAACGAACAAGATCTTTGTTCGTGTTCGTTCATTTAATTAAAAGAACAAATAATTTTATTTATGTTCGTTCGTTTAAAAAATAAACGAACATAAATGAACTTCTTGCCAAACGGTTCACTAAATGTTCGGTTACTACCCTACTTATTTGAACATGAACATAAAGCTATGGTGTTTCAAATAATGAATAAAAATAAAAAACAATTAAATATTTTCGTATTAAACAAATATTTGTATGCAACCTTCACGCAAATCGAAGAAAAGAAAATAATTTATTAAAAAGAATACTTACTAATCAGCTAAAAAGAGCAAAAATGCAGGAACATGGAGAAGGAGACTTCAATGGACGCCATTACGCCGCCGACGGAAATTTCCGCAACAAATCACAATGCGGTGTCTCTCCGATGAATCCCCACTGCCGTCGCTGCAGCTCCAACCTACAATTCTACGACAAAACAGAATAGTAATTGCTCTCAACACTCTCCTCGATACTTAAACGCTCTGGACCTAGGAAGCACTGGTACGGAAACCTCATACCGTTTTAAGTACCCGAAACGTCTCAGAGACGGGTACGGTACGAGTACGGATAGGGGACGTACCGGGGACGGTCCTCGTTGACAGGGTACGGTCAAAATTAATCGGAGACGGTTAAGATATTATCAAGGACGTTTCGGGGACGACAGTTGACCTTCACCGGCGTTCCCAAGGTCATTTTGTAGCTGAGAAAATCAGATATAAATTCCGACAATAATTTCACCGGCAGATGAGAAGTGACCAACGAAAAAATCAAAAAGACAAAATCAGTCGCAGTTGCAGAGCAAGAAAGAAGAAAATGTTAAAAAAGAAAACGCATAATATTTTTTAAAAATTTATTTCTCATTACTTATATTATATATATATAAATATTTATTTAATTATTTTATTTTTACTATTTTATTTTCATAATTATATTATTATTATTTCATTTAATTATGAACAATTTATTAAAATAGGATTATTTTCTACTTTAATTTTTAATTAATATTTTGTTTTTATTGGTTACTTTATATATTATTATTATAAATAATTTATTATATATATATATATATATATATATATATATATAATTTTATATTTGACGTATTCTTGCCGTATCCGTACCATGTAATTTTAAAAATTATTATTTTTCGTCCATGTCTCTGTCTCTGTATATGTCCCTGTATCCGTATCAGTGCAACATAGCTCTGGACTATTAGCCGGATAATCCTGCTCGAAGTTCGCCGACCTGACATAAAAGTTCACACCTTTCTGCGTAGTGAACTTGTACTCGTAGGTAGGGATACGACCTAAACAGTGAAAACCCAGGCTCCGACGACGGCAAAAAGCTCAATATTAGGGTTAAAAGAAAGGGTAACAGTTGAATCAGCATCATAAATTTGGATCCGTTAGAGCCGTGGTTCCCCCTTTTTGGCTGTCGTTCGTGGTCCAAAGTTTAAACTTGCAGGAGGCATTCCACCAAAGAAGTTACAGAATATCTCGTCGGCGTCGAATTCGGTGCCGTGGAAGCCATTAAATCCATTGCTCTCTCCGTATGCTGAAGCTCTTTTTTCGTAAACAGGTTCTTCTGATCCGACGAGGTCATATTTTTGCCTGCTTTCTTCTTTGCTTAGGCACTAAAACGCTTTCGAAACCGCCTTATAGGCTTCCTCGGCGCCAGGAGCTTTGTTCTTATCAGGATGAACTTTCAAAGACAGTTTTCATTATGCTTTTCAAACATCTTCGGCTGAACACGTTTTCTCTAACCCAAAATTTCATAATAATCCTTTTTTCCCTTAGAGTTGTTTCACGATTTTGATTTGTTATTCGGTGTAGCTAGCCGCAGCAACTGTCGGCGAAGAAGGAGGAGGAGAGGCTGCTGACTGAGTTGATCGATTTCTTTGGCGAATTGAGGGTTGATCGGAAGGCCTAGGTGGAGAAGACCCCGAAGACTCCGGCGTTGTCCAGTCGTCGGATTCTCTCTCAGCTGTTGCTGATAAGAGATCGTCGACGGGAAGTGTTGGGTCGAGGCGACGTGCTTTGGTGAAGAATTTGAGTGCACGGGATCAATTTCCGGCGTCTAACGCTTCTTTCCCGATTTTCAAGCATATTAAAGCATCGTCTTTGTTGCCATCCATGGCTGAATTTTCTTATGTATGGCTATGTCATATATATATATATATATATATATAACTAATGATTTTTACACTAACTAATATTCTTGGATCTAAATAAATGAATAGCTTGGATTACATTAAAATTTATAACCCATAAACATAAGAAAATTTCCTCACTCATGGTAAAATTATTTTTTACTTTATTTCTATTTTTACCGTAAAACTCGCCATCTTCTTCTTCTAGTAGTCCAAAACTGTACATAAAATTTTCACCTCATACGACTTCTCGTGGGTCACAAATAAATTTAAAGACCAAATCAGTACTATTTATCTTCTTATGGTTGTAGAATAGATAGAGAAAAAATGGACTGAAAGGTCCAAAATTATACCAATGGAAATTTGTATGTTATATTCTTCAGAATAAAAAATTGCTTCTGAATTGATCTCGCGTTAATAATTTCAATTTTAATTTGTTGAGTAATAACTTAAGCCTTCAATAAAATACTTTTTGTAGAATATCAATAGATATTTCAACCCATTGTTTTCGATTACGAAAAAAGATCATTTTTTTATCTGAATTTTGTGGAGTACTCATTTCCTCTCTCAATCAAAAGATATACAATTGTTTTGGGTTTTTATTTTTTCCCCTCTAAATCTAGATTTTTAATTTTTTATTGTTGTATGAACTTGTTAGGATTTTTTATTCTTATAAATTAGATTCAACACTACTTGAAAGAATTGGTCACAAACATGTTATTGTAATTCTAGATTCCAGTAATATAAATTTTTGGCCAAAAGAGAACACCTGTAAATTAATATTAGTGAAAAATTTTGTTAAAATTTTTATTTTTTATTCTCATAAATTAGATTCAACACTACTTGAAAGAATTGGTCACAAACATATTATTATAATTTTAGATTTCAGTAATAGCAATTTTTAGCTAAAAAAAATCTACATATTATATTTTTATTAGGTGTCATGAAATAATCTTGAAAATCTGAGATTTCTATAAGTAAATTCTTTATTTATAAAACAATTATATAATTAATTTTGGTTTATAGATTTTGAAAGTCTTCAAAATCTCAGATAAGCATTTAGTTCTATTCAATTCACTGATATTAAATTGTTTTTTGCACTCAATCGTACATGGTAAAATTGCTCCATTTGTATTTATTGATTTATTTATCATCTCCTAACCTAGTGGAACAAGCCCTAATTTCTAGCTAATTGTATAGATTTATTTACATTCTAATTAACAAGCCTTAATCGTTTCTTTAGTTACTTGAAGAGATGATTTACTTGAATCAATGAGCTATGCAATCTCTTATTATTTTTTGTCAATATAGCATAAAGGAAAGATTTACCAATAATTATAATTATTCCTTTAGTTATCATTGTTTTAATATGCCAACTAAGTTAATTGTCTTATGTTAGAGCATTATGTGCTTACGGGAACTAAAATCTCTGACAGATTTATTTGCAGATATACTTTATTCACTATACGTTCGAACGATCGGATTCCAAAAACATGGTCATGTATTATGGTTAATTCAGAGAAAGAAATACCGATTCACACAGTACACTAAAGCAATTTATAACAGAATGTTAGATGCATTGGTCTAAGCTGATATTCATAGGGTGAACTTGTTTAAGACATTTTGGTGACCTTGTTATTCTGCAGAGTTTAGTGACTTTTTTTAGAAGAGCAAACTTCTGTTGGGCTGGTGTAATCTTCAGCAGAATTCATTTTGTGCGTTTAAGTTGAAGTGTTCTCTTTGTCATATTTTGTTTAAACCTTTGATTTTTTACAATATGCAGTCTAGTCTCATTGTATGTCATTTTAGGTTCATAGTCTAAATGTATTCTTCCTTTCATGAGACTGTAATTTCTTTAATTTTAATAAATTGTTCTTTATCACTATCAATAGTAGTTTTGATTAAATTATTTCTATATGTTGTTTGAAACCAGCAATATTAAATAGTAAACATTAACTTTTATTAAAGATTTGGGGTTTATTTGAATCATGAATTACTAATTTATTTATTTATTTTTCTCAAGAGGGTAGATTAAACATCAAAGCTTGAATTTAACACACAAATGAGATTTGAATGTGTTTTTCAATCTCTTTTTACACCTGATATTAATCAATTTTCTGATTTATTTATAGGAAAAAATATATTTACCATTCTTATTAGCATCCTTATTATCGTTTCAAGTCGAATCTTTTATTCATATTTAAAATAATATGGTCAACATATCAATATAGGCTATTGTTACAAAATATACAATCCAAGACGATAATAAAAGAAAATAAAATAAGGAAATAACTTTAATCAAATAAGATGAGAAGAATTCTAAAACCAGATTAAAGTTGAGGCCTGCGAAGAGCAGTTTCCTTAAGACAAATTTCGACCACTCCGCGGTGCTTTGAGTTTGGTTGATCGTTCGTCTCCCAGGATACAACAACAAGAAGATCTTCGACAGAAGCACGAACTGAAGAGATCTCGAACTAGAGCCTTGTCTTAGCCTATCACCGGTTAAAAGAAAAACGAGAGAGAAAACGTTTTTGGAGTAATTTGAAACTGAAGAGAAGCATTCTTTATATAGGGGAGTGGAGTAGGAAAAATATGGAAGGTAAATATTCCGAATTAAGGTCATTGACTTTATATCCGAGCAAAATCGGAAATAATCAATTAATGCCTTATTTAAACAGATATATTCCTTATGAATTGATTTAATACCTTTTAATATCCGATTTAATGAAAGTCACAAATTATTCTATTAAATTCGGAATATTCAAAAAGATATGTGTTATATAAGGAAAAAATTTAATTCGAAGTGGGTAAAATATCCGCAGGTTCTAAGTGAAACCCGACCAGTCCGGACATTCGCGTCGCCCACGACGTGCGAGCGCGCCCCAACCCGAATGGGTTCGACGAGCTTCGATTTGCACCCCTCTGCGCCTGCGCGCGAGGCATAGTATTCATTCAAGTCATTCAATGACTCCTAAGTGGGTTGGTGTATTTAAACCATTCCCAAGTTTGTTATCCCACCCATGTGGGATAAGGGGTTCATATTTTTCCTTAACACAATTCATAACAACCTCACTTTGAGCATCAATTTCTCATTCATTTCTCAACCGTTTTGAGCATATGAGATATCGTTGTAAAGGTCTCATGGAGTAGAATATAAATTAATAAATTTATCATTCGAACATCCACCTTTACCACTAGTAAATATGGCTCAAAGTTTCCAATTTCTCACATTTTTCCAACAATCCCCCACATGAATGAAATTGATGTTTTTATCAAAATATTTTGACTCGATGTGGTGATAGGATCTACGATTGATAGTTGCATAGGATAGGTAGGTTTCCTCCTTTGAACCTTCCCTTGTGAAAGTATATTTACTTTACTAGCTAATCAGTAGACGTGATGTCCTTGAACTGTTCAGCTGTTTGTGTAAACGATGATATACTTCACACAACTATCTTTCTGACAAGATTATTAGTTCTCATGGTTATGTCCATGTGGCCATGGACATCGCCTGGTTCTGCAAGAGTTTAAAAGAACTATGCCCAATAGTCTCCTTGAAGCGGCCCCACTTCACTCTTATATAGGTGACTTATGTTGCTCGGATCACCGAAGCATACAATGGTCATTAAAAGCTTTGCTTAACCTATAACGCTTTTTATCACTGTTTGCATCATAGGAATGGACTTGGGAAATAATCCCCACAGTGATCGCACAGGTCTATGTAATTAGGTTGTCCCTTTGAACCTAGATCTTGGGATCTCCAGTCAGCTAAGTAGGGTTTTCCTTCACATAGTGCCTTTAATTCTCATGAGCTTTAGTCCCATTCCTTTAGATGTTTTCTCAACTTGATCTCGATTCAATCCTTTGGTTAGTGGATCAGCAATGTTATCCTTTGATCTTACAAAGTCAATAGAGATAACTCCATTTGAGATCAGTTGTCTGACGGTGTTATGTCGACGGCGCATATGCCTTGACTTACCGTTATACATGAAACTCTGTGCCCTAGCAATTGTTTCTTGATTGTCACAGTGTATACATACTGTGGGCACAGGTTTCGACCATTCAGGGATATCCTCAAGGAATTGACGAAGCCATTCTGCTTCTTCTCCAGATTTGTCTAGAGCGACAAACTCAGATTCCATTGTGGATCTGGTTATAATAGTTTGTCTTGAGGATTTCCATGACATGGCTCCTCCCCCCAAAGTGAATACATATCCACTTGTGCCTTTGGTATCTTGAATATCAGATATCCAACTGGCATCCGAGTATCCTTCTAAGACAGCGGGGTCTCTGGAATAATGCAGTCCGTAGTCCCGAGTATATCTTAGATATCTCAGTATTCTCACAATTGCTTTCCAGTGATCTTTTCCTGGATTGCTTGAGAATCTGCTTAAACTACTCACAGTAAAAGCGATATCTGGTCTAGTGCAGCTCATGAGATACATTAAGCTGCCTATGACTCTTGCATATTCCACTTGGTGGATACTTTCCCCACGATTCTTTGATAGATGTGAACAAGGATCTAACGGAGTTAAGGCTATGCCAGAATCCTCCTTATTAAATTTCTCAAGAATTTTGTCCACATAGTGTGACTGACTTAATATGAGACCCTCCGGTGACCTTTTGATTTGGATGCCCAGAATCGTATCGGCCAATCCCATATCTTTCATGTCAAATTTCAAATTTAACATGTTTTTGGTACGTTTTACCATTTCATTGTTGCTTCCAACAATAAGTATGTCATCAACATATAAACATAGAATGACATATCCAATGTCTATAGTTTTGACATATATACATTTGTCACACTCATTTATTTTGAAACCGTTAGTCATCATGACATTATCGAATTTCTCATGCCATTGTTTTGGCGCTTGTTTAAGTCCATAAAGAGACTTAACCAATCTGCATACTTTCCTTTCTTGACCTGAAACTACATAACCCTCAGGTTGTTCCATGTAAATTTCTTCATCAAGATCTCCATTTAGGAAAGCTGTTTTAACATCCATTTGATGTACTTCTAGATTTCGCAGAGCAGCTATTGCGAGTATCATCCTTATGGGTGTTATTCTTGATACAGGGGAAAATGTATCGAAGTAATCAAGGCCTTCTTTTTGTCGATATCCTTTGATTACCAACCTTGCCTTGTACTTATCAATTGTTCCATCTGCTTTTATTTTCCTTTTAAAAATCCATTTTGAATTTAGTGGTTTAATTCCAGGAGGAAGGTCCACTAATTCCCATGTATGATTTTGCATGATGGAATCAGTTTCGCTTTTAATGGCATCTTTCCATAAGGTGCCTTCAGAGGAGCGTATAGCATCACTATACGTTAGAGGTTCAGCCTCCAGCATAAAGGTTAAGAAATCAGATCCAAAGGATTTTTCTACCCTTGCTCGTTTGCTCCTTCTTGGCTCTATTTCATTTTCAACCTCTTGTTGATTACTTGGAATCATTTCATCCAAAGTTTGTTCTGTTGAACTTTGATCAAGTTCCCTAGATTTATAAGGGAATGTATTTTCAAAGAATGATGCATTCTTTGATTCCATTATCGTGTTCTTGTGAATGTCAGGATTTTTTGATTCATACACAAGAAATCGATAAGCATTGCTATGTTCAGCATAACCAATAAAAATACAATCCACAGTTTTTGGACCTATTTTCATTTGTTTTGGTAATGGAGCCATTACCTTGGCAAGACACCCCCACATTTTCAAGTGTTTGTAGGAAGGCTTTCGGCCTTTCCACAACTCATATGGTGTCTTATCCTTTTCCTTTCGAGGAACCTTATTCAAAAGGTAATTGGCCGAAAGAACTGCTTCCCCCCACATGTTCTGTGGTAACCCAGAGCTTCCTAACAAAGCATTCATCATTTCTTTTAGAGTCCGATTTTTACGTTCGGCTACTCCATTAGATTGGGGAGAATATGGTGGTGTTACTTCATGAATAATTCCATGTTGTGAACAATATTCACCAAATGGATTAACATATTCACCACCACGATCACTTCTTACCACCTTAATCTTTTTATTAAGTTGGTTTTCAACTTCTTGCTTATAGAGTATAAATTTCTCTATAGCTTCGTCTTTGCTTTTAAGCAAATATACATAGCAATACTTTGTGCTATCATCGATGAAGGTAATAAAATATTTATTTCCTCCTTTAGTTTGAACAAATTTCAAATCACATACATCGCTATGTATTAGATCAAGTGGTTCTTTACTTCTTTCAATTGTTTGAAAAGAAGACCTTGTTAATTTTGCTTCTACACATGTTTCACATTTATGGTTATAATTAATGTGAAATGAAGGGATGTGTTCCAAGTTAATTAACCTACGTAAGGTATCATAATTAACATGTCCAAGTCTACCATGCCATAAATTAAATGATTCGAGCATGTAAGCAGAAGAAGAAGCTGCATTCTTATTCATTATTTTGGATTTTACAGAGATAGCATTGAGTTTCCACATTCCATTCAATACATATCCCCTACCCACAAACATCCCCCCCTTTGACAGAATTAACTTCTGGGACTCAAAAACCATTCTAAAACCATGAACACTTAAAAGTGTTCCAGAAACAAGGTTTTTGCGTACGTCAGGCACGTACAATACATTCTGCAGCTTGAGTTCTTTTCCAGAAGTCATCTTCAAGACCACTGTTCCCTCCCCTTTGATCTTGGAAGTCGCAGCATTTCCCATGTAGAGCTTCTCCCCATTGTCGCAAGGTATCAGCTTAGAGAAAGAATTTTCGTCACAACATATATGGCGAGTGGCTCCAGTGTCAAGCCACCATTCCCTCGGGTTAGAGTCAACCAGGTTGACTTCAGAAATCACCGCGCACAGATCTTCATCCTCCATAGCATTGACCTCCTTAGCTCTAGCTCTTTTCGGATGTCTGCATTCAGAGGACCTGTGCCCCATCTTGCCACAATTGAAGCACGACCCTTTGAATTTCTCCTTTTTGGAGACTCCGCCATTAGGCCTCAGATTTGGCTTGGCCTGGTGATGTTGGGGTTGCTTACCCTTCTTGACTTCGACAACATTTGCCTTGGCCTCTTTGAAAGCAAGTTTCCTGGCATTACCTCTGTTGTCCTCTTCAATTCGAAGTCGGGTGATCAGTTCTTCCACTGACATTTCCTTCCTCTTATGCTTCAAATAATTTTTGAAGTCATTCCATCCGGGAGGCAGCTTTTCCGTGATGGCAGCTACTTGAAAAGATTCACTGATAGTCATCCCTTCTGCAATAATTCCATGAATGATTAGTTGGAATTCTTCAACTTGATTTACTATTGGTTTTGAATCAACCATAGTAAAGTTCAAAAATTTGGCTACTAAAAACTTTTTAGCCCTAGCATCCTTTGCTTTGTACTTATTATCCAGTGCTGCCCACAGATGTTTTGCTGTTTTGTACACATCATATACCGGATACAACGAGTATTGCAGTCCGTTGAGGATGTAATTTCGACACAAAAAATCAGCATTGTTCCAAGACTCTGTGATACTGAAGGCGGTGAGATCATCCACCTCTCCTTCTCCATCCCCTACGGCGACAACTGGGGGATCTTCCTTTAGATACTTTGCCAGATTCAGCATGGTCAGATAAAACAGCATCTTCTGTTGCCATGTCTTAAAATTCTGTCCGCAAAATTTCGACGGCTTCTCATTGTGACTCATTGCCACTGCCGTTGCATTCAGATTCGGTATCTGTTGTTTCGGAGTCTGTGCAGGTGCAAGGACCTTAGCAGTAGAATCAACAGAATCTCCAATAGTCATCGTTTCTGTTCAAAAGAAACAAAGAGGAATTAAAATAAATTCCAATAAACAGAAAATTAATTTCTCGTTTATTACCGATAATTTCTGTAAACAGATTTGTCCAACTTTTGAGATTTTAGCAAATCCGTTAAAACGGCAGGATAAATCCTGAAACCAATTTATTTGCTATCTCTATCACGATTATATCGTCTCGGATTTATAAGAAAGGTAGAAGAAGAGATTTGTCTTAAGATTGTTACAAAATATACAATCCAAGACGATAATAAAAGAAAATAAAATAAGGAAATAACTTTAATCAAATAAGATGAGAAGAATTCTAAAACCAGATTAAAGTTGACGCCTGCGAAGAGCAGTTTCCTTAAGACAAATTTTGACCACTCCGCGGTGCTTTGAGTTTGGTTGATCGTTCGTCTCCCAGGATACAACAACAAGAAGATCTTCGATAGAAGCACGAACTGAAGAGATCTCGAACTAGAGCCTTGTCTTAGCCTATCACCGGTTAAAAGAAAAACGAGAGAGAAAACGTTTTTGGAGTGATTTGAAACTGAAGAGAAGCATTCTTTATATAGGGGAGTGGAGGAGGAAAAATATGGAAGGTAAATATTCCGAATTAAGGTCATTGACTTTATATCCGAGCAAAATCGGAAATAATCAATTAATGCCTTATTTAAACGGATATATTCCTTATGAATTGATTTAATACCTTTTAATATCCGATTTAATGAAAGTCACAAATTATTCTATTAAATTCGGAATATTCAAAAAGATATGTGTTATAAGGAAAAGATTTAATTCGAAGTGGGTAAAATATCCGCAGGTTCTAAGTGGAACCCGACCGATCCGGACATTCGCGTCGCCCACGACGTGCGAGCGCGCCCCAACCCGAATGGGTTCGACGAGCTTCGATTTGCACCCCCCCTGCGCCTGCGCGCAAGGCATATTATTCATTCAAGTCATTCAATGACTCCCAAGTTGGTTGGTGTATTTAAACCATTCCCAAGTTTGTTATCCCACCCATGTGGGATAAGGGGTTCATATTTTTCCTTAACACAATTCATAACAACCTCACTTTGAGCATCAATTTCTCATTCATTTCTCAACCGTTTTGAGCATATGAGATATCGTTGTAAAGGTCTCATGGAGTAGAATATAAATTAATAAATTTATCATTCGAACATCCACCTTTACCACTAGTAAATATGGCTCAAAGTTTCCAATTTCTCACATTTTTCCAACAGATTAAACATCAAAGCTTGAATTTAACACACAAATGAGATTTGAATGTGTTTTTCAATCTCTTTTTACACCTGATATTAATCAATTTTCTGATTTATTTATAGGAAAAAATATATTTACCATTCTTATTAGCATCCTTATTATCGTTTCAAGTCGAATCTTTTATTCATATTTAAAATAATATGGTCAACATATCAATATAGGCTGTGAAAAGGCATAATCAAAGTGTCATGTGTGTAAATTAGCGTATATATCAATAAAAGGATTATGCAAATATATAATATACTCAACAACGATTCTCAAAAAAATGTATGCAGTAAATTATTCCTAGAACAAAAATACAAGAACGATAAAAAATTTTATGCTTCTTACACCCATCTATAATGATAATAATCAACGTCAACTCGATCTATCAACAAGCGATTGTTAACCGAAAAAATAAATAACAATAATCAAATAAAAATATTTTCATATGTATATATAAAAACTAAAATGATTAAAGATTTATACCTTTCACTCTACATTATGAGATAACATATTTGTTGAGTTTTTCATTCCTTTACAACTGCGTTTATTATGACCATATCCTCCACAAATTTGACACGATTGTCTTTTTACAGTTGTACGAGTCAATGCTATCTCAAGACCACTTTTGAATATAATGAGGTTGATTCTCTACTACCTCAGAAAACACTTCACTCATCAATTGTTGGCTTGAGCCATCATCTTTCTCCACAATACCAATCACTTAAGTTTCCATCATAAAAACCTTTTGATATATTTGGTCCAAGTCTGCAACAATGACTTTATATATTCCCTCAGATTTTTCAGCAAAATGGGATAATCGGTTTACAAGACGAAAAATATGTAAGCCTTTTAAAGCCTTCCTTGACCCTTTTAGGTCCTAAATAATTAAAAATGTGCTTGAAATTATTTGATGCTCATGCTTGTGTTGATTTGCCTCCTTTTGCATATATGCTTGTTGTTAGGCGGAGTATGCAACTGTTTTAGTTCATATAATGTGCTCATATATCATTTACATGCATTTAGACTTGATCTAAGTTGGCCTTTTTGACTTAAAACTGCTCAAAATGCATTTTTTGGCAAAGGTGTATCAAAACAAGTTCATCTATTTCGATACGAGCTCGATCTAAGTTGGTTACTGTAATTGGCCATATCGAAACAGGCTCTTCGCGTTTCTATACGAGCTCGCGGTGTTGTTCCGAAACGACTATTACCCGTATCGAAACAAGTCTCGTACCGAAACGACTCGAAAGCATTTCGATCCCCTCGTTCCGATACACCAAGTGGCGTATCGATACGCGTCTGCGTAGATTGTTTTAAATAGCCTTAAATGAGTATCCAACTTTAATTAAAACACAAACTCTCTTTTCTCTTAAATCCTAACCAAAAACCCTTATATAAACTCCTCAAATCTCTTGATGTTTCACACCAAAACCTAAAACCTTTTGAGGGTTTTCAATCTACACATCAAGGCTAAGGCTTTGCAAGCAATTTGGTGCATTAATCATCCTTCTTTCATCCAAATTCCTATATCAAGGTATAAACCTTTTTATTTTTAAATTTTCGTTTGATTTTCTTCAATGTTTTACTCAATTTTTGTATAAAACATATACTTATAGTATGGGTTTTGAAGTTTCTGTAAAAATTCGAAAAAAAATTGTTCGAATATAAAATTTATATCGTAAATTTTTCTTTACTATTTTTTGAAATTCTTTTTACCAAAAATTCATTTTGTATTTATATATGTTTTTAAACTATAGTCTATAGATTTTTATCAACACCTTGACTATTGGATTGAATTTGGTTGATTTACGCATACATGTATTTTTGTATCTTGATTTGTTTTCAGATTTCGAATATGGGTTCTAGGAAGAGAGTACGAACCGATGAGGTTGGGGGAAGTTCTAACATTAATGAAGATTCCTCTCGTCCCAATCTCACTCTACTCTATCAAAAGAGTCTTCAAAACAAAAACGCCCATACCAACTTCAAACTCTTTCAAGATCATGCAATCTGATGTGAGCATGTTATCTATATACCCTTTTTGGATTTAAAACGATTTCAATTTCGTTATCTCCATTTATTGAGGCGTTGGTGTTTCTTACCCTTTTGGGGCTTACCCGATACTTTGTTTCGTAACATGGTTCTTCTCTTTTATGTCAAAGCCCGATGTATCTCCAATGCCAATCGTTCTCAAGTGATTGCCATTGAGTCCTACCTAATGGGAAAGAAGTTTCGGGTTGATCCTCAAACCTTGGTCAATGTTTTTGGGTTTGAAGATGAGGGTATTTCAGATGAAAACTCGTTGGGACATACTTTTGGTGGCTCCATCACGGTCCTTGACGCTCATGATCGCATCCTTCATCTCATGATCTTGTGGTGGTTTCGTCCATCCGGAGGAAGGTTCTCCCACATTCGCCAAGTCGATGATTTTTGGATTCGTTGCTTTCGTAAGGAACATCGACCAAACTTTTGTCACATAATGTTTGCCAAGATGGTGCATCTTGTTCAAAATCGCAACTCGGATCTTGTCTCTTCCTTTACATATGGCACGACCTTGAGTTACTTATTCTCAAAATTGGGGATCGATTGCTCTCTTGCCTTTCCGGAATCACTCAAGGATCCCATCGATGAGCACACTCTTTTTCGATGCAAGTTTCACTTCATTGATGGAGAATGGGTTCGTGTTGAGAATCCTTTTCAAGTTACGACCCTCGAACCTCAACCTCAAATTGCTCCACCTAGCAATAAAGCTCTCATGGCTTTTCTCACCGATAAATTCAATGGCTTGCGAACCGACATGAACTCTAATTTTTTCGTTATTGACATTCGCGTCACTTCCTTGGAGAAACGTGTCCAAAGTGTTGAGAATCGACTTACTTCGGTTGAAACTCAACAAGCATCGATGGACATGTCTTTTACCAAATTCTATGACGAGTGGAGGCAATTTAGAAGGAGCACCGCCAACGATGAAGATGAAGATGACGATGAGTCTTAATTCTTTGCATCTCATTGTATATCATCTAGTTTAGAATTTCTCTTTTATGCACATATCTATGTTTTTTTAGGACCTATGCTTTGATCTATTGCTTTTAGGTATTGAGTTTGGATATTGTGAAATATTTTCTATGGTTTATTATTCTTAATGAAATTATGTTGCTTTAATTTTGCTTTGTCTTGTGCTATATTGCTTTATATCTTGATTATATTCTTTATTCCTTCGTTGATTTTGTTCTAACAAAAAGGGGAGAAATGTTAAACTAAATTTCTTAAAAAAAATCTTTTTCAAAACCTAGCTTCAATTTAGGAGTTTACTTAAAATTTACTTTGGTTTTGTTATATCAAAAGGGTGAGATTGTAAAATCAATGTTTGATTTTGATATAACAAATAATCTAAGGACAAAATTGTAAAGTAAATAAATTTTAAGTACTCAAAATTCTCACATTTGACAAGTAAATTTTAGACTTAAAATGTTTTAAAGTCAAAACTTAAACCCCGTAAAAAATTTAAGTGTTTCAAAGCCAAAATACTCAAAATCGCTCAGGCGTTTTGAAACACCTCTAAGGTGTTTCAATACAGTTTGCCACTGGAAATGTTCGTTTCGATACGAACTAATCTGTTTCGAGACAAGGGTTTCGAAACGAGATTGCCCGTTTCAATACAACCTTCATCTGGACTTTTATTTTTTAATTGTTGTTTTGAAATGATTTATACCCGTTTCGATATAGAGGTTAAGTATTTTCAAAAAAAAAACATTAAATGAACTAGCTGTTACTTGTAAAAACTGAATTTTTTAAAAATGGTTACTTGTTTCGATATACCCGTTTGGTGTTTCGAAACACCATTTTACAGTTTCAAAACATTTTGATACGACCTATAGCCGTTTCGATACGGTCCCATTTTTACACATAAAGGCATTTTATAGTTTCAAAACGTTTTGATACGGTTTCTTTTTTACACACAACGACTCTTTCTTTTTTTAGTGTCCATTTCGATAAAAGGGTCATGTGTTCCGATAAAGGTAGTTGAAGAACAACATTTATGGATGGAAGAGAGAGCCCGACGACTTTATTGATGATCTCAATCACCCAAACAACTAGGAATCAATGAGAATGTATAAAAGTAAACCTCAAAAGCACCAATAACAATTATTGAACCTCAAAGCAACATCTAAGCAATCAAATCCAAACCCTAAGCACTTATTGTCAAATTCTTGTAGCCAACTCTTAGAGTTCTTAGTGTAAATTAAATTTGAGAGTTTGGGGAGTGTTTGTAAACTATTTGGGCTATATTTATCTCGTGAGAGATCAGTTGTAATAACCAACATCTTCTTTGTAAAGTTAGAATCTTGTGGTTCAATCTTTGGGTAGGAAGATTGAACATTTGTAAAGGTAACTTCTTTAGCCTAGAAAAGGGGAAGACCAAATTAGTGGAGAGTTTGTTGAAAATTCTTAGTGTGAGCTAAGGTAGTGAATGTAGAGCTTGTTTAAAAGTTTGAACCACTATAATTGTCTCGTCTATCGTTTTTAATTGTTCCTTTTGCTCTCTTCATTTTTTAAAATGTCAATTCACCCCTCTTGGTCATTTCGGTTAATTCGATCCACTTAACAGACAACTATCAAGTCTAACTGAGTTTACAGCCTGACAACTGAGCTACCACATGCCAGCCCGTCAATAGTCATTACTAAACCTAACACAATCCCGTCAACCATCACTTTATCTACAACTCTAATACGATATAAATACCCCAAGACTAAAGACAAAAAAGACGATTTCACAACTCTCCACATGACTATTATCTCCCATTCTACATCTTTCCTGCCACAGTCGCCCAAATGGCTCCGGCCACCGACCATACACTATTTGCGGCTATTGGCGCTGACCACTGACCATACACTGTTTGCGGCTATTGGCGCTAAGTCAACCAAAGGTGAACCACTTAACTTAACGACCAACCATGGTCTTTTATAACTCTCGTCTTGTTCCACGACGGGTGAAGTATCGATCGCCTTCTCCAAATCTTACTTTAATCACTATCTCCATCTCCTTATTTAATGTCGTCTAAATTCGACAGCAACAGAGTTAATTAAGTAATTCAATCCTTGCATGATTATAACTGTAGTTGTCGTTGAAACAAAGCTGTATAAGTCAATATCTTGTAATGATTGATTTTAATCGTAATTATTATGTTAATTCTTAATTTTTTCACAAGCCTGATAGGAATGGTACGATTATAAAATTGAATATAGAAAAATAAAATATTATATAATAAAAAAGTTAATTCATCCTAGCACAAAGCAAAACTCAACACCTACAATGTATAAGAAACCAACTTTGCCTTAGCTATAAGAACTGAGCACCAGAAAATAAAAAACAAACTTCTTCAAGTTTCAACCCTGCACTTCCCCATCCACGGCATCTCTTTCTTCAGCAGAAGCTGCCATTAATTCATCGAAATTCTCCGTCTTCCCCAACAATATCTCAATCTGAGAAAGAACATATAACCATATCAATCAATACCCAAAGCTAAAAACAACAAACCATGCCATTACAATGACCATGACATTATGGTTAAATAAGTACCGATAACAGAAAGTTTAGTGCACGAAAATCTAATACTGAATTTTTCTACAACACTTCAGAATTTAACTTAATTTGGAGTGAACAAATGTATCTCAGCTTGCAAATATGTTTGACTTACCTTTGCTTTTTGGACAGGCCGGCCTCTGGAGTCATCCTTCATGTCAACTGTTGAGGTTGTGATCTCTGCAAAGGTGTATATGTTCATTCTCGTGATTATCAGAACTCGATGGCTATATTAACACATTTTTTTATAAAAAAAATTACATAAAAGTAGAGGGTATCTTACTCTTCTCAACAGCCAAACCATTGTTTTTCAGAATTTCAGCAATTGTAACAACAGTTGCAATAGCTGCATATATGAAAAGACCAAAAGGAATAATGAGTTACTGCAAAAGTCGATTTTTAGTTTCATCGATGAACATTTAGGTGAAGAAATAGATGACTGGAAAAAAAATCAAACACTTTGCACACGAGAAACAAAGTTGATGAAAGCTTCAGAGCATTTCACTGCACAACATCCCCACACAAACAGGTTTAAAACAAAAACCAAATGCCAGTAAGTCCTGAGGCAAAGTAAGGGGATGAGTGACCAGAATATTTAAGATATCTAAAACCATTGCCTTCAGGGCAATTATAATTATAATTTGTAGGTAAAATACTGAACCACGCAGCTCCAAATCCAATGTTGTGCTGTACAATGGGATTTTTACCTATTCGGACCCCCAATTTTCATTTCATTTTTATGGTTAATTGTACTTTGCCCCCAAATCTTATTCCCAGCTCCGTCACCGAGTACAATAATCTAAAGATCAAACAACTATAGCAAGTAAAAATAATTATTTAACCCCCCCATCTGTTCTTCTAGAGTCTAAGCTATCAATGGATCAAAACAAAAGTTGTGATGATAACACAAAAGCAAACATAAATTCATTGATTATAAGATCTGTAAAAAAATATAAAATGATATTAAAAGCAATGAAAATATAGAACTGAAGAAGTAAAAGTACCCATGCCAAGTGCAGATAACTCCACTTCATTGTGCTGTTGCATATACCTCTATCAATAAAAAGAAGAGAAAGAATGTTAGGTATCAATGTAATTTAATTAGTTAGGGGTGGTTCTGAACATGCATAATAGGAGTCACAACTGAGAACATCCAAGAAAATGAGTTGGTTAAATACTTATAGGGAAAAGTCAAGGGTTATTATATCATGCTTTCCACAAGCATGCCTATATTCCCTTAAAAACTAAAATTTAAATCCCTAATCCTAAAACATAAACCCTATCCCCTAAACTCCAAAACTTAAATTCTAATCATAAACTCTAAATTATAACCCCTAGTAAAATCTAAACCTCTAAACCCTAAACTAACCCCTTAAACCCTAAATCAAACCCGCTTATAGAGAAAAAAAATTCCACTGCCAATGCATGAAATATTACTTCTGACTTAGTGATAAAGCACATGAAATGAACTTAATTCATGAATTCTGAATATATGGTTAGACTCGTTTTTATTCAGAAGTCAGTCATTTTTACACAAGTCGAACAACCATTTAATTTTTTTTAGAAATTAAAGGCCTCATTTTAATAAATTGTGCATGCTCTTTTAAACCGCCACTAATTTAATGCATGAACAAAGAATTAAATCCTAATTTGCAGAACAATAGTTGGAAAAAAGCTAAAACCCACCAAAAATATACCGATTCTGTTCGAACACAGCATCTAAATTAGACAGTAAATGACACAAAATACAGAAACAATAAAAAAACAGAAGAGGAGAAACCTTGGCGAGATTGACGTAGAAAAACAAGGGCTTTTTGGTATTGGAGACTTGAATCCGGTTCTTCTTGTGGGAATCGGCGGTCAAATTGATGTTGTTGACACCTTGGGTGATTTCCTCCATTTTCAGAGTTCCTGAATCTCAAAATTTCTGCTCTGAGTCTGCGAAATTCGTTGAATCTGAAGGCGGTGGCTGGCTAGGGTTTATAACTTTCTTGGGAACTGGCTTTAAACAATATGGAGTCGGGTCACCATTCAAATCTTTATTTTAAGTCTGTTTCTATCCGTTTCTTGAGTTCGTATAAATGCTAATTAAAGATGAATTATCCACTTAACTTTAAAAACGGTCGAATTAAGTAGTGATTTTAGTGAAAATAATTGATTTTTTAAATTTCAAGTTTAAGTATTTTTTAAGGCATAAAGTAAAAAAATCACCATCGTTTGATTGAGTTGTTAGTTTAGCTTGTATTCTTCGTTTCGAATCAATTTAACCTTTAACGTTTTATTTTAGGGTCAAAATGATATATTTACGGATGAAAACTATTAGTCAACTGACGATAAACAACTTAAAATGACTTAACATAATGATGTATTAAAAGAAAAAAAATATGTTTTATTTTATATAATTTTATAAAAGTATTTTTTGACTGATGTGTCATTATCTAAAGTATTTACTATTATCGTTGTGTGCACTGTCATGTAGGTTTGTCACGTCATTTTTAAGATGTTTATAGTTAGTTGAGTAACAATTTTCATCCGTAGATGGGTCATTTTTTTTACCAAAAATGAAATGTTGGGGGGTTAAATTAGTTCAAAAGAATAGGGGTCAAAATGATTATTCAGTTAAACGTTAGAGACATTTTTTGACATTATACATTTTTTTAATAGTCTTAAGGTGATTACATGTAGTATTTGTTCATACATATTTTTAATCTTTTGACAAATCACAAACTTCTTGTAGACAAAATAATTTGAACTCGAGTCTTCTATGATGAACATCATCATCTTTTTCACTGGACCACTTATTGGGTTCAAGTTTAAGTAATTTTGTTTATAAAGTATATGAAAAATGATTTGATGCACCGACTGTTAAGAACGAAATTTTTTCACAAAGTGGCACATTTTTAGAGTTTAGGCTTAAGGTTAAGTTTTTATGGTTCATGGTTAACTTTAAGGTTTAAACTTAAGGTTTATAGTTTAAAATTTATTGTTTGATTTTTAGTTGTAAGGTTTAGTCATTTGTAACACTCCTACGTTTTGATATTGGAAACATAAAAATGATGAGAATGAAAAAAAAAGAGAAAAAAAAAAGAAATGAAATGAAAAGTGAGAAATGGCAGCCAAAGGGAATGATCTCGTGACCTTGGTTGCTTAAGGTTTGTGCTTTAACTACTTGAGCTCTTGCTCATGTTTAACATGTTTTACAAAGAATTTTATTTAAGGTTATGTTTGGATTATTGGAGTAATTTAATGACCATTTGACCTTCTTTTTCCCCAAAATATTTTTGTTATTTCGAGTTTGAGAGAGAACCGAAAAGATTCTAAATTTTTTTCATCGAACGCCCTATGCCCGGCTCCGATCTCAACCGCCGCCAGTTCGTAGCCGTCACCACCACTTCCGACGTAATGGCCGCCTTGCTCCGACCAAGATCCCGTGAGCCACTCGCGCGATGAGGTCGTCTTTCGCCGTTGAGAGCCGGTTGAAGGCTCGACGACGAACCAAACATCGCCCTTTCGTCTCCGACCACCTCTATCACTGTTAAGGGCGTGTCAACGGTATGAGAGTGTTCAACGTGATGGGGCGAACAAAATTTGACCCACTGATCATGTGTTCGACGCCGTTAAGACGTTCATCGGAGCTTCAAGCTTTCCGACGGGATTTTTGGCATTTCTGGTAATTTCCGACTTGATTCCGTCTTATTTTGTGTTTCTGATGAATGGGTTTCGTTATGGGTTTGATAAACACTCTTTTTCCGACAGAATCGACGCAAAAAGACATCTCTAGCGACTACTCCGACGACCGTCTGACAATCGATATGCTTTAGGATGAGTGACCGGTTTATTTTCGGTCTAAGGATTTAGACCGATCCAACCTGGTATGAGTCCAACCCGTACCCGACCCGACCCTTGTCTGACCCGAACATGACGCCCAACCCGTCTACCGAGTCAACTCAGTCCGAGTCAGCCACCGAGCCAACTCAGCTCGAGTCAGCACAGTGAGTCAGTTGAGTCAACTCAGTTGACCTCTGCCCGTTGACCTACTGATGTCAGTGTTGACATGCTGACGTCAACATTGACTCTGACCTTGTTGATCGTTGGCATGCTGACGTCAACGTTGACTTTGACCAAAAAGTCAAAATTTTCCGAAAAGTCCTATCTTATGTTTTTCGTCGTCCTGAGTCCGTTTTTGAAGCCTTTTTTGCAAAATTCTGACCGAACGCCTCTGAATCTAACCTTGAACATGAACTTCTATATTTATTAATTATTCAATTAGGAGTATTATGAGTAAGGACTGGAATGTGAATTTGTGTAATTGAAGGTGCTCATAGCTTCTTGAATACGAATTGTTGATAGACGTCGAATTCGAGTTCGAGCGCAATCGAATGGGGTTTCATGAATCGACCGATATAGCTCAGAGTTAAGGTAATACATTACTACTTCTTGTATGGTTCCACCAACACGCCGCGAAAGGTTCCATTTTGTGGCGTTTGTCTTTGAAACACCGACATAGGTGAAATATTAGTGGCGTTTGTTAAGAAAAACGCCACGAGAAGCGTCGCTGTAGAACAAGTTTGGTGTAGTGATAGATTGCAACATATCCAATATCAGTCTTTATAGTGTAGTCAGTTACAATATATGTTTGATTGTATCAAAATATGTCACTCCCAATGTTGAATTAATGATGAACTCAAGTCTGAGGATCATACATGTAGTTATCACTATGAGCAATGTTGTGACTGTCACATAATAATCCAAGAAACATGCTTATAGCGGGTCAATCCAGTATGTTATTCTCTAGCACATACTTATGTATTAATTTTGACTTCTCCATGTCAATGACAACACTTTGTCGTCAATCAACTACATGTTAGTCTTAATATATTATTGTTGTCCATGCCCACAATAATACTCGACTAAAGATATTTAAGAATAACTATATTATTCTAAGGATTTTATTATAATTCAGTTTATTTATAAACGCACAGAATAAGACTGAAATAATAATAATGATTTATATTAATAAAACAAGATAAAATAAGTATGTCTTTTACAACCATCTCATGATTGGTCTTTGGGCATACTTGAACACACCATATTCCTTAGATAGATATTATAATCTAGGGAATATGTTGATTTTGTACCATTTGTGATTGGTAGATTTTGATCTTAACTGTCGATATAAATCAGTAGAGACTATCGGATATAGAGAGACTCAACTATAAATAGAGACTTTAATTAGGTTCTAATAGCCATATATAACCATCAACTTTATTCATACATAACTTTCCTTTCCTTTAAGACTTTCTCAATTTGGGGTTATTTTCATGGGGTATATTGTTGAGTGTGTAAAAGTTCTATATTTTACCCCCTATTTAACCCATATTTCTGCTGCATTCAAGCATAATTCATTGCATTTAGGATAGATTTCATTCATACATCACAATTATATTAAATGACACAGTTTCTACTGAAATTGGTTGCTTTTGCAGGTAGCTGCTATAGCAGATGAAGGTTAGTGGAGAAGCAGAGGTGGAACACTGGATTGCAGCTGAGAAGAAAGATGTTGCCATGGCCGCTGTCGTGGCAGCTAAGGACGACAACAATGGTGAAGGAAAGAAGTGAAGTGGAGCTCGACAGAAAGAGGAAATTAAGCCGGTTTGTCATGAAGCACTCCTATATTTTTCTGAGCCCTAGATCAGAATGAAGGCCAAGCCCAAAGTTCAAGGAAAAAACTCCAAGCAAGAAGGAAGGACGAATTAAAGATATATACTCTGAAGATTTAGTCTTTACTAGAGTTGTACTTTAATTTAAACTTGTATTCTTGCCATATTAGAAAACTTGAACCCAAGGCCTATATAAAGCCATGTAATTCGACCTAGGGAAGGATATCTTACTCTCTAGTCGTCTTCCCCTAAACCCTAGTCGTTTCCCCCCTTCTCATCATGTTCTAAACTTCCCCTAGGTCTAAGGGTTGATTCTATAGAGTAGTTGCAAGGATTGCATTGTTTTAAGATTTTTCTGTTCAATAAAATAGACTTCAAGTTTGCTTATTCTAGTTTTCAACATCTTAAAAGAGTATCGGGAGAGCATTGTGAGATTACACATTTACTTAATATTGGGGGAGTTAAGTATACGAAAGGAATAAGTACGAGTTCTCTAGTTTATGGTTGAACCATCTCGGACCTAGGGATAGGACGAGGTTAAGTGGCTAAGGAAGAATTCAACAATTTCGGTGTTCATCCTTCGATTCACGCCGGGAGGTATCATCAAAGACATGTTCATCAACAGACTTGGACCTAGGGATAGGCCAAGGCATAGCAGGGATTCTTGCCAAGCTTGAAGTGTTGAGTTGTGTGTTCGCTGCCGCGACAACAACAGACCTCTGCCGCAGCAGGTGCTGCCGCGACAGGCACTACGACAAAATAGAGAAGTATTAGACATTGCAAACACCTGCACTACGGAGCAGATCAATACCGGCCCATTCTTTACTCTAAATATTTTCATCCTTTATTTTCAATCTTCTTTATTCTCTCGTGACAACAATTAAACTATTTCTTTTCCCTCTTGTGCAGCAATTCCAGGTTAAAGCTATTAGCCCAGTCCCTGTGGAGACGATATTTGATACTTACATATCACTTTACTACTTGCGTCGTGTACACTTGCACTACATTGCGATAGACACTTTTACACACAACAAGTTTTTGGCGTTGTTGCTGGGGACTGGCAACATAACTTTACCCTTACTTTTTACAGCACATTCTTTTTATTTTTCTGTTTTGTTTTACTTGGATTGTTCAACTTGTGCTTTTCACAAAGTTTTTTGTTTATGCGCAGATCGAAACGAGGAGAGGAACCTGAGTATCCACTAGACCCTGAAATCGAACGCTCGTACAATCTTAGGAACCGACTTCGCCTCGTGTTAGCCTGAAATGAATACCTTGAAGAACAGTTAGAGACCATGAACAACCAAGGGAATCCCTAAGATCCTAACGATCCCGTCGGGGATGGAGAAAACGGACGGCTTGTTATTCTTGCTGCCGGAGCCGCACGCCGATCTTGCCGAGACTACATGATCAATGATCATGTGGAACTAGAGACTACCCTGCCAGACATAGAAGCTGAAAATTTCGAGCTGAAACTTGTCATGTTCAGCATGATTAATAACACTAGCCAATTTAGTGGTGCTGCTATAGAAGATGCTCGAGAACATCTAAAAACGTTCCAGGAAATCTATGGTTCGTTTAGACTACCAGGAGTAAATCCGGAGATACTGAGGCTTCGGTTATTTCCTCATTCATTGAGGGACAGGGCGAAAACTTGGTGGAATAAACTAACACCGGGTTCAATACGAACTTGGACAGATTTAACTCGTGAATTTTTGTCTCGTTTTAATCCTTCAAATTTATCTGAGCGATTACGTAACGAAATTGCTACTTTTCAACAGGAAAATGACGAGCCAATGCACGAGGCCTGGGACAGATTTACCACTCTACTGAGGAACTGCCCGATGCATGGATTCCCCGTTAGGAATCAGGTAATTAAGTTTTATAATGTTGCCAACTTACAGACTCGTATGAGAATTGATTCAGCATCGAATGGATTGCTGTTGGACAAAGATCCAGATGAAGCAATGGTAGTATTGAAAAACCTGGCAAAGAACGAGGAACAATTTCCTATAGCAAGAAGAGGGGGTAAACGAGCACTAGCTGTGAAAGATTATGAGGCCGACAATTCCCTAAAAACACAAGTGGCATATCTCACAAAGGCAGTGGAAAAGCTATTGAAGAAAGATTCAAAAGCTGTCTACTTTGCTGAAGAGGTATGTGAAACTTGCGATGGGAATCACAGTTCGGAAGATTGTCTGCTACAGTTAGAGGAAGGGATGTATGTTGGGAACTACAACAAGCAGAACTACAATTCCAACAACTACAATCCCAACTGGAGAAAAGATCCCAAATTTTCTTGGAGCAACCCGAACACTCAGAATCAGGGGGCACCTAGACTTCTGACTCGGCAGCAACCGCAACAGCAGCTGCAACAGCCACTAGTAGCCACGACTAGTATATTGGAGCAGACATTGGCTACATTTATGTCTCAAACAGGAACTTACATTGAGAACATAAATCACTTCGTCAAGAAGATTGAGTCATTCACGGATAAAACAGAGATGCGGATGACTAACCATGAAGCTACTCTGAAATCACTTGAGATACAGATGGGTCAGGTTTCCCAGCATATTAAATCGAGGCAGAATGGAGGATTCCCTAGCGATAATGAAAACGCTAGACAACCCACACATGAGCAGTGCAAAGCCATCACAACTAGGAGTGGAAAGAAATTACCAGGGCCAGAGAAGGAAGCTGAACCAGTTAAGGAACCAGCCCTAGAATCGACTGCCGAGAATGCTGCCCCGTCAGACAACAAACAACCTGCTGTCGATGAACCTATCACGACAGCAAAAGGGACAGATGAGAAGGATGAAGAACGTAAGCCTCCTCAGATCCGAATGTAGTGGGAAGGACGCATTGCAGATTATCGTCCTCCACCTCCTTTTCCTCAACGGTTACAGAAGTTGAAACAGGAATCCCAGCTTAAGAAGATCTATGATACTTTTAAGCACGTCCACATCAATATTCCGCTATTAGATGCTATCAAGGAGATGCATGGTTATGCCAAATTTCTCAAGGATGTTATGTCAAAGAAATCCAGACTTGAGGAATTTGAGACGGTTAAACTGACAGAAGTATGCATGACTATTCTGTACAAGCACCCACCCCAGAAAAAGAAGGATCCTCGGAGTTTCATAATATCGTGCATAATCGGAGATAAGTTTGTGGGTAAGGCACTTTGTGATCTAGGTGCTAGTATTAATTTAATGCTAAAATCTGTATTTCAGAAATTAGGTATTGGATGAGCACGACCCACAACAGTTATGCTGCAGCTGGCAGACCGCTCTTACGTGCAACCAGAAGGGAAGATTGAAGATATTCTGGTAAGAGTGGATAAATTTATTTTTCCTGCTGACTTTCTTGTTTTAGATTGTGAAGTAGATGAGAATGCACCAATCATCCTGGGGCGACTCTTCTTAGCCACATGAAGATCACTGATTGATGTAGAAAAGGGAGAACTCACTATGAGAGTGAATGATCAAGAGATCAAACTGAATGTTCTCCAAGCAATTAAGCACGCTGATGCAGAAGAAGAATGCAAGGCTATCACTGAAGTTATCCTTGACCAACCCTGCATCAGGTCGGACTGCCATGACATCAAATTTGGCCACTGCCCCAGCAACCATTTAGAAGACTATCACGGCAGCGGCAATGACAGCAGCTCCTTAGACTCTAGCATATCTGATACTGAATATCATGAGGAGGTAAATTGGATAGGCAATCATCCAAGTAAGTTATTCAAGCCCTTAAACTATACCTCGAATGAACATATTGTCCAAAAGCCATCAACATTAGAGCCACCTGTTCTAGATCTTAAGCCCCTGCCAGGGCAGCTTAAATATGTTTTTCTTGGATTAAATGATATGTTGCCCGTAATCATCTCTTCCAAGTTGATGCAGGAACAACATCTGATAGGGATGCTGCAACAACATAAAAAGGCTATTGGATGGACGATAGCTGACATCCAAGGCATCAGTCCGACACTATGCATGCATAAAATCCTCTTAGAGGATGATCACAAGTTGACCATTGATGCCCAGAGACGTTTGAATGATGCTATGCAAGAAGTGGTCTGAAAAGAAATTATCAAATGGCTAGATGCTGGGATAATTTATGTCATCTCGGATAGTAAGTGGGTGAGCCCGGTGCAGTGCGTTCCTAAGAAAGGAGGGATAACTGTGGTGACCAATGAAGAAAACGAGCTAATCCCAACCAGGACTGTGATCGGTTGGAGGGTTTGTATGGACTACCAGAAGCTTAACAAAGCTACCCAAAAGGACCACTTTCCTGTGCCTTTTATTGATCAAATGCTTGATAGATTAGCGGGAAAGCCTTACTATTGTTTTCTTGATGGTTATTCAGGTTACAACCAAATAGCTATTGCACCGGAGGATAAAGAGAAAACGACCTTCACTTGCCCATACGGTACTTACGCTTTTCGGAGGATGCCATTTGGACTTTGCAACGCACCAACAACTTTTCAGAGGTGTATGATGGCAATATTCTCCGACATGGTGGAGGACTACCTGGAAATATTCATGGACGATTTCTCTGTCTTTGGAGACAATTTCGAAAGTTGCCTAGGCAATCTGCAGAAAGTGTTCGAGAGGTGCGAGAAGGCGAACTTGGTATTAAAGTGGGAGAAATGTCACTTCATGGTGGATGAAGGGATAGTCCTAGGCCACAAAGTAAGTTGTCGCGGCATAGAGGTCGACAAGGCAAAAATTGAGGTAATTGAAAAGTTGCCACCATCCACCACAGTCAAGGGAATTCGAAGCTTTTTAGGGCATGCTGGTTTTTATCGAAGGTTTATAGCCAATTTTTCGAAGATCACCAAGCCGTTATGCCATCTTTTAGAACAGAACCACCCCTTCGACTTCAACACTGAATGTACTGAGGCATTTAGAATTTTGAAAGAAAAGCTGGTAACAGCCCCGATAGTACAGCCACCAGATTGGAAACTACCATTTGAGATCATGTGTGATGCTAGTGACTATGCTCTTGGGGCAGCACTTGGGCAGAGGAAGGACAAGCTCTTTCATGTTATATACTATGCCAGCAAAATATTGAACGACGCCCAAGTAAACTACACCACAATGGAGAAGGAACTGTTAGCAGTGGTGTTCTCGATTGACAAGTTTCGTTCATACATACTTGGAACGAAGGTCATAGTCCACACAGACCACTCTGCATTAAAGTATTTGTTCGCCAAAAATGATGCGAAACCTAGATTGATACGTTGGATTCTGCTACTGCAAGAGTTCGACCTTGAGATCAAGGACAAAAAGGAGACAGAGAACCAAGTCGCAGATCACTTGTTAAGATTAGAGAAAGGAAATAGTCTCCCAACAGACGAGACACACATACTGGAGACCTTCCCTGACAAGCAGTTGTTCGCTTCCATAAGCACTGCCGCGACAGCCACGACGGTAGGTAAGTTTTCTGAACTCCCCTAGTATGCTGATTTCGTTAATTATTTAGTTAGTGGAATATTTCCTCCTAATCTTAACTATCAAGCTAGGAAGAGGTTCCAAAATGATGTTAAACATTATTATTGGGACGAACCTCTTCTTTTCAAAATGTGTGCAGATCAGATCATCAGGAGATGTGTACCACATGATGAGCATGAAGTTGTGCTTTATCACTGCCATGCTTCACAATATGAAGGACACTTAGGTGGTAAAAAACTACTGCCAAGGTTTTGCAGTCTGGATTTTATTGGCCGTCACTGTTCAAGGATGCCCAGACATTCTACAAAAGTTGTGATAAATGTCAACGAACTGGAAATATCTCAAGAAGACATGAGATGCTGCTGCAAAACATTCTTGAAGTCGAAATCTTCGACGTTTGGGGGATTGATTTTATGAGACCATTCCCAGCATCTTGTGGGAACTTATATATCCTCCTGGCAGTAGACTACGTGTCCAAATGGGTTGAAGCGATCGCTACACAGAAAAACGATGCCAAAACTATTCAGAGGTTCTTACATAAGAACATATTTTCCAGATTTGGCATCCCCAAGGCGATCATCAGTGATGAAGGGAGGCATTTCAATAGTAGGGTTATAGCTACTGCCTTAAAAAAGTATGGTGTCAAACATCGGATCGCAACAACTTACCACCCCCAGACCAATGGACAGGCTGAAATTTCCAACAGAGAGGTAAAGAACATTCTTGAGAAGATGGTTAAGCCAACTCGAAAGGACTGGTCTCTACACCTCAATGATGCACTATGGGCCTACAGAACATCATTTAAAACTCCATTGGGAATGTCACCCTACCAGCTGATTTATGGAAAAACATGTCATCTACCTGTTGAGATTGAGCACAGAGCATACTAGGCCATTAAGGCAGTGAATATGGACTTGGAAAAGGCAGGACAGAAAATGTTGCTTGACTTGAATGAGATTGAAGAAATTTGAGCAATGACCTATGACAACGCAATGATCTACAAGGACAAGACAAAAAAGTGGCATGACAAGAAGCTGCTGCCACGACAGTTCTGCCCAAGGCAGCTTGTGTTGTTGTTCAACTCTAGGTTGAAACTCTTCCCAGGGAAGCTGAAATCTAGGTAGTCTAGCCCATTCCAAGTAGTGCAAGTTTTACCTCATGGTGTCATCACGATCAAATCTTTAAAGGACTGACACCAATTTAAAGTCAACAGACAGAGATTAAAGCATTATCATGGGACTGAAGCCCTAAGAATGCAGGAAGTGGTTACTTTAGGAGATGACCCTCCTGGCATCCCTAATTTAACCTAAATTAATTTTATTTATTATTTATATATATTTATTAGGTAATTAGAATTATTTTATTTTTAGGAACTAAGTATTTATTTTTATTATTTTTAGGAAATAAATGAGACAAGGAGAAGAGAAGAAGTGAATTTAGCCCACCATCTCACCATCAGCCCAAAATAGGAGCATGTCGTTACACCTGCCGCGATAAACGCAGAAAATCCAGCATGTCAACATGTTGTCGCGGCAGACACACAAACGCGTAACAGACGCACAACAGACACGGAAACGCGTGACAAACGCATCAAAAACTGCGTAACAGCTGGCCCCGTTATTCGCGTCTGTCGTTATAGCTCCAACGGGCAGCAAACTCCTCATCTATATAAACCTCGTTTTACTATTCATTTTTCACTCACTCTTACTCTCTCCACTTGTTTCCTCTCTAGAATTTCATTTGCTTTCATCTTTTTCCACAATTCCTTACAATATGAGTACCAGAAACACCCGACGCAGTGCTGCCTCAGGATCTGCCCCAGTAGATGCCACTCCCAGCTCCTTCCAAGGCAGAGATATGTAGGAGGAGAGAGGTTTCATCTATAGCACAAGAACGGAGAATCTCGGGCTAAAACCATTCATAGCCCGCAAGATTAGAGCTCTACAGTGGAAAATGTTTGTCGAGCAGCCGGAAGAAAATAAACGTCACCTTAGTTCGAGAATTTTATGCTGCCATCGACAACAGAGAGGCGACAGCAGTGACTGTTTGTGGGAAGGAAGTACCCTTTGAGCCAGAATACATCAACACCCTTTATGGATTCTATGTTGGGAGAAGGGAAGACGGCACCAACGATTTGTGGAGAGCTTGGAGGCAGCAGATTATGATGCTGTCATGGCAGAACTCACCGAGGAAGGCACCGAATGGAATACCAATCCCAAACATCCAAGGACGGTAAAACGAGTTCAACTAACTCCCGAAGCCAAGCTATGGAATGCATTTGTCAAAAAGAGGATTATACCCTCCTCGCACAACAACACGGTAGACCAACCAAGGTTAGCTCTCGTCCATTCAATTTTAAACGAGAGGCCTATTAATGTTGGTAGATACGCTCGGGAGGGAATTTTGGATTGTGCATACCGGCCATCGGGACCACTCGTCTTCCCTACCTCATAACAGCCCTATGTCGTGGCCACAACGTCCCTGAAGCTGCTGAGAATTTGAGAATCCGAGGAAAAGGATGGACGAAGAGGAACATCCTTAGCTTGATGGAGCTGAAGGCTACAACGTCAATATCCAGCTATAACCCTTCTGCCGCGGCAGGTGAGCCGACAGAGCCCATCCAGACAGAGCCTGCCGCCACAGAACCAAGGCAGCCCACTGCAACAGCTCCTCCAGCAGACTCTGCAACCCAAATCCTTGCTGCCCTGTAGAAAATGAAGGAACGACAGCTGGGCCTGATGAGCTTCATTCGGGACTTCACAACAGCAACAGTACATTTCATTAAAACCAATCTTAATTTTCCTGATGTACTGTTTCCTGCCTTCTCCGACCATTATTTTGCTGCCCCCACACCTGCCCATACCCCTACCCCTGCTGCCACACCGAGAACACCATCTGCCGCGTCCACCCCAACACCGGCCACGACAGCTGTAGGCGGCAGCCACACTGCCACAACATCTGCCAGAGGAGAGAAAAGAAAAAAGCCCACACTACAACAAATTTATTAATTTATGACGAAATTTCTATATGACGTTGCATATAACGTCACAAAATATACAATGAATGTGACGATTTTTCCTCTCGTCACAGTTAGTGAATAATGGTATATCATTTTTGACAATTTTAAAAAACGTCATTGATTTTTGTCACTATAAGTTTGGCGCCTAAAAAGATTTGGAGAAATTTATTTCAATAACGTTTAGACAAAATAGTGACATTGTAAAATCGTTACTAATGAAATGAAAATATTAGTGACGAATAACTATTATGACGGTTCAATTTTAATTAGTGACGTTGCAGATTCATCACCAATAGCTTTTATTTGTGACAATTTAATTCGTCATATTTTAAAAAATATAAAAGGTTACATTTTACTTGCGTCGCAAAATGTGGTTTAATGTGACGAAAATGACTAATTGTCACAAATTTGTATCCCTTATATTTTATATGACGATTTTCAAAAACAATCACTTAATGCTCGTCGCTTAACAAAATCAAGTAAAAAGGTGTTTTGTAATTTTATATTATTGCTGACTAAACACTCATAAACAAAAACTAATAATACACATTACTCCCAATCTCGTTATTTATTGTATTGCTCATTTCACATATTTTTAAATTACTCAGTTTCATACCTTTAAAATTTACTTTAATTTTTGATAACTTATTGCCATATTTTAATAATACAAATATTTAAATATTTTTATGATTAACTATCATGCCCCAAATTGAGTGTTGATTGTTTATGTGGAGTTTAGAATTGTGAAATTTAGGACCAAATTGAAAATATGAAAATTTAGACTTTGGAATTTGGGGGTAAACTCAGAAAGAGAAGCAATTTCGAGCTTCTTTGTAAACCCTAAATAATCAAGGGCCCTTAAACTCAATTTAACCATTGGAGTTAAATATAAATACATATTTTCCCTTCAGCCGTTGCTTCCTTCTTCTCCCTGAAACCATAGCTGATTTTCCTTATTCTCCCCGTTGTATCCTTCTTCAGTCGTTCATCTATCCCTAATGCCGCCACCTTCTGCACCGCACCCCGGCCATAGGCTTGCCTTCAGCTATTCATCGCGCCTCAACCCTAATGTGTTGTTTTACCCTCTACTGGACCACCATCTGATGATCCTAACGTGATTTCACTGTTACCCTCGAAACCGCAAATCGGGACTAACTTTCCCAACCACAGTCATCGCACGCACATCGTTCGTATATGCAGCCCTCGGTTGTGTGATGTGCATTGGTCGAACCAAAGCCCCAAGCAAAGTTCTTTTGTTGAGCATGTGTGACTGTTGTTGCAAGTTTCTAAGTATATAGGTCAATCCACTTCTAATTTTTTTATATTGAAGCCTATGTGCGGGACATATTCATTTATGATTATGAGGATATGAACCTCTCAAGATCTTTCAAATACATGATTTAAGTGTCGGTCATACACCAATTTTGGCTTTTATCCATGATCTCGTGTAAGTACTGTTGTTTTAGTTTTTTTCTTTGTTTTTCATTTTTCTTGATTTTTATCCAATATTAATGTAATTTTTTATTTTACTTTAATCCTATTTCTAAACTAATCTACCGTTGTTTATGAATGGCAAGTAGAGAACCACGTTTTGAAGTGAGGGTAGATCATTATCGAAATCCAAACAAGGTTTCCAACTTTTTCCCAGATCGAATTTCATATTCGTATGTCTTGAGGATGATGATGGCGGTCTTCGACGATATGTTTGGATGATGATGGCAGTCTACATGCATGACCCTAAAAATCCATTGACTAGATGTGGTGGGTTGTTTTGGTATTTTAGAAGGGGCCAACTTGTAATGATTGTAAAAATATAGGGGTTTATTGTAATTTGCAAAAATCTGGGGGTTTTTGTAATAAAAATTAGCATTTATGTAATTTAAAAGAGTTTTTACCTTTATTGTAATTTATAATAAAAATATAATTTTTTATTGTAATTTATATAAAGTTCCAGACTCTTAGTGTAATTTAAGATTTTTATTTTGATAAAATATTTTAATTTTCTAATAATGAAATTTGTGACAATATTTTTTTCGTCATTTAAAAATTAAATTCGTTATATTATTGGTGACGATATAAATAATTAGTGACATAATTTTATATCATTTTGTGACGCAGTTAATTGTCGTTGAAAACAATTATAATGTGACGTTTTACATAAATGTCACTACATGTTTAACAATATGTGACGAAAAAAGACATATCGTCACATTAGACATTTAGCGACGCACCTAGCGTGACGATCGTCGTGACGTCGAATTTTATGTCACAAAAAACAAACAATGACGTAAATGTGAATTTTTGTGACGTTATTTTCAATGTCAAGAATAAATAAATTTGTTGTAGTGCCATGTCCGACCTCGACATGTATATAGTTGGCTTCTCCTCCTTCTATATTTGGGGGGAATCCGATGACGAGCCCTCGGTCAAGAGGAACCTGTCCAAGGAGTTCACCCAGATGAAACGGCAGAAACCAAACACTGGAGTCGGATAATCCGGCCAAGGGAAATCCGGCAACGGTAGTAGTAGTAGCAGCAGTAGTAGCTCTTCCGAGGAGGTTCATGTGCTGGAGAAATCACCACATATTTCACCTACCCGCATCCAGCCTCCGAGGGAAGCCAAGAACAAGACCACCTCTGCCTCTCCCAGCCATCTGTCGGCACCGACGAGGAAAGTCACTGCCCGCCGGCAGATTCGGACCAGCAGCAGTAGCGATGACAGCGCTTAAAATTTAAGCTTCTTTTCTTATATTTGATTTTTGTTATTTTGTTATAATTGTGATGTCATTTTTATTTGCTTTTTATCATTCTGTCATTTGCATTGAGGTCAATGCAACCCTTGAGTTTGGGGGTGGCATCCTTCCATTAATGAAGTGTCTTTAAGTTTAAAATTTGTGTCTATTATTTAGTTTATTTTTGCTTAAAAATATATAAATAAATCTGAAAATTTGGCTTAAGTGTTTGAACTGAACTTACCTGCCGTGACAGCCTCTGTCGTGCCAGTGCCTTTAGGATAGTTTTAGAAGTAGTTTAGAGCCTTACTATAGTTCTGATTCTCAAACACTCTTTGTGACTTTTATATTGTCTAGAACTCTACTGGTAAACTAGAACATGGAAAAGCTTAATATTTGAATCGCCCCTAGAGGTGCCTAACACTGGCTCTAGGAAAAGAAGTTAAAGAAAAATAGACTCAATACACCTAGAGGTGCCCGAAACCGGCTCTAGGAAGTTAGCTAGAGGTGCCCGAAACCGGCTCTAGTCAAACTTAAACTAAGAAAAGAGAATCGAGTCTAATTAAAGGAGCCTAAGAATTGCCTCCAAAAAGATAGAAGTTGACATAAAATTCAAGTTAGAAGCTTAGCTATTCTAGTAAACTAAGGGAGTCTAGGCATATAATTGTTCACAAAAACATGCACACACTACACGAGAATTATAGCAAGGTTCCGGATGAATCCTGAATTATCCAACAAGGTGTTGCTCACAATAGGGAATGAATGGTAGGTAAGGAAAAGTTCATTGTTTTAAGCCAAGCAAAATTTTTTATTTCTTTTTTAGGTCTTAATTGCTTGAGGCAAGCAAAAACTTGCGTTTAGGGGTATGTTGAGTGTGTAAAAGTTCTATATTTTACCCTCTATTTAACCCATATTTCTGTTGCATTCAAGCATAATTCATTGCATTTATGATAGATTTCATTCATACATCACAATTATATTAAATGGCACATTTTCTACTGAAATTGGTTGCTTTTGTAGGTAGCTGCTGTAGCAGATGAAGGTTAGTGGAGAAGCAGACCTGGAACACTGGATTGCAGCTGAAAAGAAAGATGCTGCCATGGCCGCTGCCGTGGCAGCTAAGGACGACAACAATGGTGAAGGAAAGAAGTGAAGTGGAGCTCGACAGAAAGAGGAAATTAAGCTGGTTTATCGTGAAGCACTCTTATGTTTTTCTGAGCCCTAGATCAGAATGAAGGCCAAGCCAAAAGTTCAAGGAAGAAACTCCAAGCAAGAAGGAAGGACGAATTAAAGACATATACTCTGAAGATTTAGTCTTTACTAGAGTTGTACTTTAATTTAAACTTGTATTCTTGCCATATTAGAAAACTTGAACCCAAGGCCTATATAAAAGCATGTAATTCGACCTAGGGAAGGATATCTTACTCTTTAGTCGTCTTCCCCTAAACCCTAGTCATTTCCCCCTTCTCATCATGTTCTAAACTTCCCCTAGGGCTAAGGGTTGATTCTGTAGAGTAGTTGCAAGGATTGCATTGTTTTAGGATTTTTCTGTTCAATAAAATAGACTTCAAGTTTGCTTATTCTGGTTTTCAACATCTTACAAGAGTATCGGGAGAGCATTGTGAGATTATACATTTACTTAATATCGGGAGAGTTAAGTATACGAAAGGAATAAGTACGGGTTCTCCAGTTTATGGTTGAACCATCTCGGACCTAGGATAGGACGAGGTTAAGTGGCTAAGGAAGAATTCAACAACTTCGGTGTTCGTCCTTCGATTCACGCCGGGAGGTATAATCAAAGACGTGTTCATCGACAGAATTGGACCTAGGGATAGGCCAAGGCATAGCAGGGATTCTTGCCAAGCTTGAAGTGCCGAGTTATGTGTTCGCTACCGCGACAACAACAGACCGCTGCCGCAGCAGGTGCTGCCGCGACAGGCGCTACGACAGAACAGAGAAGTCTTAGACATTGCAAACACCTGCACTACGGAGCAGATCAATATCGGCCCATTCTTTACTCTGAATATTTTCATCCTTTATTTTCAATCTTCTTTATTCTCTCGTGACAACAATTAAATTATTTCTTTTCCCTCTTGTGCAGCAATTCCAGGTTAAAGCTATTAGCCCAGTCTCTGTGGAGACGATATCCGATACTTGCGTATCACTTTACTACTTGCGTCGTGTACACTTGCACTACATTGCGATAGACATTTTTACGCGCAACATATATACATATTATTTTCTGTTTCAAATGTTAATATTCATATTACAGCTAATATGACTTTTTGAATTTAATAAAAATATAAATCATAATTATATGTTTAAGTGAGATAATAAATATTTTTTACCTTTATTAGTAAATTTTTGCATAATAAAAACGTAGACTAAGTATCAATTTATTTCATAACAAAGAAAGGTATCATTCAACTCACCAAATAAAAAAAGCAATATATTAGATAAAAAAAGTTAGATCCTTAAAAAGGATTTAAAAAGGTTTAAAAGACTAGCAAATTATCCCTTTTCTAATTTCACAAAGACCTCGACTTAATCAATTAGGCTTTAGGATTCTTTAACTATAAGTTATACAAATTCATAAAAATTCATACGATTACCTAAATTTCATATTTAGATTCTATTTTAACCTTTAGTAATCAAAACATATGAATCATAATATTAGATGGAAGAAGATTCATACTAAGTCTAAAATTTCAAAATTTTAACTATGACTTCGAATTGAGAATTCGATATCTTGATTTAACTATAACTTGTCAAAAAATTTCAAGAATCCTAACCCAAGCTCTCACTCATGGTGTTTCAGTAGAATGGAGAAGACAAAGCCAAAAAAGAATTTTCTTTTATCTCCCTTTTTTAATTATAAACTATAGTAAAATGCTAGATTGACACCTAACAAGTTGATTAATTATCTTTGTAAATTTTAGGGTTAATCATAAGCTTGACCATTGGTCTTTTCATCTCTGGCACTAATGGCCTTCATTTTCATTTCGTTACAATATGGTCCTTAACTTCTTATGCCTTCAAGATTAAATTAATTTTATCTGAATTTAATCAGATCGAATACTTCTAGAAATTGAATTTAACTTATCAGAAAATAAATTCCGGTTATCAGAAATCAAGAATCTCCTAGGGTGGTTTTTAGGATGTTACACTTTACCATAAAGATAAAACTAACAATTGTTAATATTCAAAAAAAAAACTAACAATTGTTAAACTGTTATGAATATTTATCTATGTGGATGTCTATCATGATTAGAACTTTATCAAAGGAGTTTGATTTATTTATTATTAGGAATATTATCTCTATGAATTAGAGTTTAATGTATTATGTACTTCTTATGCCTATAAATAGATGATTCATTGAAGGCATTGTATACAAGTCTATATTTGAGAATAATACAAATCTCCCTCTTTCTCTCATCTCTTTCTTATTCTTGTTCTTCTTTATTTTATTCACAACACGTTATCAGCACGATCTCGCTCGCTCAATTATTGTGATTATTGTTGGTGGTTCTCGAAAAGAATTTCAATTTGATATTGGTGACTACATCTATCATATATTCAGCTTACCTTGGAAAGTATGGTACGTTTTACTTATTTATATACTAATATAATGATTGATTTATCATTCTCCAAAAGTTAGTATATTCATATCTATTATTTGGTTATTATTTTAATTTATTATTATTTTATTCATACTTGAAGTAACTCTTGAATTAACGAAAATTAAAATTATCGTCGTACTTCATTAGATGGATTGATAAAGCAAACCAAATTAAAGCATATTAGTTTTATTCAAAGTTTTTATTATTCCATTCTAATTTATAATTGATTCAATTCAAGGATTGTGTTGTCATGTGATTGTTATATATTTGTTTTATCATTATTATTATTATTATTATGGTAATTTATATGAATAAATTCTAGATATAAAACAACTTTATTATTTGTATCAATTACTTTGTATGTGAATCAAAGGCAAAAGGAATACGTTACTTTGATGTGTTTATATATTCATCAAAATGTCGCTTGATTTTAACTATGGTTGTTTATAATTTGATCACATCAATTATAGTTATGTTTATTCAACTTGATCTATGACTACTTTTATACTTTTTGATCTAGTCTCAAATATTTTTTTTTTATTCTATTGATAAAAGTTGATGCTTTTAATCGTGTTTTGAGTTTTACATGTATTCAAATGAGTTGGAAAGAGACATGGTGTAAAAAAAGATTATGAGAAGATGCCTTGGTTCATTTGCTACGTCATCATTGTCTTTGAGACGAAATTCAATATCGGTAAACTCTATTTTATTTTTATCTTTTAAAATACAATTTTAAAGTGCGATAAATCATGATGATTTTGGATTTACAAGAAGATTATTATAAAGTCTATATTTGCTTGAAAGCAATATTTCTTCTTCGTCGAAAAACTCGACCATAGACTTCTCCCAATTTCAATTTACGAAAATTCGTTGATCCAAAAAGTTTTATGGGAGGCATTCCTTGAAGTGAATGCAAAGCATGATGTTTATTCCATGCGATTATCAATGATGGGGCATTCCCTGAAGTGAATGCAAGCATGATGTTTATTCCATGCAATTATCAATGATGGGGCATTCCCTGAAGTGAATGCAAGCATGATGTTTATTCCATGCAATTATTGGATCTGTTTCATTCCCTGAAGTGAATGCAAACATGGTAAATCATTATTCAATTAGAGACATAATTTCGATATAATCCAAGTATAATTGGCTGGACATCCCGTTCTGCGAGGCTACTGGTCTCAAAGGAGGTTTTTAAAGGACCTTGTGGACAGGTTTAACAATGCCGCGTACGAGGATTAAATCTTTGTTCTCTGTGATAAGGATATGTGAAAAAGGTTTTAAAGGCCCACTAGCTCTACTCCATTCTCTGAAGTGAATGTGAGATTATATTATGGAAGGAATAAAAAATCACATTAAAAGTTGTGGTCGTTGTCGAGGCTATGAATATACACATGAAAAATATAGTCATTTTAAGAATACTTCTACCCGCTGGTAGCGAAGTTATAAGGATGACAAGAGTGATAAAGATCATTCTAAGGAAGTGAAATCCTTTTACCAATGTGATGTTATAAACCATTGGTTTCGTACTTGTCAAACGCCAAAGTATTATGGACTTTATCCATAATCATGAATGATAAATGAAATAAAATATAAACAAAATTTGTTTATGGCGAAAATAATTATGGCATTATTGGTCCAACTCAATTGGATATTGTTAATTTTCTCATAACCCTTGAAGGGAATAATTTACCATTTATTTTATTTCCCTTATAACCTCTAACAAGAATAATTGTTTTTTTATTTTGTTTTTTTAATGTTAATTCGTTTTATTTATTATTTATTTATGTTAGTTTGCTTTATCTTTATTTATTTCATATATTATTTATTTATGTTTTATGTTAATTTATTATTTGAAGAATATGATTACTTCCGGAATAAAATATACAACGAATTGTTGCTATTTATGCCTAGAATTGTGGCTATTTATGCCTAGCAGATAATGCAAGTACTCATATTGTACTTAAGCATAAGAAATATTTTTCCCATTTAAATGCAAGGGGAAATATGAGTAGTATTTCTCAAAGTACTAAAATATCAATACTTCGGAAGAGCACTTGAAAGTTTATCTCTGATAGATAATCGACTTGATATGATGTGCTATATTTTATATTTTTCATTCCTCGAAGTAAATGATACAAAATACATATTTTCATTACCTGAAGTAAATGAAACAAAGCACATTTTGAAAGGTGCACAATTATGCATTTCTCGATTAAAATGCAAGGGAATAATGTGAGTACTATATCCGGAAGTACTAATATCACAAAAGGCTCTGGTTGAGCAAATATGTTATTGTCAAATGGGACTTTATTCCATATTCAAAGTGCGTTATACTCGTCAAAGTCATAAAGAGAGCAATATGAGTTCGCAAACTATCCCTTTGGGAATTATAGATAACATATGTTATCAATTGGCATTTGAAATAAGCCAATATGGATATAAGTTCTGGTAGTCAAAAAGTCAGTTGAAAGCTCTAGAAGAGCTATATATTGCTACCAAAAGATAATTTCAATTGAAAGCTACGAAAGAGCTAAATATATTCCTATTTAAAGGAACAATTTTGATGGCTGTACTAGACATGTACGAGTGAGATTGAATTACATGTTATGGTAAACAAGGAGTTTACAAATTCAGAGATATATACACACATATATATAGTTGGCATGATCGGTTAGACCATCCTGATCAATGGTGCAGAAATTATTGAGATTTACATGCACATGTATTAAAAGAACCTGTAGTTCTTGTGGTGCTTATTCTCAAAGGAATGGATTAAATTCCACTTATTAAAGAACGTGAAGTTCTTGTGTTGCTTAAAGGAATTGATTAAATTCCACTTACTAAAAGAACCTGAAGTTCTTGTGTTGTTTGTTCTCAAAGGATATAGATGATCCCACTTACCAAAAGAATTAGAACTTAAAGTTCTTGTATTGAAGTTGAGACTGTATGTCTTGCATATCTGAACGAAATATGGGCCCATATATCCACAAATGTGGAAAGTTTTATATGATTTTAGTAGATGCATCTACATTGTTTTATCGACTTACAACCAGAAGTTTGTGAGATTGATTCTAAAAATATTCAGATTATGCAGTTAGACTATTCGTCTTGAAAAGCTAGTGGGTTTATATTTTAGGCTATATCAGTTGTTACAAAGCCTATTGATTATGAAAAATATAGTTTAGCAAAATTTCAATTGGATGCCTCCTATTCAATAGCTAAACTATGAGAACAAAAGAGTTATTATTTATATGGTGTTTCCATATAGCAACACTTATACGCATCAAGCCAACGAGTTATAATAAACTCCCCATTGTGATTGGTTTTTGGTCAGAAACCATACATTTCCCATTTTATGATTTTTGAATGTGCTATATGAATTGCTCCACCACAACGCACAAAATGGGTAAATAAAAAGGATTGAGAATATATATTGAGTACGAGTCTCCTTTTATGTTTAAATTCTTAAATATTAATTGGAGAATCATTTATGACATGATTTTTCTCAACATCAGGGGGAGACAATAATCAGCTGGATAGAGGAAAATGAATTATCATTATCTAGATCCTCGTATATGAACTAGAAGTTCATAAGATAATTCATGTTATTACATGTCAACTGCCAGACATATTTACTGACCCAATGAGAGTAATTAAGTCTCATATACCAGCTGAAATGCTCTAAGTTTAAATTACATGTTAGAGCGAGAGAATGTAAATCATGCCTAAAGCATGATAGTTGAAATGGTTCCAATGATCAAAATTCTCGTAAATAGAAAGTAATATGAGATGGTCATATATTGGAGGCGGGTGCTCCTGAAGAGACCTAAGACATAACAAATAATAAAACTCTATAAGAGTTTCAGGTACCTGAAATAAAGATTGAAATCTTAAAGAGATCTCGATGAGTTATGTCATTACGAGAATGGAACCAGAAAATTGGAAAGTTGTCGACAACGATTTTACAAACAATTTTACATAAAATACTTCTATAGAAGTAAAGAAAGAAATCGAAGATCTTGTATAAAATCTATCCAGAAGTATAGATATTGAATTGACCAATGTTGAAAGACGCTTTGAACTTCTAAAATAGAAGTATTTGGACAAGCAGTCCAAACACCTAAAGGTGTAATGCAAGTGAGGCACAAATAAGTAGTCGTAAATACGACTTGAACTATGATTTATGAAATGTTTTAATTATTTCATGGTGGATGCAATTACTTTGGCAGTTTTGAAAATTTTACATGCGTCTAATTATTTGTGGATCCATATTTATCCTTGAAGGATCTAAAATACTATAAGCATTTGGAAATTTCTGAGGAAATTTATTTAGACATGTCTCATGAATATTTTTGGCGCATTTGGTATAATCGCCTTAGTGAATACTAATTGAGAAAATACTATAAGAATGATCAAATTTTCTTATGTATTTTATAAAGGAGTTTGGATCAAGATCCATTATGATAATTTTAGAACTCTTAAAGAGCTTCAAATTGGAAACTCATGAAGTACTTTCAATACAAGTGCTTGAATCCTTACATCAAGTTTATCTCGACCTGAAGATCGAGCATTTTTACATATTTCTTTTGTCTATGAATAGACATAAGCTGAAAGAATCTTAAAGAAGATTCAATATGAATATAGCATATCTATTGAGTATCCCAATAGTTGTAAGATTGTTGGATGTGAATAAAGATAATTATATCTTTTTTTGGTCTTGAAGCACTATATATTAGTTGGTCAAGAAATATCTATGAATATACAAAGATCATTACATTTAGATCTTCAAACATTCGTTGATGCCTCCTCAAATGTCATGGAAATAATTGTTATGCACGAGGCAAGCCAAAAAAATGTGTTTGACTAAGACTATTGACCCAACATATCCAAAAGATATGTGAATTTACTTTTACAAGATATGAGAAAAGCTATCTTGTGTGAAGATAACGCAAGATGTATATCTCAGTTTGAAAGTGGATACATCATGGAACATATTACTCCAAAATTTTCATCCCTCACGATCTTTAGAAAAATGATATTCAAGATTAAATTATGAAGATTCAAAGATCTTCTGTGATGTTTGCATGAGGGGGAGTAAATACGCGTTGCACTCTTTTTCCCTTAACCGAGGTTTTGTCCCAATGGGTTTTCCTGGTAAGGTTTTTAATGAGGCAACATGTTATGCGTATCAAAGATGTGTGTACTCTTTTCCCTTCACTAAAGAATTTTTTTCCCACTGGGTTTTTATCTTAGTAAGGTTTTTACGAGGCACATTATCTTCATAGACATCCAAGGGGGAGTGTTATGAATATTTATCTATGTGGATGTCTATCATGATTAGAACTTTATCAAAGGAGATTGATTTATTTATTATTAGGAATATTATCTCTATGAATTAGAGTTTAATGTATTATGTACTTCTTATGCCTATAAATAGATGATTCATTGAAGGCATTGTATACAAGTCTATATTTGAGAATAATACAAATCTCCCTTTTTCTCTCATCTCTTTCTTATTCTTGTTCTTCTTTATTTTATTCACAACATAAACGTACTAATAATAAGACAGATTGTGTTTTTTAAAATTAAATTTATATTCAAAATTTAGAGATTTTATTATGAATAAAAACAATCCTGAACTCCAAACATTAATTCTCATTCATGCAATCTGTTTGTTTTAATTAATCATATGGATATTCGACCTGACAATATGCATATTTTTTCTACAAATAAATAGTTCGCATGTATATATATAAGCATCTATCCTGAATGTAAGTTGAACTGATTGATGTTATGGCTTACAGCTAAGTTTGTCGACTTAAACTCAAACTTACTTCAACACTACATATATACATTCTCACCTGTACGAGTGTAATTTTATTCAGACATGTGTTTAGGGTTTTCTAGGTTGTAAGAAGAAAACACATCGTATCAAAGTTTGAATTTTAAAAAAGTATTTTAATGTTTAAGTCAATATAAATATAATTGTAATGTTTGCACCGTTGATATAAAATTTTATAATCGTCAATAAAAAAATTTATATTCAACAATGAAGGAGAAGATTGATTTATAGAAAACTCAGGTTCATCGGAATATTAGATTGTGAACCAGAACTGATTTCTTTGAAAATCTTTTCATTTTTCGTGCTAAACAAAACCAAATTACGAGAAAAAATATATATCTTTTCATTTTAAATTCTAAATTAAATCGAGCTAAACTATAATCGTAGCAATCAATAAAAATAGTAAGGGTATAAGTTTTATTTAACAATTTTCATGACAAAATTCCATGCAACATATATAAAATTAAGTTTAATTTACATACGATCAAGACTTGGATTTGTTTGAAGTAATTGGCTTGGCCGGTTTGCCAAGACCACAAAAGCCACAACCGGAGACCTTCGGCGAAGGAGGATCGAAGGTGGGCGATGCCGCCTCCACCGTCCGTTGCATATACCCATTGCCTCCGTCCGATCCGTTGCGTCTCATCACAACATCCGGTCCTCGGTTTCCTTGATGGTTGTTACACTTCATCATGTTCAAGTCCCCCGATAGGAACTTGTCGTTCCACGTTACCCCGGACGAACCTTGCCTCCTGAACGACATCGTTGACCTCTGCAACTTCATCTCCATGATCTTGTTTCCTTGTACAAACCTTGTTGTTTTTTTAGGGATTAATGGTTTTTATTGGAGGGTTGGTTGAGTACAAATATATGCGGTTTACGTCCGTGTAATGAGAGGAATATCAGGCAAAAGATGGGTAATGGGTTATTATTATGGATAAATGCCCGCACTTTGCTGCGGTTGTGGACTTCTAATCGGATTTGCAATGATATTTTTTATAGAAAATTTAGAAAATAAAAAGTAAAAAAGGAAAATAATATATAAAACAATTTTTTTTAATAGTTACATAATGTATGGAATAAGAGTGAAACTTATTTTTTAGTAAGTAGTGTTGGAGTTTTAATCCATGTTAAACTTATTTTAATATCGTCGATTATATCTACTAATCCCGAACCTACCATAATTACATGATTCGAACACGAGAAAGAATATAAAATACAAAATAACATAAGACTAAATGTATAAACAAAATTATCAAAACTTACATGATTGGAATTATTAACGTCGTATAAAATGTCTAAATATCTAATATCTCAAATATAATAATAATAATAATAATAATAATAATAATAATAATAACATGAAATTGAGAGTTGTTTATTTATTAGAGACTATTTTTAAAAAGGAATAGATACATTTGTTGATGCCTTTATGATACCTGTTAAATATTAACTTAAATTCTAATGGGTAATTAAGTTAAATTTTAATTAATAATTAAATTATATTTTGTTATAACTCTAGTAGATAAAGATTATTTGGTAATTAAGTTTACTTAGTAAATAAATATTTATATTAAAAAAAAATAAGTCTTACTGAAAAAGGTTTACTTAATAAACAAATATATATATATATATATATCGGGTTATATGATATCTTGTACCCTTCGTAAACAATACGTTATACTGTATTATTTGTTAAATCTCGTCTTTTGAGCATGTCATATATTTAAGGGTAAACTACTGCAGGGGTCACTTACGTTTAGCGTCTGTAGAGAATTAGTCACCACTTTTGAAAAGTGCCTATTAGTAGTCCTCTACGTTTTCGATGTGTAAATACTTGGTCACTCCGACGTTAACTCCGTTAGTCCCCTAACGGATTGCTGATGTGGCGAAATTAAAATAAGGATAAATTACTGCAATAGCCATTAAAATTTATCTCGTGTACATTTTTTCTCTTCAATTAAAAAAGTAAACATTATAGTCACTAATAAAAATATTTCTTTATAATTTCACCCTTAAATTTTTAAAAATTTATTTTTCAATCCTAAAACTTTACAATCAATTAACACAATAATATTATAAATGCTTAGATGAAAAATAGGTGCCCAAAGTATACCCTTTGAAACTTAGGTGCCCAAATTACTCCTATTTAATAACTCAAACTTAAAATTTAGTCCACTAACTACTAAAAAATTCGAGTTATTGGAATTTCTATTTTATAATTCAAATTTTATTCAAAAATTAAATTTTTAGGTTTGATGTGAAAATACTCGACTCATAATTTCATAAACTCGACTCAAAAATTCAAAATAAAGTTTGAATTATAAAATAGAAATTCAAATAACTCGACTTGACTCGAAAAAATTAAATTTTTAGGTTTGATGTGAAATTACTCGACTCATAATTTCATAAACTCGACTCAAAAATTCAAAATAAAGTTTGAATTATAAAATAGAAATTCCAATAACCCGACTTGACTCGAAAAAATTAAATTTTTTGGTTTGATGTGAAAATACTCGACTCATAATTTCATAAACTCGACTCAAAAATTCAAAATAAAGTTTGAATTATAAAATAGAAATTCCAATAACTCGACTTGACTCGAAAAAAAAAATTTAGGTTTGATGTGAAAATACTCGACTCATAATTTCATAAACTCGACTCAAAAATTCAAAATAAAGTTTGAATTATAAAATAGAAATTCTAATAACTCGACTTGACTCGAAAAAATTAAATTTTTAGGTTTGATGTGAAAATACTCGACTCATAATTTCATAAACTCGACTCAAAAATTCAAAATAAAGTTTGAATTATAAAATAGAAATTCCAATAACTCGACTTGACTCGAAAAAATTAATTTTTTTGGTTTGATGTGAAAATACTCGACTCATAATTTCATAAACTCGACTCAAAAATTCAAAATAAAGTTTGAATTATAAAATAGAAATTCCAATAACTCGACTTGACTCGAAAAAATTAAATTTTTAAGTTTGATGTGAAAATACTCGACTCATAATTTCATAAACTCGACTCAAAAATTCAAAATAAAGTTTGAATTATAAAATAGAAATTTTAATAACTCGACTTGACTCGAAAAAATTAAATTTTTAGGTTTGATGTGAAAATACTCGACTCATAATTTCATAAACTCGACTCAAAAATTCAAAATAAAGTTTGAATTATAAAATAGAAATTCCAATAACTTGACTTGACTCGAAAAAATTAATTTTTTTGGTTTGATGTGAAAATACTCGACTCATAATTTCATAAACTCAACTCAAAAATTCAAAATAAAGTTTGAATTATAAAATAGAAATTCCAATAACTCGACTTGACTCGAAAAAATTAAATTTTTAGGTTTGATGTGAAAATACTCGACTCATAATTTTATAAACCCGACTCAAAAATTCAAAATAAAGTTTGAATTATAAACTAGAAATTCCAATAACTCGACTTGACTCGAAAAAATTAATTTTTTTGGTTTGATGTGAAAATACTCGACTCATAATTTCGTAAACTCGACTCAAAAATTCAAAATAAAGTTTGAATTATAAAATAGAAATTTTAATAACTCGACTTGACTCGAAAAAATTAAATTTTTAAGTTTGATGTGAAAATACTCGACTCATAATTTCATAAACTCGACTCAAAAATTCAAAATAAAGTTTGAATTATAAAATAGAAATTTTAATAACTCGACTTGACTCGAAAAAATTAAATTTTTAGGTTTGATGTGAAAATACTCGACTCATAATTTCATAAACTCGACTCAAAAATTCAAAATAAAGTTTGAATTATAAAATAGAAATTCCAATAACTCGACTTGACTCGAAAAAATTAATTTTTTTGGTTTGATGTGAAAATACTCGACTCATAATTTCATAAACTCAACTCAAAAATTCAAAATAAAGTTTGAATTATAAAATAGAAATTCCAATAACTCGACTTGACTCGAAAAAATTAAATTTTTAGGTTTGATGTGAAAATACTCGACTCATAATTTCATAAACCCGACTCAAAAATTCAAAATAAAGTTTGAATTATAAAATAGAAATTCCAATAACTCGACTTGACTCGAAAAAATTAAATTTGGGCACCTAAGTTTCAAAGGGTATACTTTAGGCACCTATTTTTCATCTAAGCATTTATAATATTATTGTGTTAATTGATTGTAAAGTTTTAGAATTAAAAAATGAATTTTTAAAAATTTAAGGGTGAAATTATAAAGAAACGTTTTTATTAGTGACTATAATGTTTACTTTTTTAAATTGAGAAGAAAAAATGTACATGAGATAAATTTTAATAGCTATTGCAGTAATTTATCCTTATTTTAATTTCGCCACGTCAGCAATCCGTTAGGGGACTAAGGGAGTTAACATCGGAGTGACCAAGTATTTACACATCGAAAACGTAGAGGACTACTAATAGGCACTTTTCAAAAGTGGTGACTAACTCTGTACAGACGCTAAACGTAAGTGACCCCTGTAGTAGTTTACCCTATATTTAATGCAACTCGACAAATATTCGAAACTCGACAAAAGAATCATATCCATATTCGAAAACAGGCATTTTTTTAATGCGGAAAACAGAATATTATTCAAAACAAACCACGGGAAAGAAGAAGATAGCTTTGAAAATGTACTATTTTACATTGTATCTCACTACAGATATTATTTCATACCCCTGGGCCAATTTATTATTGCACAAAATTTATGTTAAAACCATGACACTGTCTTCAAATCCTTGAATGGCTATATATACATATATATATATTCAAAATTTGTAAACCATTTGCTCCGTGTATCCAAGTTCTTTCAGTATGCCTCTTAGCTGCATGTCAAGGATGCTTATGTTTAGATACCAAAGTTAGGATAACAATTAAAAAAAAAGCCCAAGTGTTTATTACCTCTCCTTGTGAATAGTCTTTAGCCTTACCACCAGATATGTGTTCCATCATCCCGGGTGGACCGCATACCTGCACAAACACGGCGAACCACAGGAAAGTGAGTGGGTCGATTGAATACTGATCCGTGTATTGTTCGAAACTTGCAAAGTGAAGACCTAGAATTGTGCCCATTTTCCAATGCCATAACCTTGTCTTCAACAAATAAATTATCAGAATGTCCTGCACGAGACGAACTCTAAAGTTCGAAGAAACATGGCTATCTGAACATGCATGCTTATGGAAAAAGCCTATTTACAGGCGGCTTCTCAAGGCATTTCAAAACAGTACCCTCCCTCGGTCAGGTCTTATTCTCACAATAATAAAAAGCTTGACAGCGTGTTTGGGAGTGTTTTAATTTTATCTTTACAAATAGAGTAAAGAAGCAAGGCTTCTCCTTGTTGAACATTGATATCGATTCTTCACCAAGATCAAGCAAGAACCAGCAAAGAATGGGAACAAAAATGTATTTATGGTTTCCTGAGTTAAAGAAAAAAGTTGCCTCCACTCCACTTCAGATAAAACTTACTCCATGCCTTTGGAAAACAGAATAAAAGAAAAAGGGTAGAGAATTAAGAAAGTGACTTACAAGGATGAGAGTATCTTCAGCAGGACCAGGTAAGCCTTTTGTGACCATATCCTCCGAAATGTAACCAGCACCTCCTTTCCAAGTTTTTGTTGGATTGTCTACAGTGTAGAATACCTGGGGAGAATGAAAAATGAAAATCGGAAAGAAGTAAAAGGAAGGGAAGCAAGTTACTCTTTGAGCAAAACATCTACCTACAGAGCAACTATTTCATTGTGAAAGAATTCATACCTTAAGATTTGGGTGGCTAGCAGCAAGTATATCAAGCTTTTGCTTGAGCAGTATATCATCAGGGGAGACATTTGCATAAAGCAGTGACACCTGATGCAACAAAAACAAACCATGCTCATATTTGATCTAAAACAAGCACTAAACAAATTATATTCGACAAACGACCAAAAGTTATGGTTGCAAATTTACCAATCAGATAAGTGTACCTGAGTGTTGTCATCAGGATTCTTCAGTATAGCCTCAATTACCTGAAGCATTGGAGTTATGCCTGACCCACCTGCAATCTGGAACAACGCCACATAATTGAGTGCAAATGAAGATTATACCTTTTCAATACTCTTGGAGAATATGATACAGTTGTAACTATTCGGATTACTTAGCAGACGATTTGACAAAATATGCAGAAATCAGATGTGCACAAGTGATAATTGTAGAGAAAACAAAATTAGCATTGGATGAATTTTACAAATCAATTGTAAAGAACACATAATAAACCATTAGCTATTAAAATATGAAGTCTAACATATAAAACATGTTCGAAAATTGAATCCCCCAGCATAAAGTGTATAATTTCCATATGCCGTTTTGATTCTTTGTGTGTGTGTGTGTGTGGGGGGGGGGGGGGGGGGATAATTAAGAAACTAGAAAACCAGATCTAACCATTCCAATGTGTTTCTTCATATTAGGAGAGTATCTGAGCTTTTCAATGGGCCTGCAAGTGATAATATATTCAGTTTAAGATGGTTTTCAGCGAGTTCACTATGAAAGTAGCATAAATGGAGACTTACCCTTTCACTTCAACTACATCGCCTGGTTTTAAGCTAGCAAAATGCTGACTCATTTTTCCTTCTGGATAAACCTGCAAATTTCGTTTCAAGTAGTGGGCAACACAATTCAATGTGTGGCATTGCATATATAAGACGAGAACGGCTCCAAAGTGAAAGAAACAAAGAGGACAAAGATGTGAAGGCATCTATAGATTCATACCTTGATTAACAAATCAAAGTATCCCTTAGCATCAGGGTCTGATATAGGAGTATACCTGATAATTCAAGTTATTGCCATACAAATTTATGAATTCTGTTAATTGCAGAACAAGTTGGTCGAAACATGACTTTGCATGCAAAAATAATCAACTTAATATTTTGACTTGTGCAAGAATGAAGTTGGTGAAGAGAGAGGCATACCAAGTTTAGTTTTGTTTAGAATGCCATAAGAATCTTTTATTTTAAACCATGCCAAGCTTGCACTACATCTAAGCATTTCCACTTACTAGATTTAAAAGCTTTCAGCTATTTCCTTTGTTGATGAAAAGGATTGCTTTAATAAAACTCCAGATAAGTTAGAATATCTATCATATGAATACTTGAATAATGACAAAGGTAATTTCAGTTAAAGAAAACAGATGCGCTAATCCTACAATTTGGGGTATTTTCCTCTTTCTTATTTTGAAAACTTCTATAGATGATTATAAATGTTACTGATTGGAAACTTTCTTCTATTCCAATATTCATGAAACAAGTCAAATTCAAGACCTTATTTAGAATTTCCCCCTCACAGGCAAAGGATATTTGCCACAACAACAAATGGAAATTGAATAACATAAGAAATGCAATTACACCATGGAAGTACAAGTAAATCACCTAAAAACTTTAAATTACTAACAAATCACCAATTGAGGATGATGGCCATGAAAAGGGAAGTCCAAGTCAAACCATAAATGAGTTCAAAAATTAAGCTTACGGTCTTATGACATATTTGGTTTTTCCTTCAGCATTTTGTCCTAATGGAGCCCTGCAGCAACAGTAATGGATCAAAATATTGAATGTAGAGTCAGACCACTTCTAAATCTCATCTAATGTGTCCTCTTCAAAGCAAAGTTCAAAATCTCTCACTAAAGACATAATGTTTCTGATTAGAAGAACATACCTTGTAAGGATGCATGAAGCGACATCCAAACCCAACTTTTCATTGGGATCAAATGAAAATCTGCCAATTTTTTAAGAAAGTTAATAACAAAGGTACATGTTCTAGGACTGATTGATGAGGAATTTAACAATGCAAACGTTTAAGTTGTGATGCTGAATTTAAATTTGGATGAACAAGTTCGTTTTTTATGTTAGTGTTATATATACATTGCTCTCAATCAGCAATGACATTTCTTTTTCCTACTTTATAGTCCAGAATCCAAGATACAATAGTTTTTTCCGATCTGGTACAAATTCAAAGAGAGGGATCCAAAAGTTATTTAATTGCAAACGAAGGGTAAAATGTAAATTTTATCTACTTTTTTCATAAAAAAAAGGTTCATACAAATGACCACATCACCATTATGGATTAAATCAATCCAGCATAAGAAAATGATTGATTAAAAGATAAATACCTGAACAAGTGAGTGTTATGACTAACTCTTGCAGTATCTTGCAACTTAAATTCAAGCCACTTATCAGGCTTCAAAGCTGCAAATCCCAAAAAAAAAACCCAAGTACAATAAAAAAAGGATCAAAAGAAACTAACACAGATACTTTATCATGTATGCAACCACTTTCAACTTTAAGATTGATTAATACTCTCCCTGGAGAGGGCAATGGGATCAACTAAATTTTGCAATTCTGTCATCAAATGATAAGAAAGTCTTGTAAATTTGTGCTCACCAGCTTTTGGACCTGTCTCTTCATTAATTTGATCTAGATGAACCTGTATCGAGAAAGAAATGCAATATAATTACTCATTGTGGAATGTACACAGAGCACCAAAGCGTGCTTACACAGCAATGCTAAAAACTCATAAGTGCTCCTAGCCTCATATATGCAGGCCACAACAAGCAAATAGGTTAGCTCAGGGGCGAAAATAAATTTTCAATAGAAAGTTTCTAAAAAAGTTTCTAAATCATATACAAATTTCAAAATTTCAGGGGACCGGCGCCTCCGGCCCTCCTCGGTACATCCCTGGGTTAGCTTGTAAACATCAAATTTCATCAACAAAACCAAATCACCTAACACATAAACCACCGATATGTAACCTTTCCTAATTGAAATTCAAAGCACATGATAATTATCAACATCCAACATTCCCTTCTATACCAAAACCTCCATACAAAACAACTCAAAAACAAAAGTCATACCTATACATTTCACCATTTAAACAGCACGTCAAAATGTAAGCACGAGTAAACACATTTCTAAGATCAGAATCCCTTCAATTTCCAAGTTCCAACCATCCCGCAATGCAACAAAGATCAAAGAGAAACAAAATCCAGATTTCAATTTCCAGAAGAAGAAGAAAACTCACCGGATTTGAGTCGGAGAAGTAGTAAGTGCTCATCCCACCGGCAACGGCGGCGATGGCTGCGAAGCGAAATCCAGCAAAACCCAACTTGGATTGATCTCCAAATGCATTGTTAAAAGCAGCAGGAGCAGCTGTGGAGAGTCTCCTAAAGAAAGTAGCAGCCATTTTCAATCTTTTCAACGCTGCAAGCAAAGATCAAAATGCCGAATCGTTTATGGAGGAGGGTTTTAGACTTTTATACACTGTGTAGAGAGCTTCCACAAATTTCAGTTTGCAGGTAGGAGGAATGTTACGGTGCTTGGCGTAGTTGGTTCTTAAGGTGTTCCCTAATTATTTGGTGCCATGTTTCTTCCACTTTGGGCTTTCAAATTAGTTTTATAAAAGCCCAAACTCAAAAGTTTAGTCAACATTTTCTTTAAGTACACGACGGTTTCACTAAAAACAAGAAGTTGCGTAAAAATCAGCTCAAAAAGTAGTGTTAGATTAAAAGATAAATATTCTATATACATTCGGTATAAACTGAAAGTTTTCACAAGCGCTTTAATTTTAGGGTATAGGGAGTTAATTTAAGGTATAGAGTTTAGGGGTTTATGTGTAGAGGGTTATAATTTAGGGATAGTTGTTTCAATTTAAGGTTTAGAGTTATGATTTAGAGTTTATAGGTTAAAACCTAAATTCTCACTATATTACCCTAAAAACTAAACTCTAATCTATAAACCCTAAATTATAACCTTAAATCTTAAATTGAAACAGTTATCCCTAAATTTTAACCCCTACACCTAAACCTCTAAACTCTATACCCTAAAACTAAAGCGCTTGTAAAAACTTTCAGTTTCTACCGCCAGTGTATAAGATATTAATCTTAAATTAAATATATATATATATATATTAAGGACTAAATCTATCACCATACTGATTTTTTTAAGGATTATTCCTTTTATTTACTATAATTAAAATGAAACCATCTTCAAAATTTAAAGGCTTTTATAATACAAATAGGTGCTTGAAGTTGGCAACTTCTCTCAAATTGGTATTTTAACTTTTTTTTTCTCAAATTAGTACTCAAACTTGAGAAAATAGTTCAATTTGGTACCAATGTCGACCTGCCAATTTAGCAAACAACTAAATTACTGACATAACATTAATTAGCCAAAAATACCGACGACAAAAAATATCATATGTCACGATATAATTAATAGTTAATGTTTCATCTCAGAATTGATATCTATATGACCTTCTAAGTTTATACGTCGATCTAAGACAAAAAATTTAAGTTTTGATTCGAGTAAAGTAGCATCTTTTCTTTTGAGTCATTAGTTTTTATTACTTTTAGGATTTTTATATTAAATATTAGGGTAAACTGCACCACATAACACTCAACTATGGTCGTTAATTCGAAAATGCCACCGAATTTTAAAAAGGTTTAAAACTAACACTGAACTTTAGTTTGTGACTCGAAAATACAACTCCGTCGTTAACTCTTAACACACCGTTAAGTCAAAATGACGTCATTTTGGTGCGGCTATTTTAAAGCCTAATTTAGTTCAAAACGACGTCGTTTTACTGGAAAAAAAAATATATTCAAACCATGCTTTGGAGGGGTTTGAACCCATAACCTTTAAATATAAGGGCTAAGCCTTAACCATTGAACAAAATATTATCTAATGTTTTACCAGAAATATTATATATCTCAAACTACTTGAGATTAATTCAAATTATTTTATGAAATAAATAACACTATGAATAATATTAATATATAAATAATATAAAATATATTATTTGTATATGTATCAATATATAAATAAAAGTGTATTGTTTTCATTTTTTATATAATATTTATGATATAAATATATTATTTAAAAAAACTTCAAAATATTCATAAAATATATATTTATATTATACATAATATATAAAAATTTTGAACCCTAAATCCTAAACCTTAAACTACAAAACACAAACCTCAAACCATAAACCTTATAGTTTGAGTTTTAGGGTTTATGATTTTTTTATATATTATTTATAATATAAATATATTATTTTAATAAATATTTTTTTTAAAAAATAATATATTTATGTTACAAATAATATATAAAAATCATAAAATAATATATTTTTATTGATATATATATGTGAATAATATATTTTATATTATTTATATATTAATATTATTTATAGTATTATTTTTTTACAAAATAATTTAGTTGAACCAAATAGATAAGTTTATATAATTTAAATAAAAATATATTATTTTTTATATTGTTTAAAATATAAATATATTATTTTTAAAAACCTAAAATATTCCTAACATTATAATATAAAACACTAAGGTTTTTCTAAAATAATATATTTGTATTATTAATAATATATTTTATGTTTTTATATTAATATCATTTATAGTATTATTTATTTCATAAAATAATTTGAATTAATCTTAAGTAGTTTGAGATAAATAATATTTCAGGTAAAATATTATAATATCATGTTGGTTTAGTGGTTAAGGCTTAGCCTTTATATTTGAAGATTATGGGTTCAAACTCCTCCAAGTGCATGGTTTTAATATTTTTCCCTCCAGCAAAACGACGTCGTTTTGGGATAAATTACGCTTCAAAACAGCCAGACCAGAACGACGTTGTTTTGACTTAACGAGAGTGTTAAAAGTTAACGGCGAAGTGGTATTTTCGAGTCACAAACTAAGTTCAATGTTAGTTTTGAACTTTTTAAAAGTTCGGTGACATTTTCGAGTCAACGACCATAGTTGAGTGGTATGTGGTGTAGTTTACTCTTTTTTATCTCTTTTAACTTGATTTCAAAATCTCTATATATCCCAAAATTCACAAAATAACCCCAAAATCCCTAGATCTCCGAATTCGGCCATTGTCGTCACTGTTCATCACACCGTCGACGACGGAATAAAGCCTCATTCTCTTGCCACAAGACTCGAACGTCGTTCGTCGGCCGATTGTTTTCTTTTCCTTTCGCGAGTTTGACTTTATTTCGACAATAAGCACGCCGTCCATCGACTATCAGCGACCAAAGGATGGAGAAAATGATCGTGGGTGTCTAGTGACGAAAGTGGTGGGCATGCCGTCGGTGATTGGCGGCGACATCAACTGGAATCGATATTTGAGAGTTAAGAATTTAAAGATTCGGGGACTATTTTGGTAATTTTTGATAATGTTAAGATATTTTGGAAATCCTGATTTTTTAAATAAAATAAAACATGCCATGTGTCTTTTATTGGCTAACATAATTTTTAACGGTTGTTAACGGCAAGACACTTAAATGGTAACTTTAAAAATGTTAGGCACCGATTTTGGCCGAAAAATACTTTAGGTACCTATATAAAAAAGATGAATAGTTTGGGCACTTATTTGCCTATTAAGCCTAGATAAAATGTCTATTTTAGACATTTTTTCCAAATATAAAAGGATTGGTGATATGAACAAAAATATATGAGTAAATTTACTTAAAAGTGCTTTTGAAAAAGCTAAAAAGCTAGAAATTTCAGCTTTTGAAAAGCACTACAGTAGCCAACGGGCATAGTTCAAAACGTAAACCCTCTCAATAGTAACCGTAACGAGAATAAGAAAATTTTATCTTTTTTCGGTGTTCTTATTTATTTTCCACACTAAGAATTTAGGTTTAGAGTTTAGGATTAGAGTTTAAGGTTAGATTTTAGGATGAGAGTTTATAAAATTTAGGGTAAGACATATTTTTTAATGTTTAAAATTTAAAATTTAGAGCTAAAACTTAAAATTTATTTTTTTAATGTTAGGTATAAAAAGAACACCGAAAAAGGTGAAAGATTTTTATCACCGTAACGATAGCTAGCTAAGAATTAATGTGAGGGAGAAAAATATGCACATATTTATATCTATCTACAACATTTTTTTTTATGAAAGCTAAGGTGATTACAAGTAGTATCTGTTCTAAATATACTCTCAACCATTTGACAATGAACGCTCAATCACCCTACTGCAGCTGCTGGTGCTCGAACCCGTGTCCTCTAGGAACAACAACCGTTCCCTTAACCACTAAGACAAGTTGGTTCGTGCATATCTATCTACAAAATTAGTCTTTATAATCATTGATTCGTGATTTTCTCTTATATGCACATATTTATATCTATCTACAACCCTTTGTCTTTATAATCAACGATTCGTGAATTTTTTTTGAATGATATGATTAGAACAACTGTACATGCGTCTAAATAAAACAATAAAAAATGTGTGTTTGATCAAAATAATAGTTTGACCATGAAGTAATGGATTAATTTATAACATTGAAGAATTAGATCCATTTTTATTGAAATTTAATTTTTTTTGAATAGATATTGAAGTTTACACTAATTTTTTTGAACAATTTTTACTTAAAGTGAAGAGAGGGGAGAATTTGTTCATAATAGGTTTTGAACTCACAACCTAAGGGGAGTGGAAGGTGTCTAGGGCTATAATGAGACGAGACAGATCGTGAGCTACTTGAACTCGACTCAGTCAAAGCTCGGTCAACAATCGACTCGAGCTCGAACTTGGCTCGAGTTCTTAACAAGCCGAGTCGAGCTACTCGATCCCGACTCGAAAATCTCGCGAGCTACTCGAAAATATAATATACTAAAATTTTGAAGTTTTTAATTTTAAAATCTAAATTCCTAAACCATATACCCTAAACATAAGTGCTAAACCATAAAATCTAAATCCTAAATTCTAAATCTAATAACCTAAACCTCTAAACCATAAACTAACACCTTAAACTTGTGTATCAAAATTTTTTTCCTAACAGGGCTTTAAATGGACGAGACAGATCGCGAGCTACTCAAGTCCGACTCGGTCAAAGTTCGGTCAACACTCGACTTGGTTGAACTCGACTCAAGCTCGAACTCGACTCGAGTTCTTAATGAGCTGAGCTAAGCTCAGATTATTCATGCTCATTAAAAACTGCTCAAACTCAACTCGAAATCTTAACGAGCTGAGTCGAGCTTAGCACTACTCGAACTCGTTACACCCCTAAAGTTGTCAACTGAAAACTTTAACCACTTTTTCTAAAGAATGTTAAACATTTAAACTAAACTTGAATGATTGAGTTTAACAAATAATTAAGGTTGGACGAGTATGTAAAATTTTGATTTCAAATACATTGAGGACACGCATTTTCTAGGTTAGACGGCCAAAATTAACATTAAAATGGGTGAAATTTTTATCGAAGTTACACATTTGCTCTTTTCAAAATGTATAATGATTTATTTACCATTTTTTAGTGGGGAGATCAAAATACAATATGAGATAGTATATAGAATGCTAGGGCGCTTTTTACCGTATAAAATTAGTATAAAATTAAAAAGTTTTACTCTAATTTTATTTTATTCCCGCCCTTATTTATAAAGGGATAAAAGTTGCCTACCCCTAACTATGCTTTTTTTGGTGTCTCCATTTTAAAATAGCAGGTTTAGGGTTTAAGGTTGGAGCTTAGGGTTAGGGTGTAGGGAATTAGGTGTAGGTGGTATTTTTTAAGGTTTAGAGTTTAGAGTTTAGGATATGAAAATTAAGGTTAGGGCTTAGAATTTAATTTTTAAGTGTTTTTTAGTAGGGAGCATATAAAGAGGCATGGTTTGGGGCAGAAAATTTTTACTCATCTATAAAGTCCACTGCATCATTGGGTTCCAACGCAGATGCAACATTGGATTGTCATGCATGTCTTGGGTCTCATCATCATAAGTCCGGCCGTTATCCCGTCTACGTCCCGGTTGATATCAGTGACAGAATATAACGGTAATTGTAACTTGCAATCCCATTACCTTGATCCAATTCCTTTACAAACTCTGACCCCAGCCGAGATTAATGGAACGATAACACCACGTGGGTTGACAACGGCGAGCTAGTCCGGTACAATAATTGGTGCCAACTCGGCGAGATGCCGAGTGACAGGTCGTCTTCTCACTTTGGAAGCTGAGGATAATAGCCAGGGGAAGAAGTGTTGGAAGTTAAAACCTTTTGCGAGGATAATGTCAATCATCTCATGGAAGGAAAGGTCAACAACCAATGATTTCACTTGGCAATGGAAAGGTGGGAGAGAATATCCCAACTTCAAAAGCAACGGCTAATCCCTAAATGGATGTGGATTCTCTGTAGTATTATTGAGGGGAGTTGGGCCCAGGGATAGACCGGGAGAGTGCTAAGGGCCAGTCACACTCTCGGTAAATTTCAAATAATTCCTATATATTTGTGTTTTATATTGATGATTTAATTTCGTACTCTTGAAATTTCAAATTGTTTTATTAAGTATAAAAGTCCGCACCTCTAACATAAAATTATGAGTCCATCCCTGTTTAAGACCTCTATCGAGAAAAAGGAAGTCATTGGCAAAGAATAATGATACAACGATGGCCGATGGGATTATATATATAGGAATATTCAGTGTGTCTGGTAAGAAATGGTGGTTGTTCTTTAAGATTCCTTCTTATCAAACCTCTAATCGCCAAACAATCAAGCATTTATGCCTATTTGGAGTCGGACATGTTGGCATTGCATGGAATAAAGACCCCACAAGAAGTGTAGTCAGACAAGGCTTTACGCTGCAAATTGGCTTATAAAAACCATTTAACTTCAATGTTCATGAATGAGACCAAGGTGGGAGATTGGGAAGGAATGTACATATTACAAGTGCTTTGTGTTCTCCTTTTCAAAAAAGAAATTGAAAATAATAACAAGTAGACATGTACTTCGATCGGTCGAATCGTGACTATGATTCAATATTAATAATTTTAAGTGATTTATAAATAATAGTAATTCGTTTGAAGTGAAATTTCTCTATTAAGATAGGTCTATCCAACTAAGGCTGCGTTCAGCACAACTTCTCCAACGACAGTTGGAGCGCCAAACGACGAAGTAGTGCTGAACAGGGTATCAATGTGCATCGAACGGGTGATGCCCCCGTTTTCTTCACCTGATTTTGTGCCCCAAACGGGCGTTCTTCCATAGCTGATTTTCCTAGCTTATCTAAAAACGACCGATTGACAGGGATTTTGCGTTAAAAAATCCATGCTTAACAAGCCCTAAATGAATAATTTGACTCTTAAACATATCTATTTCGTATAGAAATGAATGAAACCAATATTGGTTAGGAAATTAGGAAGGGGAGTTGTTTGTACATCAACTTGATTTGGCACGCCTTTCTTTGGCGTGCTGCATGCAAAAAGGCATGCTTTTAGGGATCTTAGCAATTCCAATATGAAACACACTTTATTGCATGTCAAAGTAATTCAACTCACAAAATTGCATGTTTCGTGTTCGAATTTTTTGGGTGAAGTGAAGCCAAATTTCAATCTGCAAATGTTATAATTTCATCTAAATGTCATACGAGAATATATCTTTAATTATTTTAATTTTTTATATTCGAAACGTATAAAACATAAGTATCAAACACACGAATATTTGAAAAGAATTAGAAGCATGGTGCTACATGGCTTTTATGATATAACTAGCTATACAACCCATCAATCTACCAGCTTCGGCTCGCCGCAGACCATATTCTGAAGCAGAACATTCCAAACGCATCAGTGTATACGATACATATATGGGAGATATATACGTAGGTATTGGAATACGATAATCAAATAAATAAATAAATAAATATATCTTTATGGAATACATACACCTGTTACTCTTACACCTAGGAGTCCCCATTAATGTGAATCTTTTGAATTATTGCAGGTAAAGGGATTCGAAACATGGAACGAAAATGAAGTCTGCAATGGATATGCATTACTACGAAAATGAAGTCTGCAATCGAATATATACCTTTCTTGTTGTCCCACCAGCACCGGCACTGCATAAGCCTACTCAAGGAAGGTGTATCTGATGACGTGTCCTTCCATGTCAGCATTGATCGTCCTTGTCGTGTCTTTACACGTGGACGAACACATCAGCTTTGCACGTGGGAGGAGCAACTTTGGGGGGCTTGTGACATGTGAGTAAAATGAAGCTGGTGTGGTGTCATGGACATTGCCATGTAGGGGAGGACAAACAGAGTGGAATGAAATGAACCACCTTTGACTATTGTCTTTGAACAAACATTTCAGACAATGAACAAGTTCCAAGATTATAGTCCATTTAATCTTAGTTTATGTCGTTTAGCAATATTAATCAAAGGACTAAAAGTACAAGGTGGGTTAACAAGCTAGAATTTTCATATAGCTGAGTTAAAGTGAAGAATGAATTTTAGAGAATTTTCATAACACTACAATTAGTATAGTTGACCTTATATCTCAAAAACCTGAGTGAAGCCAATTCTTATTTCTTGTGAAAAATTCAATGTTTTTTATACTTTATAATGAGTTTAAAATATGTTTTAATTAGATTAGTGGGATCATTTGCACCCTAAAAAGCTACATATACTCACCTATGATTAATAACTAAACTTAAATCTCGTTCTACAATTTTCCGAAAGTATTTTTGGATTAAAAAGTACTTTTGAAGTTAAAAGAACGCGCGGAACATATAGCTTTTTTAAGTCAAAAATACTTTTTAGCCTAATTTGAAAAGTGCATTTCAAAAAGCTAGAATTTATAGTTTTTTAACTTTTTTAAAAGCACTTTTGGAAAAAATTACTTAGATATTTTTGTTTGTATCACCAACTCTTTTATATTTTTAAAAATAATATCCAAAATAGACATTGGCTATGTTTGGTAAACGGCGGTTTGATCCAAAATTAGATGTTTGAGTTAAAATTAGAGGTTTGACCGATCAAATCCGATAATTTGAATGTTTGGTAAATAACATATTAGAATAGCGGTTTGGAGTGAAACATCTAATTTTGAAAAAACCGTTAATAGAAAGAACATTTTACCCTTAACAATTATAAAAAATTTTCCAAATAACCTAAATTTAATATTTTTTATTTTAATTCTTCACCCTCACATATTTACGATGGGCATTTGTAAATTAATATTTTTTTCGTTTTATTTTCACACATTTATATTTGTATTTAAATTTAATAATTAATTAAATTGTATTAAAACAAGTATCGAATATAATCATGTCTTTATATGTTATTTTGTTTGTTTAAATAATCAAACAACTATCAGTTAATTTTACCAAATACTTTTATACAATTATTTAATATAATTCACTAGTCAAATCAGTTAATGCAATCAGCTATCAGCTGATATAATTCGCTATCAGTTAATCGCTAATTACCAAACATGGCTCTTTTATATACTTAAACGCGCTTATTAACATTAATACCAAAGGTTCCTATATTTTAAACCAAATAATGAGTATTTTCAAAAGTGTTTCTTTATATTATGCAATGTTTTTCAAAAGCATTTCAACAATCTAAGAATGTTTTAAACTTTTTCACCACACTTCTCAAAAGTAATATAAGTAATATAAAACCGACTTACTTGTATAAACAGTTCAACATTGATTCACTTAAACCATTAATAATTTTGTGTTTATCTCAGTTGGTTCATGTAATCATCTTTCAAGTTCGAGCATCTATTCCGGAAATTAACAGCCTCCATATTCAAATAACATCATCCCCTCATAACACCTAGTTGCTAGTAGCAACATGGATGAGAAGAGAATAATATTTCACATTGTTTTACACCAATAATGATAGGGAATCACATAAAGAGCTAGGGGCATGTTTGGTTATTCTATTTGAGACCATGGAATATGAACACATACATGCATTGCCAAGCTATCTTTCCTAAGAAAGTTGAAAGTATATGGCAGAACTATGGGTGGTTAGCTAGATTTTATCTAAACATCTGAAAAAAAAGGAATTATTACATGTTTCCCAAATCCAACAAGACAAAAAACAGTTGACAAACCAACACCCATGGCCCCACAAATCAGGTATATATATAGCCCTTCAACCCCAAACACCAAAATCACCAATTTGCACTAACAATTCATTGCTTCTACAACTACCAAGTACAAACACTTGCAGCCTGCAGGCCCTTTGTTTTCCACTAGGTAAGTTGTGTTCTGTCTTTCAAGTGATTGGTTCAACAAGTATTAGAAATGAAATTCTGGTCTGATTTCAGTTTTCTGGTATGTAAAATGTAGTTAATCAAGTTAGAAACATGAGCTGGTCTGGTGGAGATTGGATGTGTGCAGCATGCCAGCACCAGAATTTTAAAAAGAGAGAAGCCTGCCAACGCTGCGGGTACCCCAAGTACGGCGGCCCTGATGTATCGACTTACTTGTACAACCGGACCGAAGTCATGGCCGGTGACTGGTATTGTACTGCCTTGAGCTGCGGAGCACACAACTATGCTAGCCGAACAAGCTGTTACCGATGCGGTACCGTGAAGAATGATTACGGCGGGTATAGTATGATGGGGTCGGAGAGCAGCGTTCCCCCGGGGTGGAAAACCGGTGACTGGATGTGCAATAGGTGAGTTCTGCAATGTCTGAAAGCAATGTTCCCACAGATTAGCTGCATTGTCTCCGCTGATATTGCATTCTTTTCCCCACTTTCCAAACATGATAATCTGACATTTTACCGACACATTAACATGGATGCAATTTCTGTTTGTACAGATATGGGTGTGGAGTTCACAACTATGCTAGCAGGCTAGAGTGCTTCAAATGCAAGACACCAAGGGACTTTGGTAAGAAATCATGGCAGTTCATTGCAACATTGATCTTATTTAGGGAAGGACGCATGATTTTATATATGGGGTGCGAAATTAGATCATTCATAGAAAATTCAAATAAAATACATAAACTATACGAGAGTTTGAAATTTCCGGAAGTGCAATTGTTCCCTCCAACACCCTTTGGTCTATCCCTGATCTTATTTATTACATAAGCAAATGAAATAACTCCAACAGCATAATCCATTGTTTCTGACTTGATTTTTCCTTCAAATTTGCAGGGGATGCCTAGGAAATGGATGAAAAGAACATTGTGCTTCAAAATTTTTCCTTTTTGTCCCTCTCATGTAACACTAATCACTCAAAAGAAGGGTTTCTGGCTACATAAAAAGCTTTGAAATCTCTTCCATTAACATCTGTTTTCTCCTTTTTTTTTTGTTTCATAAGAATTTCAATGGAAAACACTATGTTTTCATGTGCATATGTGAGTATGAATGTGAGTGTGGGCAGGGACGGACTGAGGGGCTAGAGGGGGCGGTCGACCCCTGAAAATTTATTTTTGCTCCTATAATAAAGTTTTGCGTCCGTCCCTGAGTGTGGGGGAAAACATCCATAATTGAATGCCACTTGTGGGGGAGTGGTCCAAGGAATTACAGGCAATGGGCACTGGTAAAAATCAATCAAATACGTACAACTATACATATATAATAATTATATATGAAGATAAGAACCGGATGCTCTTTACTTTAAAATGCATAGATGCAATGGTGATTGCCAAGTTTAAAGCCAATCATCTTCTTTCTTTTGCCCTTCATTCCAAGTCAGAGCCACTCCACTTCACTTGTTATAGCATCGTTTTGAACCAGGATTGGTTCCTTTGGTGTACACATTATACCATTACTAATGGAATTTAAAAAGAGCAAATTACTTATTTCATCACTAAACTTTCTTACCATTTTTATTTTGGTCACTGAAGTTTAAAACTTTTTAATCTAATCATTAAACTTTCGAATTGCTCTTGTTCTGATTACTATGTCGTTAAATAATCAAAGACATTATGACTGGACATTTACCCTTTAAAAATTATGAAATGTCCTCAAAACTTTCTTTATTCTTTTGTGGAAACTCCATTGGTTTCGAATTCGCTTCGATTTCCCGACGATAGAGCATCTTCTTCAAACCCCAATGGTGGAAAGGTAGTGAAGGAGAAGACAAGCTATATATCCTGATTCGACAATGATCAAATGGTAGAGATTGTAGATTAGAGTGGTTTTGGGGTTTTATAAGTTTTGATTTTTAGGTTGAATTTTGTGAGTTTTAAAGGAAATTTGAGAAATCTAAACTGATAGGGAAGGGGGCGATGAGGCAAGTTTACTGGTGTCTTGAGTGCTCGAAAAAAAGGCTGGAGAAAGGCGGTTCCGGCATCGGCGTGACACAATAATGAATAGGGGTGTGCATTATTCAGGTTTTAACCGAATTAACCGACTGAATCAGATTTTTTGGTTAATTGGTCGGTTAATGTTAGGTAAAATTGGTTAACGGTTAAGAGTTTTTTAAACTTTGGTTATCGGTTAATTCGATTCGAGACCGATTAATTAACTAAATTAACAAACATTATTATATATTAAATATATTTATTTTTGGTCATTTAACTTTTAAAAATTATAAAATAATTATTAAATTTTTTGATATATTATAAAATGGTCATTAAACTTTTATCAAATTAACATAAAATGAAAGTTCAGTGATTAAAAAGATTATTTTAGCATAATTTAATGACCAATTGTGTAATTTACCCAAAATTTATAACAAATTTCGATTAATTCAAAAACCGACCGAATTAACCAAAAAAAATTCGGTTCGGCTAAAATTTTTTGAAAAAAATTTCAGTTCGATTAACGGTTAAAAAAATTAGTTATTGAATTTTGAGTAATTCAATTCGGTCGGTTAACCGAATTAACCTAGTGTACACCCCCTATAAATGAAGTAGTAAAAGTTTATTTTTTAGGACTAAAAGATAAAATCAAAAAAGAAAAAAATGGTGTGGACAAGCTGCCACTTAAGCAAAAAAAATCCAAGTTAGCACATGTGGCTGTCACATCACTTGCATGTGTCTGATTTAACACGCGAGTGGTTAGTGATTAAATCAAAAATTTAATGACCAAAATAAGATGAGAAGAAAGTTAAGTGGTGGATATTGTAATTTATCTTAAAAATTAAAAAATGCAGGGGTTTTATTAGTTTGAGTTGTCCACATGTGCACGCTGTTTTAAGTTCAATTAAGGTCGGTAATGATGTTTTTCAATCAGAATTTGTCGTATATATATGTTTAAGCGCCTTGAATCATTGTTAAAATTGATACGAGAAATTGATATTAATTTATAATCACATCAAATAATTTAAAAATGGGTAATCTTCACCAGTGGTCCCTTTCGTTTAGGGTGTGTTTTATTTTGGTCACCAGAATTCAAAAAAGATTATTCTGGTCACTAACGTTTAGAATCGTTTCTATTTTGGTCCCTTAGCCGTTAGTCTCCGTTACTTTAAAAAATTAGTTTCTAATTTAACCCCCAAACTTTCAAAATTTTATTTTTCACCATCTTCCCCAAAAATTATAAAACTAAAACCCTATAAAATTAAATCAATGGCTATATAAACCCGAATTTCCTAAACTCAGTTGTTCCATATCTGAAACTGAAAGAACCCAAATCCGAAATGAATCGAGCCAAATAAACTCGACAAACCCAAAAGACAGGTCTAGGCCGATGCAAACCAAAATCAATGCTCGGGAGATAATAAAGCTAGCAACGGAAACAAACAATTACAACAATGAAAATTCGAATTCATGTTCAGTTCATACCAAATTTCAAACTAATGGAAAGCAGTAGGGAGTAAGGATTCATAAAAAGCATTGAAGTTTTCAAGGGCTAAATTAGAAATTACGTGAAATCAGATAAACAAAAGAAAAAACAACAACCAGTGAACAAAGGCAAGATTAAAAAAAAGAAAAGAAAAGAACGAAGGAGTGAAGAAAATGATATAAACATACAGATGTCATAAGAGCAGCTCCAGTGAGGCCTCCAAAGAGCGATCCCTTGCTCCCTGATTTAGTAACTAAAAGCAAGTTTGATATTGAAAATTATGTTAACACATTTGTTAATTATTACTCAATTGATGATAAATGAAAGGAAAAGCAAAGAGAGAGAGAGAAAGGATTCCATAGGTAGCAGAAGTAAGTGGAGCAAAATCTGGTAGCTGAGATCTGCAGCAAAGGCGTCTTGGAGAGGTTGAACAGGTTTTTGGTTTTCTCAAACAAATGCTTATCTCATTCTGATTATTTAATGATGAAAATATTGGGTGTCGGTTCGGGTTTAAGAACGAAGCCGCCTTAACAGCGGTACTACCCCACCCACAATGTTCGAGCAACCAAACAAAGATCAAGAAACAACCTATAGATTGTTAATCAGTAGGTTCAAAACTCGATTAGAAGAATGAAATACACCTGAGCATCGTTGTCAAAGCTCTTGCAGTGGGAGTTGACGCTTTTAATCTTGGGGGAATGATTTGTAGTGGTGGGTTATAGCCATTGATTTAATTTTATGGGGTTTTAGTTTTATAATTTTTGGGGAAGATGGTGAAAAATAAAATTTTGAAAGTTTGAGGGTTAAATTAGAAACTAATTTTTTAAAGTAACGGAGACTAACGGCTAAGGGACCAAAATAGAAACGATTCTAAACGTTAGTGACCAGAATAATCTTTTTTGAATTCTGGTGACCAAAATAAAACACACCCTAAACGAAAGGGACCACTGGTGAAGATTACCCTTTAAAAATATAACTATGAATATTTTTTGAAAAGTTTTAAAATAATTATAAGATAATATATATTTATTTTTAACTATCTGACATCACATACAATTAAAAATTGAGTATAATAATGTAAGATATATATAATTAATTACTGAAATTGACGAGTTCGTATAATTCAACCATCCGATTACACTGTCCAATTCTTGTTGAAGTAGGAAATTAAAATAATTATGCACTAACGACATCATTAACTAAGCATGTTGAATTATTTAACTCCTTATAATTACAAACGTGTGTAATTAGTATCTAGGCTTAAATGCTACATTGGCCCTTAAAGTATACACAACATACTGAATTGTCCCTTAATTTTGGACGTTTTGCCCTCTGAAGTATACACTGTACCTCCATTGGCCCCCTGAACTAAAAATCGTTACCTCATATGCCCCTTTCGTTTAAAAAAAATTCTCACAGACCAATCAGAACGTGCCATGTGGTCACTAATAAACAAAAAAAATCGGCTGACTTATTTTAAAGGGGTAAATTGCACGCTAAGTCTATAAAATTTTTATTTTTGTTCAATTTAGTCCTAAAAATCTTTATTTAACCCGAATTGACCCAAATTGTTTTCTAATTTTTATAAATTAGTCCATTATTTTTAATATGCTGATGTTTTTGTTTAATTTAGTCCTCAAAAAATTTATTTAACCCACAATTAACCCCTACTACTTTATAATTTTTATAAATTAGTCCAATATTTTTAACATGATGATATTTTTTGTTCAATTTTGTCATCAAAATCTTTATTTAACTCACAATTGACCCATACTACTTTATAATTTTTATAATTTAATCCAATATTTTGAATATTATTATATTTTTTTTGTTTAATTTAGTACTAAAATCTCTATTTAACCCAAATTGATCCATATTTCTTTATATTTTTTATAATTTAGTCCAATATTTTAAATATAATCATATTTTTGTTCAATTTAGTCAAAAAATCATTTTAACTTGAAATTAACCCCAATTTCTTTCTAATTTCTATAATTTAGTCTAATATTTTAAATATAATTATATTTTTGTTCAATTCAGTCCAAAGTATCTTTATTTAACCCAAAATTAACCTCAATTTCTTTGTAACTTTTATAAATTAATCCAATATTTTTAATATATTGATATTTTTGTTCAATTTAGTCCTCAAAATCTTTATTAACTCGAAATTGACCCATGTTTCTTTATAATTTTTATAATTTATTCCAAAATTTTAAATATAATCATATTTTGTTCAATTTAGTCCAATTAGGGTCAATTTCGGGTTAAATATATATTTTAAATATAGTCGTATTTTGTTCTATTGAACAAAAATATAATTATATTTAAAATATTAGACTAAATTATAAAAATTAGAAAAAAATTGGGGTTAATTCCTGGTTAAAAAATATTTTTTGACTAAATTGAACAAAAATATGATTATATTTAAAATATTTGACTAAATTATAAAAATTATGAAGAAATATGGGTCAATTTTGGGTTAAATAGAGATTTTATGACTAAATTAAAAAATATATAATTATATTTAAAATACTGGACTAAATTATAAAAATTATAAATTAATAGGAGTCAATTGTGAGTTAAATAAAAATTTTGATGACAAAATTGAACAAAAATGTTGAAATATTAAAAATATTGGACTAATTTATAAAAATTATAAAGTAGTAGGGGTTAATTGTGGGTTAAATTTACTATTGTGTGGGAGATGGTAAAAAAATTCAGTTTTGTAATGAAATTTGGGTAGGCCCTCACCCTCTGAGGGTGGCGTTTCCTAGAGTCTTTGCCTTGGCAACAATTAAATCTGGAGTAATAGCAGACTTTGGCTACTGGGATGAAAATACTTAGAAGTGGAGAATTACTTTGCGAAGGAATGTGTTTGATTGGGAGATAGATACTTGGTTGAACTTCAAGCATTTACTAAAAACAGTAAAGCCTATTCCCAACGTGAAAGACAATATTAGATGGACTTCCACCTCATGCGGTAACTTTAATGTGATATCTGCTTTAAATTAGTCAATCAGAACCTGAAGAAATTTAAAAGCTCGTCTGGATGGGACTTGCACCTCCACTTGAAAAGCTATTCTTGGAAAATTACCAACCAAAGTTGAGTTATTAAAAAGAAGGTGGTGTTCGATTGTCTCTAGTTCGTGTCCTTTCTACAATGGTTCTCCTGAATCAGTCAGCCATATCTTCATCCTTTGCCCGAAGACATGATTAATTTGGATGAGGTGGTGCCAAGTGTGGAATCTTAATATGTTCCTCCCAAAAAATATAAAATACCTCTTATATTTATGGACTTCTTACAAGCCACAACATCTCCATGCAAAGGTATGGCACCTTAGTTTCTTCTGTTTTCTATGGTCCATATGCTATGTAGAAACGATATTGTATTTCTTGGCAAAACTGTAAACTGGGATCTGGTATATGATAATTGTATCCTACGTTTGAGTCTGTGGAGCTTGGCCATATGGTCTAAGACACCCATTGCAGCAAATGATCTCTTGTTATCACCTGTCAAGTTTCGTATCTTTGAGAGACAGGATCGGGAGATTCGTAAGTCTTGGCAGCCTCCGCCTCCAAACGTCCTAGTTTTTAACACATATGGCGTTGTAGTCCACAACTTCGGTGAGGCAGGTATAGGGGGAGTTCTGCGTAACAACAAAGCCAATTGTCTTATCACTATTTCTAAGAATATTCACGTCACCGACGCTACTACCACGAAAACTCTGACCGTGAGAGAGGCTTGTAAGCTATTTAAGAACTTTAAATGGGTTAATAATGGGCTACACGGTCCGGGAGACTGACCGACCCGAGTGGGCTACACGGGGATAACCGAGGCGAAACCCGTTAAGGCTCCACTTCGGTTAACAACCCGAGAAAAACTTTTCATTTAACATTATCTTTTCTAGATGCATTTATATGTCCTATGTGAAACAACAACAGCGGAAGAAACAAGTGAGGCGAACAACTAAACATCCAACCAAAAACAGCCTATTTTAACTTAAACTGCAGACCGTATCGATACGCCCAAAGAGTGTATCGATACGCCTTGACTAGGTCAACGGGCCAAAGTCAACACGAGGAGACCGTATCGATACGCTGGTCAACTGTACCGATACGCCTCCAACGGTTAACTTCTCGTGGTTAACGCTACGAAGACCGTTTCGATACACCTAGGACCGTTTCGATACCCTCAATTTCTCGTCAAAATCTCAGATTTCCAGTAGCAAAAATGGTATCAAAACAGCCTCCCGCGTATCGAAACGCGTGGCCTAAAACAAGAAGGTCGTATCGATACGGGTCCAACCGTATCGATACCCCTACTGCAAACAGACAGGTTTTAGCTGATTTATGGCACAAGGATGCCCCTAAATCCCTCTAAAACCTCAACATCTCACTAGCATCAATCCTAAGGCAAACCCACATAACAAGCATGCTCGAAACATTAATACAACAAAGCTAAACACTATAGGCAACAACCATAATCAACATGATCCAAAAACATCATAACACGATTACATGTCCCATTGTTTGACCATTACATTTTAATTTAAAAGTTCATACTTGGTAGCTAAACAAGCACACTTGGAAGCCCCCTTCTTGCTCCTAGAAACCCACGAACTAAGGATCTGCATTGTCGAACGAAGAGAGAGCGTAAGCAATAAGCTTAGTGAGGGTAAGCTCTTTAAAAACAAACCTCGACAATGCAGGGTCCAAACACGATCTTAGCCAAGGTAAAATACATAATTACCAAGGATCCTCAAGAGCCAAAAGTTCGAGATGCATGAACAATATCCAATTAAATGCCATGCTCATAAAGCTCTATTTCACACCACATGTAATCACATATAAACATCCAAATAAGGATCACATTTCACAACACATTGATATATATATATATATATATATATATCAATCAATATTGACACCTAGCTATGACCCGAATACATGGATAAACCCGTTGGAACTCACATCCAACAACCACTTTACCTCACGGTGGGATTACACTCATCACCGGTCTCGCGGAGGGGATTCCACTCATCCTCACGCCCCATCGATGGGATTCCACTCATCATCGACTATATATAAATACAAATTTCCGGGCGTACCCGTACTCCTCCTTGGCGACTCAACGCCACCAAGGCCACGCGCGAATTTAGACTCATGTGTGCACACTAACATCCTAATGATCGATCATTTGTACTCAAGCATACTAGTGCCAACATTTAACTCGTTCCACATTATTCATTTCGTTCAATTCCGTGCTTAGCACGTACTCACCATGATCACAATCATGAACCATTACCATGCATGCCTTAAGCATCACAAATCATGCCTCATATCACATGTATAACACAATATACATAAGTCAATCATATCACAAATCATACGAGGCATAAACATCCAAATATAAGTTCATCCAATGGCTCTAGATCAAGTTTAGGATTAGGCTACCACCCTAATCCTAACTCTAGGTGGGTCTACCAAGCCCGACCTAGTCCACATACTCGAATCAACCATTTAAAACCACGTAAAACGTTTAACCACTCTCCCAAGGTCCAAGCCAAGCAAGCAACCACCCTCACGATCCCGGATTTCTTCCCAAAGCTTCTCCAACACAAGTTCCTGCTTCTAAACAACCTCAATCACAATCCAAACAATCCCAAATCAGCCCAACATCAAAAGACCAACCCGGAACACAATTCAATCACAATTTACAATGTTGCAAGCTATGAACAAATCCCATTTTTAGCAAACTCGGGCAGCCCCAAAACCACATCCAAAATCCATGTTTCCACCACCCATTGCACCCACAAATGATCCCAAATCGACCCCCAACCATAGTACTACCATTAGCCTATCAATTCCACCTAAACAACCCCCAAAGCTCACCCAAAACCCTCCCCAAACCCCATTTTTACCCAATTTCGGGAATTGCTCAAAATCATTCAAAATTCACATATGCTGTACCATTTGGCTCCTATATTCCATAACTAACCATATTAAACCAAAATATTAAGTTTAGCTACACAAAGACACCATTTTTAATCAAATCTTTTGAAAACCCCAATTTCAAAACTTCAATGAAAATGAAAACAAGTGGTACTTTTAAAGAGAGGGAGTTGAGGAGAGGTCAAAAATGACGTTACCTTTCGAAAATGATTTGAAATGGATAAGCTTTTTGATGGAATAGTGATGAAGAGGAGAGAGCTCCTTTGTTCACGTTAAAAATAGATGAGGAAGAGAGTGAATAGTGTTTAATTTGTGGAAAGGGGGATTTAAATTGAAAATGGGCAAATTACCAAAAGGCCATTAATGAATGGCTATCCCCTTTCTTCTTCAAAAGCTCTTCGATTTGCAATTTAATCAATTTGGTCCCATTTCAAATATTTATTTTTGAAACTCGAAACGTAAAGGATTATTTTATTTATAAACCCGAGCCCAAATGATATAAAAATATTATTTTCACCTAACCCCTAAACCCAGGTGTTACAGGCAGATTAGGGATTGAATGTGACAGCGCACTAGTTGTTCAGTGGATGTTGGATCCAAAAATCTGTCCCCAAAATTTCAAAGAGTTAATCCTACAATGCATGAAGGAATGCGAAACTTACCCATAGGAAATCAAGAAGATTGATAGAGAATCTACAACAACTCCTAATTAATTGGGTGGTGTAAGTCGGATGAGTGGTCATACTTCTGCTACTGGTTAGACTCTTAGTGGGTGTTGTAGGCTTTTAATTTTAAATTCCAATGAGGAAGAAGCTCATGTGAGTTTGTGTTCGATTACCACAATCGTTGCACTCTTTTTTCCAGCTAGGCTTAGGGGTTTTTTTAACGAGGCATGGTTGTGGTATTTTTCAGACCTTTGCAATAAATAAATCACTGTTCAAAAAAATTGTGGGTTAAATAAATTTTTTGAGGACTAAATTGAACAAAAACATCAGTATATTAAAAATAATAGACTCATTTATAAAAATTAGAAAGCAATTTGGGTCAATTCGAGTTAAATAAAGATTTTTAGGACTAAATTGAATAAAAATAAAAAATTTATAGACTTAGCGTGCAATTTACCCCTTTAAAATAAGTCAGCTGATTTTTTTGTTATTAGTGACACGTGAGACGTCCTGGTTGGTCTGTGAGAATTTTTTTAACGGAAGGGGCATATGAGGTCACGATTTTTAGTTCAGGAGCCAACGGAGGTCACAGTGTATACTTCAGGGGGCAAAACGTCCAAAAAAATTCTTTAGGGGGTAGTTTGGTATTTTGTATATACTTCAGGGGCCAATGGGGCATTCAAGCCTTAGTATCTAATAACAGACATGGTTAGTCCAATTGGTAAGTAACTGGATATCGCTTAAGCAAGTCTCGAGTTCAAGGCTTTGTGTATACAAAAAAATCTCGCTGAGAGACTCACTCGCCAATTTTAGGTGTGTGATACGAGTCGATCTGGATAAGTCAAGTCAAAACCCTAAAAAACCAGAAGAAAACCAAAAGAATTAGTATCTGATAATTATATGTTCTAATTACATTGTAATGTTGACTGTTGAGTTCCAAAAAAAATGCAAAAAAAAAGTATATTGTTATGAATATTTATCTATGTGGATGTCTATCATGATTAGAACTTTATCAAAGGAGTTTGATTTATTTATTATTAGGAATATTATCTCTATGAATTAGAGTTTAATGTATTATGTACTTCTTATGCCTATAAATAGATGATTCATTGAAGGCTTTGTACACAATTCTATATTTGAGAATAATACAAATCTCCCTCTTTCTCTCATCTTTTTGTTCTTCCATTCTTGTTCTTTGTTCTTATTCTTGTTCTTTGTTATTTTATTCACAACACGTTATCAGCACGAGTTTGCTCGAAAGATTTTGGTGCTCTTTGTTTGAATCCCAAAGTAGTTACCGAAACAAATTTGATTCTACGTTGAACCGAAGATAAGTTTTTTCCCACATTTTTATTATTGATTGCTTTTATCTTGATATTTTAACTTGGTCTTTATTTTTGAAAAAGTATGGTAACATGTTTTGAAGGCTTGAGCGAACCATGGAATCTCGCCCAATTACCTTGGTTCTTGTTGGTGATTCTCAAAAAGATTTCAATTTGATATTGGCGATCACATGTACCATATATTCAATATATTCAATTTAGCTTGTAAAGTCTGGTATGTTTTACTTATTTACATATAGATACAGTGATTGACTAATCACTCACAAATTAAGGTTGGTATATTTTAATATATTATTTAATTATTATTTCGATCTAATATTATATGATGTTTATTGGACCAAGTTTATATATTTAACCTTCAGCGAAACCTTCAGGGAATGTACTTGGATAGGTGACGATTCAATCTCGAGTATCAAGTGCTTATGGTGCTTTTCATTTTGATGTGATTTTGATCAAACAACGTTCAACCATTTTGATGTCATTGGTGTAGCATTGTTCTTTAACACCGCTTTAAGGTGATGTGCGTACATCCACATAAGAGGTTTATAAATTGGTTAATGTATTTTGGTATGGCTTGAATCAAGATAAAATCAAAAGAGGTACGTTTCTTCAATATGTTTATATTGAGATCAATTTTTATTTACGTTATTCTATTGGTGAAAGCTAATATTTTTAACCTTGTTTTGAGTTTTACATGTATTTAAATGACTTGAAAAGAGACGTGATATAAAGGGATTATGAGAAGTTGTCTCGTTCATTTGCTATGTCTCCATCGTTCTCGAAAGGAAAATCATTATCGGTAAAATCTATTTCCCCCTTAAACTATGATTTTAAAGTGCGATAAATCATGGTGAATTTCAATCTATAAAAAGATTGTTATAAAGTCTATATTTGCTCGAAAGCAATATTTCTTCTTCGTCGAAAAACTCGACCATAGACTTCTCCCAATTTCAAGTTACGAAAATTCATCTTGATCCAAAAATTTTATGGGAGGCATTCCCTGAAGTGAATGCAAAGCATGATGTTTATTCCATGCGATTATCAATGATGGGGCATTCTCTGAAGTGAATGCAAGCATGATGTTTATTCCATGCGATTATTGGAACTATTTCATTCCATGAAGTGAATGCAAACATGGTAAATCATTATTCAACTAGAGACATAATTTCGATATAATCCAAGTATATTGGTTGGACATCCCGTTCTGCGAGGCTACTGGTCTCAAAGGAGGTTTTTAAAGGACCTTGTGGACAGGTTTAACAATGTCGCGTACGAGGATTAAATCTTTGTTCTCTGTGATAAGGATATGTGAAAAAGGTTTTAAAGGCCCACTGGCTCTACTCCATTCCCTGAAGTGAATGTAAGATTATATTATGGAAGGAATAAAGACCACATTAGAAGTTGTGGTCGTGGTCGAGGCTATGAATATAGACATGAAAAATATGGTCATTTTAAGAATACTTCTACCCACCGGTAGTGAAGTTATAAGGATGACAAGAGTGATAAAGATCATTCTATTGAAGTAAAACTCTTCTTATTATCAATGCGATGTTATAAACCATTGGTCTCGTACGTGTTGTACGTTGAAAAATCAAGAATCATTGAGTGATAAAGGAAAGAAAATAGAAGCAAATTTTGTTTGCGAAACATGACGAAGATGATACTGGTCCAACTTTATTTGGACATTGTTGGTCCAACTCTTTTGGACGTTGTTGATTTTCTTATAACCCTCGAAAGGAATAAATCATCTTCTAATTATTCTCATAACTTTAAAGAGAATTATTTATTTATTTTTATTTATTTTACTTTACGTTTATTTATTTTACACACATTAATTATTTACGTTTTATATTTATATTTATATATTATGATATTTATTTATTTTGTTTAACATGATTACTTGTCAAATACAATCTATGGTGACGATTTATGCTCAACATAAGCATAAGAGAGCAATATGAGTTCGCAAAATATCCCTTTGGGAACTATAAATAACATATGTTATCAATTGGCATTTGAAATAAGCCAATATGGATATAAGTTATGGTAGCCAAAAAGTCAGTTGAAAGCTCTAGAAGAGCTATATATTGCTACCAAAAGATAATTTCAATTGAAAGCTCCAAAAGAGCTAAATATATTCCTATTTAAAGGAACAATTTTGATGGTCGTACTAGACATGTACGAGTGAGATTGAATTACATGTTATGGTAAACAAGAAGTTTACAAATACAGAGATATATACACATATATAGTTGGCATGATCAGTTAGATCATCCTGATTAATAATGGTGCAGAAATTATTGAGATTTACATACACATGTATTAAAAGAACATGTAGTTCTTGTGGTGCTTATTCTCAAAGGAATGAATTAAATTCCACTTATTAAAGAACGTGAAGTTCTTGTGTTGCTTAAAGGAATTGATTAAATTCCACTTACTAAAAGAACCTGAGGTTCTTGTGTTGTTTGTTCTCAAAGGATATAGATGATCCCACTTACCAAAAGAATTAGAACTTAAAGTTCTTGTACTGAAGTTGAGACTGTATGTCTTGCATATCTGAACGAAATATAGGCCTATGTATCCACAAATGTGGAAAGTTTTATATGATTTTAGTAGATGCATCTACATTGTTTTATCGACTTACAACCAGAAGTTTGTGAGATTGTGTAACGGTTTTTTTTTTCGCAAATCATGTTCCCGCTACTTTTGAAAAATATTCAATTTGATTTAAAAAAGGGGGAATTTTAAAATTAATTCGGGTTTGGAAAAAACCTTAAAAAAATCTTTTTTCGGTTTGGTTGGAGTTGCCACCGGCCACTAAGGTAGGCCAGACACCGTAGAAAACTAAACCAGAGATTCTTTTGAAAGGGTTCGGGAGTTGGTTACGTGAGGGGAAGGGTTAGCACCCCCATCATGCCCGAAAATCGGTACCAAAACAATTGTTGCTTTTAATTCGATGGAAATTATTCGAAATTTAAAAAGACTTTAATTAGGGGTTCTTGATTGAAAACCGGAATTTAATCGTACGAGCTTTTTCAAATTGGTGGTATCGAATTAATCAAACATTTGATTAAAAAGGATGACGGTACATTGGACCAAAGACTAAACCGACATCATATAAGACTGACTGCCGTGTTAGTTTAGGGTTTGAATCCCGTACGTCACCTTTATGCATGATGCAAGCAAATAAAGGATGATGCTATGGTCTTGTTCGTTTTAATTACGGATTTACATTTAGAAAATTCGAATTAATCCGAATATTCGCGGGACATCCAATAAGCTAGGCATGTCGACCCGAATACGCGAATTAATAGGTATCTTCGTTTTAGAATTAAAATTAATTAATATGCGAATTTAAACATTAAGGGTCACATGTAATGTAATGACATATTAGAATGCATGTCACAAATATATATTCGAACAAAAGAAGGCAAAGCATGCACATACTAACATAAACAATATGCATAAAGAAACATATATTCGATATAAAAAATGCAAAATGCATGAATAACATATTCAATGTGCAAAATAAATGAAATGCAAAGGGAACAAAGATAAACTGGCAGGGACCTGGATGGTAAATAAACCCATCTAAAAAAAATTAAAGTGCAAAATGGTACCAAATTAAAAAGACTCAAAAAACCACATGGACCAAAAAAGCAATTTCCCACTCGCAAACCGATTGAAACCAAATTTAGGACGAGATTGAAAATGTTTGAAAATATGGGAGGACCACGGATGTGATTTTTGCAATACAGAAGCCCCTCTCGCGCGAATATGTCGACGTGTAGGGACTTAAACGCGATTAACCCGTTTAAAAAAACTAAAACACTATATAACCAAAATAAAAAAACGTTGCAGCCCTTTTTCTTAGTTTTGCAAACCCTAAAAGATGAGAGACCCCCCTTTTCTGTGTTCTACTCTGGCGCCGGAACCCTAAAAAAAACCTTCCCTCCCCTTTTCTGAAACCAAAACAATCGAAAATCCCTTTCTTTTTGAAATAAAAAACGTCTTTGTTTTTCTTGTGTTTAAAACCCAAAACCGAAGCTAAAAAAACCCACAAACATGCCCCTTTCGCGTCACGGGCTCACCATGCATGGCTTCCGAGGGAGCCAGAAGGCTTATCGCCGGCAACGGGGAAACGGAGAAGAAGAAAGAAACGACGAGGGTAAGACCTTAACCCCTCTTTTGTTTTTTTTTGTTTTTTTTGTTCGATCGAAACGAAAATAAATGGAAAGAATACCTCTGCGAAATCTCTTTTTTGCTTGTATTGATATGAAGACGATTACAAAGTTTCTCTGAAATTTTTCGAAATGGGATCCCCCTATTACAATGCTTGCTTTGGCTTTTATAAGCCCGGAAATTACATTTTTTCGATTTACATAAATCAGAAGGAAATCTGTTATTGATTCTGGCCTCATTTGTTTGTATTCATGTGCGCCTCTGATTTTTGTTGATTTTGCCTCTAGAATGTTTGTTGCGATTTGTTTCTTTGTCTGGCATTTTGTTTTCTTTTTTGTTGCATGTGAGCCGTGGCTGCTGGAGGAGGGGACCAGAGGGGCGTGGCTCGACGGATCGGTGTCGTGGAGCAATCCATGCCGTCGAATATGGATCTAGACGGTCTGGAGGCATTCGGAAAGGCACGCAGTGAATCATACGCGCGCGTGGGAGTTAGGAGACGCGGACGCACGGGCGCGTGGAGGCTCCATAAGCTTTTCCGCGTTGATCTCGGCCGTCCGATGAGCCCTTGATCCAATGGTGGGGATTGCGCGGCGCTGAGGCTTGAGGAGGGGGCCGGCTAGGGTTTCCAGTGTCTGGGCAATCTGGGCCGTCAGATCTGGATCCCAGATCTAACGGTGGGAAGGTGGCAGCTGCACGACATAAGAGGGGCCATTAGGGTTTTCTATTAGGGTTTAATCATTTGGGCCAAAACAAGCCTTGTAAAAATTTTGGGCTCTTTATATGTAATGGACTTTAGAAATAAATAAACTGTGGGCTTTATTTATTTAATATGTTGGGCTTTTATTTAATTTTTTGTTTTTTTGTAGATTTGATTAATAATAATAATAATAATAATAAGAATAATAATAATGATAATAATAATAGGATAATAATAGATATAAAAATAATAGGTAATAATAATAATATAATACTTATAGTATGATAATAATAATAATAGGTAAAAATATGATTGGCAAGTATAATAATAGTAATAATAGGTAATATATACTGTTTTTTCTTTTTTTCGCTTTTATTTTCAACTATTCAATATATGTAAGGTAATAAAGCCAATTATTAAAAATAAAAGAAATCGGGTCTAACACCCCGGACAAAATTAGTGATTACAGTTGCCCCCTTTTCTTATACTTGTAAAACAAGGATAAAGCAAGGACCATAAGCACAAATTTCGTCTGACTTCCCTGTTTGGATTCCAAGTCACCATGCACTTGAACTACTGCGGTTCGAAAGTCGGTACGGGAAAATGCAATGGTCGCGGAGGCTTGAAGCTGTTTTTCTCATTTCAACACTCTTCAACCCTTCGAGGTCCGATCAAACAGATAATTAGCAGAAACTCTATTCTTCAAGTGCCCGAACGGGTAGGCGGGTTCTATTTTCCAAAAGCTTGAATAGATAGGCAGGTTCTATTCTCCAAGAGCCTGAATAGATAGGCCGCTTCTATTCTCTAAGAGCCTGATCGGATAGGCGGGTTCCATTCTCCAAGAGCCTGATCGGATAGGCGGGTTCCATTCTCCAAGAGCCTGAACAGATAGGTTGGTTCCATTCTCTAAGAGCCTGATCGGATAGGCGGGTTCCATTCTCCAAGAGCCTGATCGGATAGGCGGGTTCCATTCTCCAAGAGCCTGAATAGATAGGCTGGTTCCATTCTCTAAGAGCCTGATCGGATAGGCGGGTTCCATTCTCCAAGAGCCTGATCGGATAGGCGGGTTCCATTCTCCAAGAGCCTGAATAGATAGGCTTGTTCCATTCTCTAAGAGCCTGATCGAATAGGCGGGTTCCATTCTCCAAGAGCCTGATCGGATAGGCGAGTTCCATTCTCCAAGAGCCTGAATAGATAGGCTGGTCCCATTCTCCAAGAGCCTGATCGGATAGGCGGGTTCCATTCTCTAAGAGCCTGATCGGATAGGCGGGTTCCATTCTCCAAGAGCCTGAATAGATAGGCTTGTTCCATTCTCTAAGAGCCTGATCGGATAGGCGGGTTCCATTCTCCAAGAGCCTGATCGGATAGGCGGGTTCCATTCTCCAAGAGCCTGAATAGATAGGCTGGTTCCATTCTCCAAGAGCCTGAATAGATAGGCTGGTTCCCTTTTACGGGGAAAGCTTTAAAATACCTGTCGAAAGTAGGTAAAAATGATATGATGATGAGAGTTAGCATGCCCCTAATCCTAGGGATGTCTAACTACAAATGATGTATGAATTATGGAATCAAAATGCTCGGATGCTTCCACTCTTTGGATCGGTCAATCTTGACCTTCTTCTTCTTTTCTTCTTCTCAATCTTTTTTTATCTCTGCCAAATCTTAATCTTTCGGTCTCTCCTCGAAAGATGACTACTGACTTTCACTGGTCAAACTGGACGCAACACTTCTCGTAGCGCACATACTCAAAGCATTGCGCCCTATTTAAACCGGGTGCTCAACCGTTCTCTTCGTCTTTACTCAACGTGATGGCCTTTCTCTTCTTCTCAACATTAGGGGAAGCACATGCCCCCAAGTCCCTGAACTTTTTCTCTTAAGTTCATTTTCTGAAGCGCTCGGACACTTTCACTCTTTGGATTGGTCCATCTTGACCTTCTCCTTCTTCTTCTTAATCTAACTTGGCTTTCTCCTTGCCAAATCTCAATCTTTTAATCTCTTCTTGAAAGATGACCACTGACTTTTGCTGGTCAAACTAAAAATAACACTTCTCGTAGTGCTCGCTCTCAAAACATTGCCTCCTTCTCAAACTGGGTGCTAAATGACGACTTCATCTCTTCTCAATAATGGGGGAAACACATGCCCCCAAGTCCCTGAACTTTTCTCTTAATTTCATCAAGGTCCAATTTCATCTTCTGAAGCAATCGAAATATTTCGACAAAAATTTGCTTCAAGTCCCTGAACTGTAGCGTGTAGGAACTTACTACGATCTTCACCATAGCCATTGACAAGCTGTCATTTGTATTCATGGCATTGCATTCTAAACTTTTGTCCCTGAAGTAACGGGAAAAATTATTGTGTTCAAAAAATATTTTGATTGTATCTTTTTAATTTCAAAACGAGATGTGTTTTCAAAAACTATACTTTCTTTTCACATTAGGGATATATCAAGTCAAATTAAATACCCCGAATATCAAGTGCACGAACAACACTACCGTGGCTTACCAAGGATTGCCTCAAGCAGCATGTGTCTAGGAGACCTCGAAAGCTAAGTTGATGTCTGAAAATGTGACATACTCTCCATGTTATTTCGGCTTTTAATCAATTAGATTTATCTTCTGTAGGCTTCGCCTTTATCATTTCTTTATAATTTTGGGGAAGTCAACTCATCACATTCTTTTGGCTCGAAATAAATGATGGAGCAAACAACAAAATCCCGAGCTACTCGGCATTGTCATGATTTGAAAATATTACCATCACTCATGTAGCTAAGGTGAATGGTGCATAGCAACCTTATTGGTCTTTTGCTACAGCGGAGTGCCCCAAAAATTCCACACTCATATCCGAAGATGCCTATTACCAGGCTTCGAACATTGGAGTGCTTTTGTTACGCTTTTATCATTCTCTCTCTCTTGTCTTCTCTTTTCTTTTTCTCTTTTTTCTTTTTTTTCTCTTTCATTTTCTCTTTTTCTTTTTTCTTCTTTTTTTTCTTCTTTTAGCACGAAGGATTTCCGGTTATTCTCCCGAAGGCCCTAATTCTATGTGTATTTAATTAGGTGACCAAATTAACTTGGAGTGTAAACCATATATTCATCATCTTCAAAGCTTTCGATTTCCACTAGACAAAGGCGGCTCAAAGTCAACCTTTGGGGTCAAAGTTTATGTCCCTTATGCAATTGATATACGAGGACTCGATAGACAAATATATACACACAAAATGAAAAGGCAATTGAAACATAATGCATCATTTCATTGAAATTTAAAAACATGTAGTCTGTGGCCCTTACAAAAAGATCTTTGCTACCTTCGGGCAAAGGGTAGCAAAGTGGATTCCACACATCACTTCATGGAAAGAACTGGAATGCAATGAAATGAAAGCAAGCAAACTTGGATGCATTAAAACTCTTGACTAAGCTGGCCGTCCATCCCAACCCTTAAGCTTCTTCGAGGAACTCAACCTCCTGATTGTCCATCAATTCCTGGACCAACTGTTTGAATTTGGGACAACTCTGAATCTCGTGCCCCGTAGTCTGGTGGTACTCGCAAAATGATCCATGGCCATCATATGCCCCACCCGGACCCTTATCAATTAAGCCCGCTGCGCACAGTTGTTCGTACACCCAACTCAGAGGGGACTTGATTTCTGACACCTCCATCCTCACCTTCTTCGTATCTACCACTTCGAGGGCATTCACTCCCCGACCCTCATGTTTCGGAAGTGGGTTGGTCGTCACATTAGGCTTCTCTAACTCGAGGACCCCGTTGTTAATCATGTTTTGCACGAGTTTCTTGAATGCTAAGCAATTTTCTATCGTGTGTCCCGGTACTCCGCCGTGGTACTCACAGTGTGCCTTCTCATCGTACCATATAGAGTAAGGCGGTTGGAAGGGAGTAACATGATACGGGCGGACCAGATCAGCCTCGTATAGGTGTTTGTATACCTCCTTGTACGGTATAGGTAGAGGGGTGAAGGTCATTCTCTCTTGTTCCTTCCTGGGAGCCTTATTCTCTTTTTGGTTCTGGCCTTGCGCATTCCCGACTGCGGCTTGAGGCGCTGAAACTGTGAAGTGCTTAGAAGCCTCGTAAGCACCGACATTGTTCACCTCATGGTTCTTCTTCTTAAACTGCTTTCGGGCATTCTCTCCTCCATCAATCCTACCACTCTTGATGGCTGCTTCGATCCGCTCACCGGTCATAACCATATCTGAGAAGTTACCGATAGGGTTGCTTATCATGCGGTCATAGAGGGTCCCTTTCAAAGTGTCAACAAACATAGGGGAGATATCATTCTCACGAAGTGGGGGTTGAACTTGTGCCGCCACATCTCGCCAACGCTGGGCGTATTCACGGATACTTTCATTGTGCCTTTGCTCCAAACCTTGTAGCATGAGTCGGTTCGGAACCATGTCGGTTATATGCCTATACTGATCGGTGAAAGCCTTGGCCAAATCCTTCCATGACCTAATTTGAGCACGAGTCAACTGATTGTACCACCTCACCGCGGGCCCCACTAAACTGTCTTGGAAGCAATGAATTAGCAACTTCTCATTGTCGATGAAACCCGTCATCTTTCTACAAAACATGGTTATGTGAGCAGTAGGGCAAGTCGTCCCGTCAAATTTCTCAAATTCCGGTGTCTTGAACTTGGGCGGAATTGTCAGATCTGGAACCAAACTGAGGTCTCTGGCATTCATCCCGTATGCCCCCTCTTCTCATTCTTTAGTTCAGAATTTCTCCTCGAGGTCTTTCCGGGTCTCTTCTAGTTGTTTTGAGAACTCGTCCTTCACTTTGTTTAAGTTCTCGATCTCATCCAAGTACGGGACACTATCCCCGACATTCTCCGCATTAAAAATTAGACCCGATAGAACATGGGTAGAGGCGCCCGCCTGATGCGATGTTGCCCCATCTCCTTGAGTAGCCGCTCCTTGCGAGGGCTTAGGGTATTGGTAACAAAACCGGGAGAAAACGAGGGGTCTCCCTTATCCTGACTAGGGTTTCCGGCAGCAGCCTTTCCTTTCAGATTTGCTTGCAACAGTTGAGATATCTCGTTCATCATATCTTGTTGGGACTTGATGATGGTGTCCCTTAATTCTTGCTGGGCTCGCTCTAACTGACCTCTCAAATCAGCTTCCAACTTAGAAAAACTCTCCTCCATTTGCTTCCTTTGGTGGCAAGTAAAGTGTGGGTGCGGAATCTTTTCTAGTCACGAATGCTGCCATAACTCCGAACAATTAATTCCGATACTTAATGATGTAATGCATGAAATGTGTATGCATAACTGAAACATGTGATTAAAGGCAATGAATTGTAAACACAATCGAATGCAAGGAAATGCTGATTCGACGAACATCCTCATTAAATAACTTTTCATAATGGAGATCAAATCTTGTTACAACGAGGTAAGAAAATAGATACACAGGGTACGATTTTTCTTTTTTTTCATCCCTTTCCTTCAAATTAGGGTCCCGAAAACTCCGTTGCTATGGACTCTTTCTCCCATTGTGAAAGTTTTCAACTTTGGACTGTTCTCGAATCAACACTTCATATGAGAATGCGATAAATATGCAAAAATAAGCAAAACAAGACAAGAAGGCAATTGGGTTAGTATCAACAATAATGAATACTTGAATACAATAAATCAAGAAAACACCAAAACAGGTTAACAAAGCAAGACCTATTAGCATGAATTCTAATTCTACGGTTATCCGCATGGCTCTAATCGGGGTGGGCTTCTTAAATTCTCACACATGTGGTTTGGTTCTACAAAGGGTACCCGAACCTATTTTATCACCTACTAAGGTGACAAAAGCCCCAATTCTGGCCCATTACAAGCTTGCGAATTGGTTTCGGTTCGAGGAAAAGCACGACCTAGTGATGTAGAGGGCTGCTCACATGTCAAAGGCGTGGATTCCGGAAGTGAATTACCGACCCGTGGAGGGAGACTCACGTGGGTATGGGCGTTTCACTCCCACTTAAGGGACGAAGCTCGGGTATAGAGCCTAATGCGTGATGCAACACATGTCGGTGATTCCTTTGAAATTAGATGAAAAATTAATTCAAGACCACCAATTATCGGGGCTCGTATAATTCAAGTTCTATTTTCGAGGAAGAACCATCTCGCTAAAGTCAAATTAAATTTCAAAAATTTCCATCATTAAAAGCAACAATTATTTTCTTGGCCTAACTATCTTTTTGTTTTGAAAAACAAAACTTGTCCCCAGTGGAGTCGCCATACTGCAACGGGGTTTTTTTTTCGCAAATCATGTTCCCGCTACTTTTGAAAAATATTCAATTTGATTTAAAAAAGGGGGAATTTTAAAATTAATTCGGGTTTGGAAAAAACCTTAAAAAAATCTTTTTTTTCGGTTTGGTTGGAGTCGCCACCGGCCACTAAGGTAGGCCAGACACCGTAGAAAACTAAACCAGAGATTCTTTTGAAAGGGTTCGGGAGTTGGTTACGTGAGGGGAAGGGTTAGCACCCCCATCACGCCCGAAAATTGGTACCAAAACAATTGTTGCTTTTAATTCGATGGAAATTATTCGAAATTTAAAAAGACTTTAATTAGGGGTTCTTGATTGAAAACCGGACTTTAATCGTACGAGCTTTTTCAAATTGGTGGTATCGAATTAATCAAACATTTAATTAAAAAGGATAACGGTACACCGGACCAAAGACTAAACCGACATCATATAAGACTGACTGTCGTGTTAGTTTAGGGTTCGAATCTCGTACGTCACCTTTATGCATGATGCAAGAAAATAAAGGATGATGATATGGTCTTGTTCGTTTTAATTACGGATTTACCTTTAGACGATTCGAATTAATCCGAATATTCGCGGGACATCCAATAAGCTAGGCATGTCGACCCGAATACGCGAATTAATAGGTATCTCCGTTTTAGAATTAAAATTAATTAATATGCGAATTTAAACATTAAGGGTCACATGTAATGTAATGACATATTAGAATGCATGTCACAAATATATATTCGAACAAAAGAAGGCAAAGCATGCACATACTAACATAAACAATATGCATAAAGAAACATATATTCGATATAAAAAATGCAAAATGCATGAATAACATATTCAATGTGCAAAATAAATGAAATGCAAAGGGAACAAAGATAAACTGGCAGGGACCTGGATGGTAAATAAACCCATCTAAAAAAACAATTAAAGTGCAAAATGGTACCAAATTAAAAAGACTCGAAAAATCACAGGGACCAAAAAAGCAATTTTCCCACTCGCAAACCGATTGAAACCAAATTTAGGACGAGATTGAAAATGTTTGAAAATATGGGAGGACCACGGATGTGATTTTTGCAATGCGGAAGCCCCTCTCGCGTGAATATGTCGACGTGTAGGGACTTAAACGCGATTAACCCGTTTAAAAAAACTAAAACACTATATAACCAAAATAAAAAACGTTTCAACCCTTTTTCTTAGTTTTGCAAACCCTAAAAGATGAGAGACCCCCCTTTTCTGTGTTCTGCTCCAGCGCCGCAAAAGGGGTTCTGGTCGCCATTGCCGCGCCGGAACCCTAAAAACACCCTTCCCTCCCCTTTTCCGAAACCAAAACAACCGAAAATCCCTTTCTTTTTGAAATAAAAAACGTCTCTGTTTTTCTTGTGTTTAAAACCCAAAACCGAAGCTAAAAAAAACCCACAAACCTGCCCCTTTCGCGTCACCGGCTCACCATGCATGGCTTCCGAGGGAGCCAGAAGGCTTATCGCCGGCAACGGGGAAATGGAGAAGAAGAAAGAAACGACGAGGGTAAGACCTTAACCCCTCTTTTGTTTTTTTTTTTGTTTTTTTTTTGTTCGATCGAAACGAAAATAAATGGAAAGAATACCTCTGCGAAATCTCTTTTTTGCTTGTATTGATATGAAGACGATTACAAAGTTTCTCTGAAATTTTTCGAAATGGGATCCCCCTATTACAATGCTTGCTTCGGCTTTTATAAGCCCGGAAATTACATTTTTTCGATTTACATAAATCGGAAGGAAATCTGCTATTGGTTCTGCCCTCATTTGTTTGTATTCATGTGCGCCTCTGATTTTTGTTGATTTTGCCTCTGGAATGTTTGTTGCGATTTGTTTCTTTGTCTAACATTTTGTTTTCTTTTTTGTTGCATGTGAGCCGTGGCTGCTGGAGGAGGGGACCAGAGGGGCGTGGCTCGACGGATCGGCGTCGTGGAGCAATCCATGCCGTCGAATATGGATCTAGACGGTCTGGAGACATTCGGAAAGGCACGCAGTGAATCATACGCGCGCGTGGGAGTTAGGAGACGCGGACGCGCGGGCGCGTGGAGGCTCCAGAAGCTTTTTCGCGTTGATCTCCGCCGTCCGATGAGCCCTTGATCCAATGGTGGGGATTGTGCGGCGCTGAGGCTTGAGGAGGGGGTCGGCTAGGGTTTCTAGTGTCTGGGCAATCTGGGCCGTCAGATCTGTATCCCAGATCTAACAGTGGGAAGGTGGCGGCTGCACGACATAAGAGGGGCCATTAGGGTTTTCTATTAGGGTTTAATCATTTGGGCCAAAACAAGCCTTGTAAAATTTTTGGGCTCTTTATATGTAATGGACTTTAGAAATAAATAAACTATGGGCTTTATTTATTTAATATGTTGGGCTTTTATTTAATTTTTTGTTTTTTGAAGATTTGATTAATAATAATAATAATAATAATAATAATGACAATAATAATAAGAATAAGAATAATAATAATGATAATAATAATAATAATATGATAATAATAGATATAAAAATAATAGGTAATAATAATAATATAATACTTATAGTATGATAATAATAATAATAATAATAATAGGTAAAAATATGATTGGCAAGTATAATAATAGTAATAATAGGTAATAGATACTGTTTTTTCTTTTTCGCTTTTATTTTCAACTATTCAATATATGTAAGGTAATAAAGTCCATTATTAAAAATAAAAGAAATTGGGTCTAACACCCCGGACAAAATTAGTGATTACAGATTGATTCTAAAAAGATTCAGATTATGCAGTTAGACTATTCGTCTTGAAAAGCTAGTGGGTTTATATTTCAGGTTATATCGGTTGTTACAAAGCCTATTGATTATGAAAAATACGGTTTAGCAAATTTTTAATTGGATGCCTCCTATTTAATAGCTAAACTGTGAGAACAAACCATTTACTATTTATATGGTATTTCCATATAGCAACACTTATACGCATCAAGCCAACGAGTTATAATAAACTCCCCATTATAATTTGACTTTTGGTCAGAAGTCATATTTTCCATTTTTTGAATTTTTTAATGTGCGATATATAGTTGAATTGCTCCACCATAACGCACAAAATGGGCAAGTAAAAAGGGTTGAGAATATATATTGAGTACGAGTCTCCTTTTATGTTTAAATTCTTAAATATTAATTGGAGAATCATTTATGACATGATTTTTCTCAACATCAGGGGGAGATAATAATCAGTTGGATAGAGGAAAATGAATTATCATTATCTAGATCCTCGTATATGAACTAGAAGTTCATAAAATAATTCATGTTATTACATGTCAACTGCCAGACATATTTACTGACCTAATGAGAGTAATTAAGTCTCATATACCAGCTGAAATGCTCTAAGTTTAAATTACATGTTAGAGCGAGAGAATGTAAATCATGCCTGAAGCATGATAGTTGAAATGGTTCCAATGATCTAAATTCTTATAAATAGAAAATAATATGAGATGGTCATATATTGGAGGCGGGTGCTCCCGGAGAGACCCAAGACATAACTAATAATAAAACTCTTGAAGAGTTTCAGGTACCTGAAATAAAGATTGAAATCTTGAAGAGGTCTCGATGAGTTATGTCATTACGAGAATGGAACCAGAAAATTGGAAAGTTGTCGACAACGATTTTACAAACAATTTTACATAAAATACTTTTATAGAGGTAAAGAAAGAAATCGAGGATCTTGTATAAAATCTATCCAGAAGTATAGATATTTAATTGGCTGATGTTGAAAGACGCTTTGAACTTCTAAAATAGAAGTATTTGGACCAGCAGTCCAAACACCTAAAGGTGTAATGCAAGTGAGGCACAAATAAGTAGTCGTAAATACGACTTGAACTATGATTTATGAAAAGTTTTATTTACTTCATGGTGGATGCAATTACTTTGGCAGTTATGAAAATTTTACATGCGTCTAATTATTTGTGGATCCATATTTATCCTTGAAGGATCTAAAATGCTATAAGCATTTGGAAATTTCCGAGGAAATTTATTTAGACATGTCTCATGAATATTTTGGCGCATTTGGTATAATCGCCTTAGTGAATACTAATTGAGAAAATACTATAAGAATGATCAGATTTCCTTATGTATTTTATAAAGAAGTTTGGATCAAGATCCATTATGATAATTTTAGAACTCCTAAAGAGCTTCAAATTGGAAACTCATGAAGTACTTTCAATACAAGTACTTGAATCTTGACATCAAGTTTATCTCGACCTGAAGATCAAGCATTTTTATATATTTCTTTTGTCTATGAATAGACATAAGCCGAAAGAATCTTAAAGAAGATTCAATATGAATAGAGCATATCTATTGAGTATCCCAATAGTTGTAAGATTGTTGGATGTGAATAAAGATGATTATATCTTTTCTTGGTCTTGAAGCACTATATATTAGTTGGTCAAGAAATATTTATGAATATACAAAGATCGTTACATTTAGATCTTCAAACATTCGTTGATGCCTCCTCAAATGTCGTAGAAATAATTGTTATGCACGAGGCAAGCCAAAAAATGTGTTTGGCTAAGACCATTGATCCAACATATCCAAAAGATATGTGAATTTACTTTTACAAGATATGATAAAAGCTATCTTGTGTGAAGATAATGCAAGATGTATATCTCAGTTTGAAAGTGGATACATCATGAAACATATTACTCCAAAGTTTCATCCCTCACGATCTTTAGAAAAATAATATTCAAGATTAAATTATGAAGATTCAAAGATCTTTTGTGATGTTTGCATGAGGGGGAGTAAATACGCGTTGCACTCTTTTTTCCTTAACCGAGGTTTTGTCCCAATGGGTTTTCCTGGTAAGGTTTTTAATGAGGCAACATGTTATGTGTATCAAATATGTGTGTACTCTTTTTCCTTCACTAGAGAATTTTTTTATCCACTGAGTTTTTATCTTAGTAAGGTTTTAACAAGGCACATTATCTTCATAGACATCCAAGGGGGAGTGTTATGAATATTTATCTATGTGGATTTCTATCATGATTAGAACTTTATCAAAGGAGTTTGATTTATTTATTATTAGGAATATTATCTCTATGAATTAGAGTTTAATGTATTATGTACTTCTTATGCCTATAAATAGATGATTCATTGAAGGCATTGTACACAATTCTATATTTGAGAATAATACAAATCTTTCTCTTTCTCTCATCTCTTTGTTCTTCCATTCTTGTTCTTTGTTCTTATTCTTGTTCTTTGTTATTTTATTCACAACAATTTTAAAAGATTATCAAATTCGTATTTGATTCTCGCCGGCCGCCGCAGCAAAGATGATAATATTGAGATATAATATTTAGGGTAAACTATACTAATGACCACTGAACTATGGGGTTGGTGTCGATTTGACCACTATATTTTCAATTGTGTTAAATATACCACATAACTATTTAATTGGTTCTAATGTAGTCACCTGCCATTAAATCCTAACGGGAAGATGATGTGGCAGTTAAAAATAAATTGGTATAATTACACATTTAATCCCTATTACTTAGGCATTCTATCAATTTAGTCTTAATTTTTATTTAATAAAACAATTAATTATTTAATTAAGTGATACCACGTGTCACCACCCATTAAAGGAAGAAAACAAATTTTACTCTACAATGAGAGTAGCAAGGTTCAAACTAGGGACCTCTTGGTGAGAGTTGAGCCTATTTACCATCTAGCCAACCACACATTTGTGATTTGTTGTACAACATTTATTATTTATCCTTAATTACGGTAGTCAAGTCTATGTACAGTATAACGAACTTCTTAGCAGTAAACTACTAGGAACAACAGAGGGCTATAAAACCAAAAACAACAACTGTTGAATCAAATTATTTATTCTTGTTATTACTAGCACATTTTTTTCTTTTCCCCGTTGGTAGCTTATCTGGTTCTTTGCTTATATTGATGTTTCATTATAACTGAGATGTAGTAGTAGTTGCACTAATGAGAGATGTGCTCCTGATTAGGCAGAGCAGTCGTTGCACTTTGTTTAGGCCGTAGTGGTGATCAAAATGTTGATTGTTAAAAGTCTACCATTACCGAAATATTGATACACTTGCTGTCCTAATTTTTTGTTTCTTCTATGACGACAATAAGGTTTATTTTCCTTGCAGGCTGCATGCAAGAATGCACCTGAAAGCAGTGATGCCAAGAGAGCTGTTGACTTGTTATATGATACAGCATTGATCTCCAGTGGTTTTTCTGTAAGTTGACATGATCATATTTATTTTCTTTAATAGTGTGGTACAACAAATTACAAATGTGTGTTTGGCTTGATGGTAAACAGGCGCACCTTTCACCAAGAGGTCTCTGGTTCGAACTCTGCTGCTCCCATTGGAGGGTAAAATAAAATTATTAACTCAAATATAAATAGTTAAAATCCTTCAATGAGGTGGTGACATGTGGCATCACTTAATTAATTCCCAAGCTCTCTCAGTTCAAAAATTCAATGCTCTTTCACCCTGTTTGTTCCCCAGTTCAAAATTTTATGGGGGCCAAACTTGCAAAAGATATGAGGCCCGTGTTGCCCAACGCTGCAAATGATTGGACTTGACCATGTTTAATGAATTTGATGCTCGGGATTTTGTTTTTTTAATTACTAGTCAGTGATTCTACCTCTAAAAATTTCAAATTCTTGTATGATTTATATAATTTCCTTGTATATTTTTTTATCGATCGTCTTAGTTTACACTCTTTAAAATTTTATAATTTTACACTATGACATAAAATTTTGCTTTTATCTCTAGTTCATGACCAATGAAATATCATAATATTAAGATTTAAATCTCTAAAACCCTTCTCTCCGGTGAAAAACCTATACCATTGACGGGATCATATGGAAATTTAGAAGAAAAAAAAGCTGCATATAGTAATCTTTTTAAGGGTTTTGATTATTGTATGTGGTGATTTAGAAATTATGGGGAGGTTCCTTCAACATCATTCGCAGCATCAGTACTGGTGTTGTCAAGATATTTATCCAGTTCGGCTCTTAATCCCTTTTGAGCTAGTAAAAGTGGTAAACGGATCATTCGAATCGATATCAATTCGTAATATTTTGATCTAGTTCGAGCTTGTGGTGATTCGGTTCTGGTATTGGGTCGGGTTTATGAAAGATCGGTCGCGTTTTCAAGTTGGGTCGGCTTTTTTCACCCATATATAGTTTTATAAAGTCAATATATTTGACTTTTCGGTAAGTTGTTCGAAAGTTCACATCTCATCTTTCTTTATTTTTTTAAATATCATTTTTAGGTTGCTTTCGGTTCGGGTTCATTCAATTTAGTTGAAAATCGTTACAGGTCTATTTTAGTTCAAATAAAATTCAGTTCAATTTATTTCAATTTTCGAGTCAAATCGAGTCTCGAGTCCGATAAATCGATTTGGATCTCGGGTCAAGTTTACCAAGTCTACTAATTATGCATTCTCTAAATATGTGAAAATTTGAACATAACCCTAACCAAATCCAAAAAAACTAGGTTAATTCTTTCTTGTTTTGCAGGGGTGGATCCAGGAATTTAAGTTTGGTAGTTCACCTATTTACTTTATTAAGAAGTTTAAGACTTCGAATTCCTCCAGACAATCAATTTGACTACAACAGACTAAATAAGCATAAAAAATACATTTTGTTAAAGAAATCTCTCTACTTGAAAAAAAAATTAAAAAAAGTAATAACAATCTCCAATTGATAAAAGCGACAAGAAAGTTGAATTGATTAAGGGATGTGTAGAAAAATTCAAGATCAACCATTTTTTTCCGAATAGAACGTCTAAAGAGATAAGTGTAATATAGTAAAAGTTCTTCCGAGTTTCAAAGACAAGTTATCAAAAGTTCGAGCATTTAAGGATTGACCCAAATGTAATTTTTGTAGCAATAATTTTTCTAAGTATGAATGGTGACCCTAATGTAACCTTACTCATAATTGAGTGACCAAAATGTAACCTTACCCATATTTAAGTGACTCAAATATAACTTTTAAAAATTGAATAACCTAAATATAACATTACCCTTAATTTAGTGACCTACATTGTAATTTCTCCCAAAAATTAATGGTGGGTCACGTGACCCACCATCCCCGTACATACATCCGCCTCTGACTCTATTCCAAGTAGCATGGGAACTAAATATTTGTTAATTATAAGATCAAACGACTTTATCTTCTTATTTTCCAATATTGACTCCGTCTTTGTATACACAAATTATTACGTTGAAATAGATGATATTAGGTTATTATCATTCTGATTTTGCAACATTGAGCGGCAAGAAATTCCTCTCAAATATTCTAGGAAACTGCATTTTGATATTTTAGCAAAAGAAATTTTTAAGCAAAGATTTAAATTATGGTTGCGGTTGCGTTTGTGATAGCGTTATATTTATTGTGGTTACAACTATAATGAATGTTAATGTGATCATTGTAGATATAATGATCGTGAATTTTTATAATAACAGTACTACTGTGGATATAACAATCGCAAATATCGTATTTACGAACGGTATCTACCGATTAATTGTAACCACGATAAAAGAAAATGAAACTGATAACAGAAGCATTAGGGTATCTCATGATCACCCTTATCATCCACATTACCTTCTGATGTATGTTAGTTTATATTCTCGATTAATCAATTTTAAATCTTTTAACAAATAACCTTTTAGAATTATAGAAACTTTTATAATTTGTATATTTTTTAAAATTATCATCAAATTGATACAATTCGTAAAAGTTGAAGGATGAATTTCTTAGCATTAAAACCAAATTGATGTTTTACCTATGGTAGTATAGTTCAAGCTTTAGTTATATACTAAACATTTTTGTTAACGTGTCATAAAGTCGCTAAGCTTACTTGAATTAACGATACAATGACCATTTTATAATAATCGATAACGTTAATGACTATAACATAACTTTTCAAACAATAGTGATGATTCTAAAACTTACTAAACCATCAGTGAGAATGAACATAGTTTATCCAAATAAAAATGCGGCCGACACGGTAAGAGCGCATGCAGACAAGTCCTCCGTTCAATGCAGAACAGCGCCGACTTATAAATAGTGTACAGCAGTTATCCACGTCAGCTGCCCTCCCTATATATATAATGGCCAACGCATTTTTCGCTCTTTTCGAGCTCGAAAGAAACCCGAAACACGTAAGAGGCCGCCTCTGCGTCTTTTTTTCCTCTCCTCTTTCAAATCCCTAATTTATCAAATTTAATCTTTTCGTACTGGAAAAAAATTGGATTTGAATTAAAGGATCTTAGCCTCCGAATCAGTCCTTGAAGTTGTTGGTAACAATCTTATTCCAATAATCTCTTAATTTTCATTTCTTTTCGAGTTTCAAAGGTTCGATTTGTACCTTCGATTCCTTTTCTGTTCTTCTGGGATCGCTTAAGAGCTTCAAGAAATTCTTGATTTTTCGTATTTAGGATTTATTAATTTGTTGAACTTTACAACTTCAAGAAATTCTGTTTGTTAGTTTATTACAGCCTCCAATTTTGTTATGTCATTTTTTGTGTATTTCCCTTGAATTTTACATAAGATTTTGGTATCGGAAAGTTAGTTGAACTGAATAGCTAATTCTGCGAAATGTGAAGTTAAGAATTTCAATTTCCAGTGCTATTGTAGTTTGGGATGCTTGGGATATTATAATTGATTTTTTTGTATCGAAAATTGATAATCTCTACATCTTGCATTAAACTCGTTGGATATGTGGAAAGATTTAGGGCCTGTTCAGCAGAGATTGTTGAACATGGCCGTTTCTAGAAAAGCTGGATAAACCAGCTGTGGCGGAACATGCCTGTTTAGGCGTTAAATCAGGCGAGAAAACGCCTGTTCAGCGCGCTCCTCATGCCTGTTCGGTGTTGCTTCTCTGTTTGGTGCTCCAATGCCCGTTGGATTGCTGAACGGAGCCTTAGGATACTTTTGGCGTTTAAGGTTTGTGTAGACACTAGATTTGGAATGTGTTGTATCTATACTTTTTCGGATTTCTGTTTTTTTTGTTTGTTTTTTCTAAGCCTCGGTTTCTTTAATTATTTTGCTGAATCTTATCCATGTAAAATTAATGTTTATGTCTTCTTCTTTTTTTACTTTCAATTGTTCAGTTTCTGCCTTCTCAAAGTCTAGTTGTTTAGCATTGTAGCGTTTGTACATCAGAGGTATCAACATGCCGAAGGAAAGAAGAGATCGTTCCATGTCTTTTGATAGGTGTAGGAGGTCTCCCTTCTCGTGTAGCTCCAGCTCTAGTCACCGATCTTTGTCTAAAGTCCCTTCAGAAACTGAGGAAAATATAAAGGAATGGGAAGATGCCAGGTGCCCTGTCTGTATGGAACATCCTCACAATGCAGTTCTCCTCGTATGTTCTTCCCATGAGAAGGGTTGTCGTCCGTACATGTGTGACACAAGTTATCGCCACTCTAACTGTTTTGATCAGTTCCGCAAGTCAGTTACGGACACCTTAGCAACAACACTAGAGGATCCTCAACAAGAAGAAGCTCAACTTGTAACCAGTAATTTATCACCGGCCAGGATTACAAATTCAGTATCAACTGCCACTGATTTGCAGGAAGAAAGAACCGAGGAAGGGCACTCGACCCCATCCAATGCCTCGTCTGAGAACCAGGTGCTTTCAAAATTATTATGTCCTTTGTGTCGTGGAGAGGTAAAAGATTGGGTTGTTGTAGAGCCTGCTCGTTGTTTCATGAATGCCAAATCTAGAAGCTGTTCGTCTGAATCGTGTAATTTTACTGGTGCCTATAAAGACTTAAGAAAGCATGCAAGACTTGAGCATCCTTCTGTGCGTCCTTCAGAGGCTGACCCTGAGCGACAGCGAAGTTGGAGGAGGTTGGAGCGTCAGAGAGACCTTGGGGACTTGCTCAGCACGCTGCAATCTTCATTTGGGGAGGAGAGGACTGACGACAATGTGTTGCCAAGTGATGATGGAAGTTGGCTCACTGTCTTTTTCCTAATCCGAGTCTTTCGACCCGGTTCTAGTCATAGGAGCAGCAGCTGGTCTGGCGCATCAAGGGCGAGAGCTCAATTGAGTATTAGAAGGAGATCTACCAGACTCTGGGGAGAAAGCTATGATGGGGAAAGTGGATCTACCAGAGATGAGGACAATGCATCTTCGGATGGTGCATTGTTTCCTTGGAGGCGCAGAGTAAGGAGACGGCCGACTCCTGATGATCAACAATGACCCTGATAGTGTGATTGTATCTTTAATAAAATCTGTATTTTGTTTGCATGTGAAAGTTTAAATTTGTAAGTGTCTCGCTTATTAATCTACACTTTGCACTTCTTACGTTTCCTCGTGAAACGACTGACGAGTTCTAAGAATGTGTCTGAACTGACTGACTTTTTTGTGTGTTTCAGGTGGGACTGGAAGAGAAATGTAAGTCCATTGCTCGAGTGTCTGTATTTGTTCGGCGCAGCGCGGAACAAATTTGGTCCAAGTTGCAGGATAGGATCGAATGAGTGAAACTAAATTTTAATGTATCTGGGTACTGAAATCATTCAGTAAGTACACCCATTATTTCTTTCTTGCACGGCGTGTCTCCATGACTGCAATAATTTCTGAAGTTCCTATTTTCCTTTCAGCTGTTGAGATATAAATGTTTATGGTTCATACGGAAAGTATGATGTTCATAGCTATATGCATATTCTTGGGTGCCATTTGCTTTTTATTAAGAAAGAACAGAAGTGGAAAGAAAAGAGTCAAGTGCATTCACCGAGTTGGTTCAAAGATCGTTAGATGAATGAAATTTGATGATTGAGATTAACGTTAAGAAATGAGGAGATTTTTACGCGAATAAATGGATTAATACAATGATCTTAAATCAGTACAGTGGTATTTGGGGCATTCCAAATAGTAATATTTCAAGCTACAGAAGATGAGCAAACAACAATTACCCAGAAAAAGGTCGTGTTCATCACAAAATTCGAGCAAGGTCCATGTCATGACCAATAATTAAGCAACATGTCAAACTACCAACGAGATATTATCAAATCCAGGTATGGAAAACTATTCACTATACCATAACCACCTCCCAATAATGCAAAACATGTTTTAAATTACACATCCTTAAGTTGAGTGACTGTCGAACCCCAGCTTCGAAGTTAACCAAGCGCAGACCTCTTCCATCTCCTCCGGGGTTGTATAGTGACCGAGCCTGTATATCGTTTATCAAAATACTTGGTTCAAGCTGATAAGTTGTTGGATATTGGAAGTTGTTATTGTTAGAATCTCAAAATCCGTACCCGTTGTATGATTTGAAGGTCGCGTTCTGAAATCCATTCGAACTTAGTGCCTGAGAAGATTTCTCACCAAATTTATATGGAACCACCTCGTCTCCTGCAACTCAAACATGTTATATACAGTGACATTGTCCAAAGGAACAACGCCAATCACCTTTGACGATGCCAATCATGAAATCACAACTAAAAATGAGTGACAACTGAATTGGCAACATGACCCAATGTCGAATGGATAAGGCCCTCGTATAATATCGATTGTACACAGGATTAAGCTAAAAATTGAAATTATGTAGTTGATGCTAAACATTTGGGTGGTTTCCTTGAGTAATATATTACTTGGTCTCGGTACCGTCTTGTTATATCCCATTGCTACTTCATAATCAAAATAGGACTATAAATACCTTTTCCATGGCATAGCAAAATGGGCAAGGATGCAGCGCGTCTTGCAGCTTCCTCCTGTCCTTCTATTTTGCTTTTCAAAGTCCTAGAAAAGAAAAGAATCGATAATAATAAACCAGACAAATTGCGGGGAAGCATGAAGGTCATATGAGAAGGTGCGATGTAGGAAACCAACTTTGAACATGGAAGCCATCCGCTGAGTCCTACAACCGCGCTCAAGTTGGCAGGATATGGATTGCCATTTCCATATTTTCCGTGAATATAACAGGTCGCGGAGTATAAAGAGGTTGCTGCACCCATACTGAAACCTCCGATACCAAGTTTAACTGTAATTGGAAAAAGCTACGATTAGAACAATGTTAGAAACAATTACTATAACTAAAACTTTAATTGCTAAAACCGAAAACTAAGATCAATGCAACATTGCATTGGCTGTAACTTGTAAGTCAAACTAATCAGGCAACAACTTAATTAGATCTAAACAAATCCTAACAATGTGGTCATTGTTAACAGGCATTTATTAGAATGCCAATAAATAGAAGGCGTTGTTCAAAAAATGGCCATGGTTGTCAAGATAGAGAAAAAAAAGAGAAAAAAACTACATATGTATACAATGCAGTGATACCTAAATACTCTGAAGAGAAATCGAAAACCCTCCCCCTCTCCCAAATAAAAGAAAAAAGAGAGGGAAAAAATAGTATCATAAAACCTCATAAAAGAGGTGCTAGGAAACATACTGTCAGCAGGCTCTGTTGATAACAAATTTGCAACATGTGCTGCTGCAGCATCCAAACCCTCTACATCATCAGGAGCATCTTCTGAAAGGTCTCCCACATCGAACCCTGATGTATGTCATGTTTCGAAGGACCGCCATCAAAAGACAGGTTGAAGAGAGTGAAATTTAATTCATATTGTTTCCTTCATAAGAGACTGCATCGGTACAGAATTTTAAGAATATACTTACAAGCAGTTGATGGAAAACCACCAAATAAAGTTATTGGACGAGTAGGGGCAGTTGGGCATATCCATTTGATCTGCACCATAGGATCACAATAATGAAAAATTATGATGTCATCAAGAAGAAATAAATCTATCAATTATTTGTTAGAATATATTCTCGTAAATATCTTTGGCTACAACAATCATCCTTACATTCGGAAGAGGGAGGGTCTCCAAGAGCTGGGACCAGCTGACAAACAAAACAAAAAGATAAACGAGGATGAGTAGATATTTAAAAAGACATCAAATACTTTTTTTCTTATACTTGAGATCAGAGAATATACAGATACGGAGACAGGATAACTCGAATTCCCAGTGGCACCAATATAGTTTATAGGATGAAAAGATTTGCTGAAGGCATATATTAATATATATTGGATTATATGAAACATGAAGATGCAGTGACTTGCAATTTGAAGACTAAACCACTTAAAAAATCAACAGGTATTAATTTATTATCAGCTTTAACTAGTTTTGTGCAAGCCGTATCAGCAAAAAGTAGCAATTCAAGACAAAAGCATAAAACAAATACGGAGGAAAGAGGTTTTTTTGCATGAAATGATTAATTCCCTACAATTTGCTTAGCATCATACAAAGTACAAACAGTGTTGTACTACGGGCACAAATTGCATGAAGAAAATGAGCTTTCTGCTTAGTTCATATATGACAAATCCCCCCAGTATTCAGTAAAAAACTATAACAATTAATATCCATCTCATTAATATGCAAGATTACTAAACTAACAGAAAGGAAACACCTCGAAAATTCTGAAGTAAGATAAATATAATATATTGAAGGTATTTACTTTCTCAGTGCGAATAATAATTCATAGAAATAGTATCATGGCCTCATGGAGCCAAATGATTTCTTGCTTCACCCAAACCAGAATGAAAAGACGAGACACAAAGATGTTAAGAACATCTTAAATTCTAGGGACTACAGTTAGCGAGTGCAATCACCCAAACAAGAAAGCGAAACATAAAAGGCGAAAGAAGTGGAAGAACTTTAACTAACAAAAGCAGAGACAAGTTACCATTATTTTCCTTGAAAGGTCAGATGAATTGTTGATGGAAGAGAAGAACTAGAAATGATAACTCAACATGCATAAAGTCTATCAAATCAAATACTATACAATTCTACGCGATACTTCTTCCTTCTAAAATTGATAGTTAAGGAGAGACGAGGAATCTGAATGTTAAATTGTTTTCTTTTCCTCAGAAAACTAACTGAAATTACTGACAAATTAATCTTAAACTTATTAACCAAAAACTAGAAATTAAAATCTTAGAAAGCAATGCAAAGTGTATAATACCTTGAACCATTATCACCAAGGCCATGTAGCCAAACTATGGTTGCTTGGTGCCTACCTTTGGGCCTAACCACATGGGTTTTTCCAAATTCAAATGCCCCCCTTCTACCACCTGAAATTTTTCGGGGCACAATTCAAACACAAGGAGGAAATTTGTAGAAAAATCTACTTCACTAGACATATACCAATCCACCATGCATACAATGAAGAACCGGTCGATTCAATCGCCTTAAGAACAATCAAAATACTTGCACAAGCTTGATGGTGAGCTAGCACTATAGACATTACTCTATGAGTAAGATGGAGCAAAGAAGATAAACTAACCAGAACCAAGAGATGGAATTGTGAAGCTCATATTATCCCACCGAAAAGCAGTGGCCAAACCCACCTATTGCACTAGAAGAAGGAGCACTGATCCTGGAATGAAGAAAGAACAGATTGATATTTATTTCACATCAAATTTCAGTTCAGGAAAGTTATTAAATTTCACTGCATTGATATATAATACAAGAATCTACATAAAATATTGCCCAAAAATAGGTACATTACAACAAATTCAACAGAGAGAAGACCTTTACATCTAATCCAAATTACATATCTTTCAAAACCCTTGATGAAAATGGGGTTTGAACTCTAAATAAACTAAGATTATCAATAATAAAAAGTCCCAAGCTGGGAAAAGAATGAAACTTTCAAAAAAATTGGCAAAAAGTAGCAAATTTAATCAAAAAATTAAAAAAAAAAAACAGAAAACAGGGGAAAAGAAGAGATCAAAAAGGGATTTTTCGCGTTTTAAGCATTTCACCTTTGTCCACTGAAACGTCGATTGGATTTGAAGACTCCCAAAAGCAAAGGCTTTAGTTTAGACACTAACAAAGGTGGGGAAATCTCTCCTTTTGGTCCCAATCCGAAGGCCAAATTTTCTCCGATAACTTTGTTTGTATTTTTGTCGTTTCAGGATTAAATTTTGGCTAAACTATCTATTTAGTCACTAAATTAGGGATCGATTATATTCTAATCGCTGAACAAAAATATTATTAATTAGGCCACTAACTTATTTTGATATCAATCAAGTCACCTATGTTAACTTGTTAATGAAATTGCTGATATGATAATTTTTAAATTGTATAATAACAATTTCAACCTCGAAATATATATTTTCTAACAATTTGGTCATAGTTCAAAATATTTCAATAAATTTAAATTATTGAATTATTCTGAATTAAAATAAAATAAAATAAATAAAATCTGTAAATATTTAAGGTTTATTAAATTATTTTTTAATTAAAATTGAGATTAAATTGATAAAATATTTAAATATTCAAGGTTAAATTTATGTTTATGAATTAATGAATAGGAATTTATCTAAATAAAAAACTTCACGGGCTTACTTGAATAAGCTATAGTAATTTAAGGTATCTTTTAATATATGAACCATATTATTCTTTTGAGCATATTGTTTACACGAAAGTACCTATTCATTTTTCTCTTAATTATTTTATAATGTACATAATTTACAGATAAACTGCTCGACTTCGAGTCTTTTAAGACAATAATATTCTATGCGGAAAATAAAATAAAATAAAATAATAATAAAATGTGTACATCGACTCGGACACATGAATTCAATTAACACTCACTCTTAAATTAGAATAATAAGTAACCAGAGTTACCGTCCTGATAGCATAGACATTGCAAATGAAGATGAAGATGAGCTAGGGATGTTGCAGCATTCAACATCCAATCCCATTGCAGCAATTTTCGGCCCGATTTGACAATCCGAATCCTCTCCATCTATCGATAACAGATCGACGACGATCATTTGCGTATTCGGCGGTTCCTCCACCGGCACACTCCCTTCGAGCATCTCGACCACATGTGCCATGCTAGGCCTCAGTTTCGGTTTCTCCTGTATGCACCACAAAGCTACGTGAACCATTCTTTTAACCTGCCTCTCATCAATGCCTCCCGCTTCGACTAGCCGATGATCTACGGCTTCGATCACTTTCCCTTCCCCAAGTTTGTCCCTCACGATCTTAGGAAAATACTGCCATTTCCGTTGAGATTTATCACTGCCGTTTTCAATCACGGTGACATTCCTTTTGTTAGATAATGCAATCTTAGAGTTTGTAAATAAGTTAAAGTGTATCTATCACTGCCGTAGCTATAGACATCGCATTTCTCCGAAACACCGTGCTCCAAGAGCCATTCCGGGGCCAAGTAACCTTTAGTACCCCTGATTGTGGTAATAACCCGGCTCTCGTCTTTTCCCATTAACTTCGAAAGACCGAAATCCGCCACGATTCCTCTATAATTCTCGTCGATAAGTATGTTCTCAGGCTTCAGATCAAGGTGTAATATCCTCGACCGACAATCGTGATGCATGTAAGAAAGTGCCTTAGCTACATCAATGGCAACCCTATACCTTAAATCGAATGACAAACAACCTTGGGGACAGTTTTTGGTTCCGTTTCCGGGGAATATCCAATGGTCCAATGAACCATTAGGAATGAACTCATAAACAATGTACCTAGGCCCTCTAGGAACACAACAATACCCTACAAGACGCACAAGGTTCACATGTTGTACACTCGCAATTGCCGCAACTTCCGATCTAAACTCCTTTTCTCCATGCTCCTCCCCGTCGATTCGCTTCACCGCGACGGCAGTGCCGTCACTAAGAATACCTTTGAATACCGAAGCCGATCCGCCTTGGCCTAAAAGTGCTCGGAAATCATCAGTTGCATCCTCGAGCTCCTTGAGCCTAAACTTTATTGGAACTCCGGCAACTTTCCGAAGAAAACTGTACTCGATTCGAAGCTCTCGACCTTCGGATACCAGTCGTTTCTCCAACAACTTCCGCCGGCGATCGTAACGCCCTCGGATCACAAGACATACAAATACTCCAAGGATCAGCGTGATATCTGCCCCTGCAACGAGGAAGAAAGCCCGGGAAAGTTTCAATGATAAACGAGCGACGACGATAACAACGACGAGGCCTGTGATTATCACAGCTGCTGTTATACTTGCTTTCTTCTCCTCCATTACAACTTCATCGTCGAGTTATTGAATTTTCTGGATTTCATTTGTTCTTTATGTTATGAGAGAAGCGTTCATTATGATATTCAATGTTGAAGATTGAAAAATCTTTTGGATTAGCCAAATGTTGAAGCATGAGGGGTATGATTATTTTAAGGCTCATTGTGTTTAATTTCTTTTAAATACTCCAAAAATTCCTTTTAAAAAATTCAAGATTTTATTAAATATATAATTAATTATAGGTGTTGAACTAAAGAAGTATGTGCTTTTATAATTAGGGACGATCATTTGACTCATACCCGATAGGTTTTGATCTGACCCGATTTTATAGGGTCGATTTAAAAAAAAAATAAGTTTGGATTTGACATTTTGAAGATAACGTCAGGTCGAGTTTGAGTTTAAAGTAAAAATAATTATTACAATCTCTCTATATATATATTTCAATTATCTCCTTAATTTGTTTAATAAAAATAGAATAATTATTATAATACTTCATCTTTATTTGTATTTTTTCAATTAGTTCTCTATTTTATCAAATAATAATGAAAAATGATAATTTTTATTTAGGTCAGATTAGGTTCAGATTTTTACTCTAAAATTCAGGTTCGGGTTAGGCCGGGTTTGGATGGAGGTGTTAAATTTTCGGGTCGGTGCGTATCGGTCATAAACACGACCCATGGTCATCCCTAATTATGGTAAGCAGTTTGGTGTCGCTTAAGTAGTTCTTGAGTTCGAGTCATTGTGTATAGACTCACCCACCAAAGTTAGGTGTGCGATGCGGGTCGATCCTGATTAGTTATGGCACTATCTTCAATTCTTTTGTCCAATAAATATTTAGGTCTTATAACTATAAGTTTAAATATTAGATAAATTAGATATTGCCCAAAAATTTTAAGTTTAAAAACATAATAAATTTTAATATTTTTAAATTTTAATGTTCGATCATGACTATGGGTGACCCAAGCTTTGTCCGATTTGTATTGCATTTAAGTGCAGTCCTTCCACAATTAATTTATTAATTTGCTTTTGCAGCGTACTTGTCTTAACTCTTAATTGGTGTCGAGAGTATAAGATAATAAAAAAAGGGAAAACTATACCGGTAGTCCCCAAACTTTCACCGTTCTCCTGTTTTGGTCCCCAAATTATGTTTTTCTGTAAACTCGTCCCTTCTGTTACATAGTTCTCCTGTTTTGGTCCTCCGACGTTAAATAGCTAAAGGTTTTGCTGATGTGGTATTTTTTTTAAAAAAATTAATCATTTCTCTCTCCTCTTATATTATTTTTATTTAATTTTATTCACTCAATCATGTTGTGACACGTGTCACTACCCTATTACTTGGAAAAAAACCAAAATCCTTAAAAATACATTTGGTGTCGCTGGGATTCGAACCCATGAACACCAGCGCAAAAAGCATGTGCATGAACCAACTATGCTAGGCTACTTACTTAATTTAATTTTACTAACATTTATATTTAAGCTATACAAATTAACCCAAAAAAACCTAAAAATACAACTTGGTGCCACCGAGATTCGAACCTAGGTAACTAGCATGCAAGGCCAACATGTAAACAAGTTATACTAGGCCAACTATTTGGTTTAAATTTTCTAACATATGTATTTAACTTATACAAATTAGAAACAACACATGATTAATGAATATAAAAGGTAGGGAGTAATTCGAACACAATACCTTATTGATAAAATTTTAAATATTTAACCATCAAGCTAAACTAATAAATTGTGCTATTTTAAATTAAATATATTTAACTAAATTATGTTTAAAATTAAAAAATCAAACTAGATTTTTTTACTTTGTTCGATAACAACAAAACTAATTAAATATTTATTTATTATTATAAAATTAATATTAAATTAATAATATTTATGTACGATAGAATATAAATTTTTATATTATATTTAATATAATAAATAAATAATAATTTTATAATAATAAATAAATATTTAATTAGTTTTGTTATTATCAATCAAAGTAAAAAAAATTAGTTTAATTTTTAAATTTTAAACATAATTTAGTTAAATATATTTAATTTAAAAATAGCACAATTTATTAGTTTAACTTGGTGGTTAAATATTTAAAATTTTATCAATAAGGTATTGTGCTCGAATGTGTTGTTTCTAATTTGTATAGGTTAAATATAAATGTTAGAAAATTTAAACTAAATAGTTGGCCTAGTATAATTGGTTTACACACTGGTCTTCCATGCTAGTTAACTAGGTTCAAATCTTAGTGGCACTAAGTTGTGTTTTTAAGGTTTTTTTTTGGGTTCATTTGTATAGCTTAAATATAAATTTTAGTAGACTTGAATCAAGTAACCAGCCTAGCATAGCTGGTTCACGCATATGCCTTTTGCGTTGGTTTTCCTGGGTTCGAATCCCAGCGGCATCAAATGTGTTTTTAAGGATTTTGGGTTTTTTTTCAAGTAATAGGGTAGTGACACGTGTCACGACATGATTGTGTGAATAAAATTAAATAAAAATAATATAGGAGGAGAGAGAAATGATTAAAAATATTAAAAAATGCCACGTCAGCAAAATCGTTAGCTATTTAACGTCGGATGACCAAAACATGAGAACTATGTAACAGAAGGGACGAGTTTGCCGAAAAACATAGTTTGGGGACTAAAGTAGGAAAACGGTGATAGTTTAGGGACCACCAGTGTAGTTTTCCCTAAAAAACATCTAGATATAGATATAAAGTCAAGAAAAATATTTTTTTTAATGTTTGATTAAATTGTTATTTTAATTATTATTTTTTAAAAGTATTTTAATCTTCATCATTTTATTTTAGACCCAAAATGAGTCATCCATAGTTAAAAATTATTAGTCAACAATGACTTGACAGAATGACACGTCCATAAAAAATAATTTTATATAATATTATTAAATTATTTTTTTGGTTGAAATGTAAATCTTTCAAGTTAACATCTTTGCTTATATGTTATTGTCACGTCAACGTACAATGTTATGTAAGTTTGTCATGTTATTTCACGACGTTAATTGTTAGTTAACTAACGATTTTTATCCACGATTGTGCTATTTTGGCTCAAAAAATACGTTAAGGGTTAAAGTGCTTAAAAAAATAAAAATTAGAGTGAATATTCTACTAAACGTAAGTGGCATTTTTTTAGTATTATGCCCAAGATTTATAAGAAAATCTTTTAAGAAAAATATCACAGGAAGGGGAAAAATTCACTAATATCGAAAATAAAAAGGATACAAGAGTATTGTGACTTACATGATTTAACACTAACTCAAAGTATCTATTTATAGTAATAAATATTTGATTACAAATAAAATATACTCGAATTGAATTTTCTACGTTAAATCAAAGTATAACTATGAAAGTATAGTCATGTACATACCTATTTTTCTTTAATTTTATTTTTTTACTAGTTTGATTGCATTATGAACTTTTCGGATCAAAACAATTACATCTTTTAACTATTAGAATAAACACTATGGATTAAATTATTAGTTGTGAACACATGACAAAATCAGTGTAAAAATTGAAGCATTCACAAGTTGTTGCATCAGCAAACTAAGTCAAGACTATATGTGAATAATCAAACTTAGATTGCTTCTTGATTAAAGCAAAGACAAAGTCTCACCCCACTACATCAAATTTCATATTCAAATCAGTGACATTACCTGGAAGAATGTGGTATTATTAATTTGATGTTTTGAGTTGCTTGATTTAATATTGCTTTTATTATTAGACTCAGTTGATATACATGTAATCCTAGTAGTTAACAATATAATACTTTTAATATCTATAAACACCTACTGCCATGTGTTGGGATAAAGATGAATAAGACTGCAGACAACATAACATAAGGGACATCCAGCGATGAGCGTAACAACTCACGCGGACCATTACGCACAAGATCGCTTGCGAATTGCGTGTAACCCTCTCGTCCCGGTCTGGTCGGATGACCGGTCTGAGTGGGCCACACGGGGAAAACCGAAGCGAAACCCGTTAAGGTTCCTCCTCGGTTAACGACCCAGAAAATTTCTTTTAAAGGTTATCTTCTCTAAATGCACATTTAATTCCTATGTGATCACAGCAACGGAAGACAAGCATACGCGAAGCAATAACTCGAACAACCTAAACAAAACAGCCCATTTTTATGTGATTTAACAGGCCGTTTCGAAACACCCTCAAGGTGTATCGAAACGCCTTGACCTAGTCAACATTTCTAAGCCCACACGAGGATGCCGTTTCGGAACGGGGGTCAACCGTTCCGAAACACCCCTCTGGTCAACTTCTCGTGGTCAACGAGAATTGACCGTTTCGAAACACCATAGACCCGTTTCGGAACACCTTCATCTCGCCATTTTCTCAAAATTTCAGTAGCAAAAGTGTACCGAAACGGCCTCTACCCGTTTCGAAACGCTCGGCCAAAAACAAAGGGACCGTATCGAAACAGGGTAACCCGTTTTGAAACGCCCCCTGTCTGCAGACTGGTTTTAGCTGTTTTAAGGCACAAGGGTGCCCCAAAACACCACCAAAACCTCCAACAACACACTAACAACAATTCTAAAGGCAACCCAACATATAAGCATGCTTGAACATCGACATAACAAGGCTAACACTAAGGCACAACATCACAAAGCCATGCATTCATACATATCATTAAAGGGGTTAAGCATCCACATAGCCAACACTTAGACAAACCTAGATAGCAAAATACTAACATGGTTTCAAGCATAGCATACATCCCAAAAGTCGATTTAACAAGCATAAATGAGGAGTCTAACATGCTCCTAAACAACAACCATAGCAATATGATCCAAAAACATCATAACACGATTACATGTCTCATTGTTTGACCATTACATCCTAATTTAAAAGTTTATACTTGGTAGCCAAACAAGCACCACAAGCACACTTGGAGGCCCCCTTCTTGCTCCTAGAAACCCACGAACTAAGGATCTGCATTGTCGAACAAAGAGAGAGCGTAAGCAATAAAGCTTAGTGAGGGTAAGCTCTTTAAAAACAAACCTCAACAATGCAGGGTCCAAGCACGATCTTAGCCAAGGTAAAAGCATAATTACCAAGAATCCTCAAGAGCCACAAGTTAAAGATGCATGAACAATATTCAATTATATGTCATGCTCAACAAGCTCTAATTCACAACATATGTAAACACATATAAGCATCCAAGTAGAAATCACATTCTACGACACATTGATATACATATCAATCAATATTGGCACCTAGCTATGACCCGAATACGCGGATAAACCCGTTGGAACTCTCATCCAACAACCACTTTACCTCACGGTGGGATTACACTCATCATCGGTCTCGCGGAGGGGATTTCACTCATCCTCACGCCCCGTCGATGGGATTCCACTCATCATCGACTAATATAAATACAATTTTCGGACGAACCCGTACTCCTCCTTGGTGACTCAACGCGACCAAGGCCACGCGCGACTTTAGACTCATGTGCGCACACTAACATCCTAATGATCGATCATTTGTACTCAAGCATACTAGTGCCAACATTTAACTCATTTCACATTATTCATTTCAATCAATTCCGTGCTTAGCACGTACTCACCATGACCACAATCATAAACCATTTCCATGCATGCCATAAGCATTACAAATCATGCCTCATCTCACATGTATAACACATTATACATAAGCAATCATATCAAAAATCATACGAGGCTTAAACATCCAAATATAAGTTCATCCAATGGCTCTAGATCAAGTTTAGGATTAGGCTACCACCCTAATCCTAACTCTATGTGAGTCTACCAAGCCCGACCTAGTCCACATACTCGAACCAACCATTTAAAAACCATGTAAAACGTTTAACCACTCACCTAAGCTTCCAAGCTCCAAGCCAAGCAAGCAACCACCCTCAAGTTTCCGGATTTCTTCTCGAAGCTTCTCTGACGCAAGTTCTTGCTTCTAAACAACCTCAATACAATTCAAATAATCCTCAAATCAGCCCAACATCAAAATACCAACCCGGAACACAATTTAAACACAAATTACAATGTTGCAAGCCGTGAACAAACCCCATATTTAGCAATCTCGGACAGCCCCAATACCTCTTCCAAAATCCATGTTTCCAACACCCATTGCACCCACAAATGGTCCCAAATCAGCCCCCAACCATAGTACTACCAATAGCCTATCAATTCTCACCTAAAACAACCCCAAAACTCACCCAAAACCCTCCAAAAACCCTATTTATACCTAAATTTGGGAATTGCTCAAAATCAAGCAAAATTCACATATGTTGTACCATTTGACTCCTATACTTCATAACTAACCATATTAAATCAAAATATTAAGTTTAGCTACACAAAGGCATCATTTTTAATCAAATCTTTTGAAATCCCCATTTTCAAAACTTCAATGAAAATAAAAACTAATGGTACTTTTAAAGAGAGGGAGTTGAGGAGAAGTCAAAAACGGTGTTACCTTTCGAAAATGAGTTGAAATGGAGGAGCTTTTTGATGGAATAGTGACTTGTAGGGAGAGAGCTCTTTTCACGTTGGGTATGAAGAAGAAGAGAGTGAATAGTGAAAAGATGATAGGAAAGGGGATTTAAAATTAAAAGATGGGCAAATTACCAAAAGGCCATTAATGAAGGGCTATCTTCTTTCCTCTTTAAAAACTCTCCACTTTACAATTCCTTCAATTTGGTCCAATTTCAAATATTTATTTTTGAAACCCGAAACTTAAAAGATTATTTTAATTATAAACCCGAGCCCAAATATTATTAAAATATTATTTCACCTAACCCCTAAACCCGGGTGTTACATTGCGTGATACCCTCTGCAAACTGTGAGGGACAGACAAAATTACAAGCAACATAGCATCGCATACGGCAACCACGTGACTACACGTGTGCTCGCTGCGGATGACAAAGCGAACCTAGGACGTCAAATCATTGTCGATCTAATCAACGCACTACGACAACCTGATCATGACACATGTCCGGGTAGTATAAAACGAGACATGCAACAAGGAAAGATCAGAACCATTCCGGACACCATTGTTCACAAAACAAGAGCAACATATGAACTCTGACTTGGAACGGCCATCTCGACCACTGTCGGACCATTGTCTCAGATCTCTCTCTATTTTGTCTACCTCCTGTGCATGATTATGCCAACAATGAAAACTCGAGTCTCCACTAGTTTTGAGTCCTGTATACCAGCAACAATAGACTGAGCATTAAAGTAAGGGCCAAACCATTGTGATCTCACGCAACCACAACAATAGTATCTATTCATACATATGCTTAACCCTTTAACAATGCACACACCTTGTAGAGAGAGCGATTGAATCTGAGTCTCCTAAGATGAATATCATCTGCTTTTCCATTGGGACCACTTGTTAGGTTTGCGTATGCAATATACTTGAAGCACTATTAACCCCTCGTGAATGAAAATATTGCGTCGATTCCAGATATTCCAAAGAAGAACGAGAAGACCTATAAAGTTTTCCTGGTCGCATAAAGAAATAGCATATTCCAGAACCCGTAGAGTGGTCCCAGTGGTAAAGGATGATGTATTTCATCCAGGTGACCCGAGTTCGAGCACCATGTGTGCAAAGTATGTGTGCGTTATTAAAGGGCTAAGAAAATTAAACAGATACTATCTTATAATCACACCAGCATATTAAAAAAAATAGCATATTCCAACCAGGCTCGACACATATGGTTGATTAAAATCATTTATAGAGAAGCAAAACTCAACTACGAAGGAAAACAACTTTGATATATAAGTCTTATAGTTTTAAGGGTTTAATTTAGGATTTAGAGATTAAAATTTAAAATTTAATTTTTGAAGTTTAGATTAAGAATTTAGAATTTGAATTTTATAGCATAAATATACAAGTTTTACATGGTGTAATAAAATTTTACCCATAAATGAATCCTAAAAATATTGTCCCATGTTTGGGCCAAGCCTGGTTAATAAGCCCAGTTGGTGGAATTATTTTTTAGCTATTTTTATGTCTTAATTTACAATTTCTTTTTTGAATTATACAATTTTTGCGCCATGAAATGTTATTTTTTTAGTTTGATATTTAAATTTTCATTTTTGTCTCATTTTGCTCAAAAATATATCGACGTCTAATAATAACATGTTTTTATTTATCATTTTTTGGTAAATTAAAATGAAAAATGATAGTTTAAAGGTCAATTGAAAGGGGAAATAGTTTTAGGGTGTAAAGTGAGAAAATTGTGTACTTTAAGAGAGAAATCGTAAATTAAATCTTTTTATATTTTTATTTTAAGTATAAATTTACTCTATTTATTTTTAGGTACGATAAATATCAAATTTACACATGAATTTTAATTTGGTGAAATTTTACACAATTTTTGTGGGTTCAAATGTATTCATCAAACATTGATTTAAATGCAATTGTACGCACGTAAAGAAATATGTTTTTGTAAAGTGATTAGTGAAAATTGGATCAAATAAAAATGTATAAAATTATATAAAATTAAAAGTTTGTGTATTAAATAACACACTGAATCAAAATCCATGTCTAGTATTGAGATTTATCCCTTTTGAATTTAATTAAATTATAGTATTTTTAAAATATTAAAGGACTGTCGTAAATAATTTAACTTTTAAAACTTTGAGCCTAAAGATAAATCTTAGCTATTTCTTGGACACATCAAAGCCAGCTAATGTTAATTAGACCTCTAATACTCTATTATTCACGATATGCTATTTAAGTGAGAAAAAATAATTAATTTTATTAACAAAATAAATGAAAATCACGTGCATGGGTTGTTAAGAGAACATAAATAAATATATAAATAAAGTAATGGTGTTTAGATTCAATATATAATTAATTTTTTTAACGATATGTTACTGTCCTTCCCAATTTTTTTTGATATAATAATATTTTAAGTATTTTTTAGTTTAAATTTTAGTCAAATAAGATTTTTGTCCCCTCTGTATTTTTAAATATAAAAATTTAATAGACTTTTGTCCCTTCATGTATTTATATATAAAATATTTAAATTACTTGTAATTCTTCCGCATGTTAAACTATAATTAATTGTGTTTAAGTGCATTCAAACTTATAATTTTAAAAATCTTAACCAAATTGGAACTTAGTTAACAAAAAATGTATCAAATATCAATTCGATGGTAAATTAATATGCTTTTATATATTGTATCCTTATCTCCATTATTATAATAATCTTAAATTAATGTCGTGGATTAATCAAATGTCAACTAAATTGAGATATAGTTAAAAAATCTTAAATTATAATTAATATTATTATAAGAATATCTATTATTTATAGATTGTAAAAAAGGAATTTTGAAATAATATTGTATTATCATATAAAAATACATTTCTTCAAAAATAAATAAATAATAAATATATAGAGAGAGAGAGATTTTGGATGATTGGTGATAGAAGGCATTGTTGATTCCGTGGGCTAAAAAGCAAGCAATGACAGAAGAAGGTGACAGAAACAAGATTGTTATGACTTATGAGCTGCAATAACTTTATTAAAATAATATAAAAAACGTGTTTTTGATAATTTCATGCTAATTTATTAATATGTATGTTCGTTTTATGGTCTATATTTAAAGTGTAAGGCTGCTCCTCCGAACAATATCGTCTCTAAAGTTTAAACCCACGTCTTCTCATTGAAAATGCAATGTTGATAATTTCATGCTAACTTTAATTTTATTAATTTGTTAACCAATGTTTTTACAACATCATATTATTTCGGATTGAATATAGTAGACTATCAGATTATTGTCATTTGGGTTAGATAACGTAAATGTTTATTCTGGACAATTGTCTCAACATAATTTGTTTTATTTAATTACTCCAAAATATTATTATTCAATCTATTAAAATATTAAAATATGTATTAAACAAAAAACACCAAATGTAAAATTATTATTATTACCATTGTTGTTGTTATTTAAAGAATATTTATTTTAAATAGAATTTTGCTTTTCCAAGCAATTGCTGCCACGGTTTTTAATTTCCTTTTCAAACTTTTTACTCGACTTGTACTATATAATGTGTGTTTTTCGGGTTCAACGTGATCCCAAGGAAACGTACAAGATTAACTTTTCTTTTCTTAATGTAAAGGGATATCAGTTTTATATTAATTATCCGTTGATTTAATAAGATAAAATATTTGATTTCTTTAGTAATGTAAATGATTAGATTGTAAATATAGTAAATTTAACAGTAAATAATGAATATCTATAATGTTCAATTCAAATTAATTGTCCAATAAATTAAATATCGATTGTTATACTAAAAATAAAAATAAATATAAGTAGGGGTATTCAGGGGGTTAATCGTACGGAAACGACTTGTCAGTACGGTTATCAGAAGTCTCGGTTCGATGTTTTAATCAATCGGATCTTTCTCGTTTAAACCAGCTACCACCGAAACGGTTAATCAATTAACCATGAACCATTTTACATATAATATTAATATATTATAAATGATATACCTATTTATTAATACTAATTTTAATAACTTAAAAATATCAACGCAAAAAAAATCAAATAAAATTTTAAATATTTATAATATTAGGCACGACATTAATATAAGTAGTAATATAAGAAGTCAATAACTCAGTATACTTCGTAACTTAGTAAATAATTACTAAAATTAATTCCTTAGTAAAAAAATCAATTTTTTCGGTTACCATTTCACACAAAATCTTAACCGTAACTGTCTTGCTTAATCGTTAATTTTATCGGTACGATCACTGCACTGTTTGGGTCGAATTTTTCTAAACCAGTTACTTACGATTTAATCCGATTTTTTTTTAAAGAAATTACTATAATATCTCAATTCGAATTTTTATGGACAAAGTGCGAAAAAAAATATAAAAAGGTGGTACGGGTGTTGACATGTTCATTAGATCAAATAAATAAAATCAACAAATATAAGCAGTTTGTTGAGACTGTTAGTTATAACTGTGTGAACAAATATTTTATGGCTTGAGCCTCGAGTCTTTTCAATTTTAAGCAATTGAGATTTCAGAGCTTTGTTATCAAATTTTAGGTGTGTTTAGTTTTTAGAATTTTGTTTTCCAATATGTTTGATGGGATTAAACTATATCATTTAATAATAAAAATATTTTATTTGCATTTTATTATAAAAAGATATTTAAATGGTTTATTATTATTATTATTATTATTATTATTAAATAAGGAAACAAATATTTGGGTCAAACTTTATTAAAGAATTTGAAAATTTTACTGTGATATATGTTTAAATATTTTTCAATAGTTTGGAGTGATTTAATGGTAGTATATGTTTATATTTTTTTTTTGTTTGGTATAGTGCATGTCCATTTTATAGTCTATGTTCGAGATTTATAGTTTTTTCTCTCAGTAATGTCGCCTTCAAGATTCGAACATGAGTTCTATCCTTAGAAGCACAATGTGCCTTGTCATTGCACCAAACACTTGGCGGTAAATAAGTTCCAAGTTTTTTTGTTGCCCTCCCGATTTTCAGGGTTTTGCCCTAACTTATCTGGACCGACATGCGTCACACACCTGACTTTGGTGGGTGAGGCTTATAACGAGAATTTTCTGCATACATAAGGCCTCGAACTCGAGACCTCCTTGAGCGATACCAAGTTGCTTACCACTTAGACCAACCTCGTTGGTTAAGTTTCAAGTTTTTTTAATTAAATAGAGAAGTATTACATTCTTATACCGAGATTCGAACACGTACAAGATGAGACAATATGAGCACCCTTAACCACTAGGCCAATTAGTGAATATCTTAGGTTTTAAAATTTTAATATGCAAAGATTAATAATTGTTTTCAATAAGGGATGATCCAGGAATTTAAGTTTGGTGGTTCACCTATTTACCTTATTAAGAGGTTTAAGGCTTCAAATTCCTCAAGACAATCAATTTGACTACAACAGACTAAATAAGCATAAAAATACATTTTGTTAAAGAAATCTCTTTACTTGAAAAAAGAATTAAAAAAGTAATAACAATCCCCAAATTGATAAAAGCGACAAGAAAGTTGAATTAATAAAGAGATGAGTAGAGGAATTCGAGATCAACCATTCTTTCTTGTCGAATAGAACGTCTAAAGAGACAAGTGTGATATCGTAAAAGTTCTTCCGAGTTTCAAAAACAAAGGTTATCAAAAGTTTGAGCATTTGAGGATTGACCCAAATGTAATTTTTGTAGCAATAATTTTTTTAAGTATGAAAGGTGGCCGAAATATAACCTTACCCATAATTGAGTGACTGAAATGTAACCTTACCCATATTTGAGTGACTCAAATGTAATGTTACCCATATTTGAGTCACTCAAATATATTTTTTAAAAATTGAATGACCCAAATATAATATTACCCATAATTGATGACCTCTATTATAATTTACCTTAAAAATTAATGGTGGCACGTGACCCACACAACTACATACATCCACCCTTGTTTTCAATAACAAGTTTATTTCAGTTATAAGTACGACTACAGTTACATTAATTACAAATAATAATCGTAAATTCAAATAATACATATGAGTAATTAATTATCACAAAATTACAATCGAATTAATGGTCGAAACATATTGAGACAGTTAACAATTAAGACATTGTAAGATTTAAATTAAAATAAAATCTAAGCTAAACGTCCATATATAATAGTTTTTTTTTTTTTATAAACGTCCATATATAATATCTACACACGATGATACGTAAATCTGAAACATCAAAGTTCAAAGGTCCTAGTATAACAACTTTTTGTTATCATATATTAACAATTTTTTATTATTAAATAAAGAGCTTTTATATTTTAAAAAGTAAATAAAAAATTTGAACACACATAAAATAAAACAATATAAATAATTTTTTTATTATTTGATGTTCGTGTTTTACGTAATGACTTTTAAGGTATTCACTTCTTGAGTGACATTTGGATGAGCTTCATCGACGTGAGTATATGGTACAAGTTAGATATGTTTTTCGTGACGGTAATGAAATGGTTGATGCTTTGGCCAAGAGTGTGCTTTTGGCTAGTTTTGTGACCAATTTCTTCGATGTACCACCTACGTGGATTGTTCCGTTTCTGCAGAGTTATGACTCTAGTTCGTAGTTGATTCTTGTTGTTTTTATTGTTTTAGTCGAGTTGACTCCGTTGTTTTCTTTCGGTGTTATCTTGTGTATTTTTTTATTTAAATTTTAAAAAATCATAATAAGATATTAAATAATACGTTTTAGCGTATAATTCTTTGCTAATGAAATCGTACAATTTTACCCCCAAAAAAATCTCATAGCAATAATAGTTTCTTTCACCTAATTCCCCATTGGCCTACAGCTATATATAATGATTAACTAATTTCAATAGTGTTATTCACGCAATTAGTTGGCTTGCTCCATACCTAAACACCTAAACTTTCTTTAAGGAATAGACTTCTTTGTAAAGTTTATTATCAATTCTGTTATTCGTCCGAATTTAAAGACTGTTTCGAAGATTTGAATAGAAATATTGAATTATTATTTTACGAATATATATATATATATTTGAGTAAAATTTATTAATAGTCAATTACTTTGAAGTTTTATTTTTATACAAGAAAGACCCTTTACGATTATAATTTCTTAAAACATTTTACCATTAGCCCATTCCTCTGCATCATAAATTTCAAATATCTAATAAATTTTGATCTAATAGTTTAATCCCTATTAAAGTACGAATGCTTATTAAATGTTTATTCAAACACAGATAGAACTAAAGATGGATGAGCATGTACTCTCAAATTTTGATGTAATAGTAATTTAAAGGTATTAAATTTAAAAATATCCTCAACGTTTGATTGAATAGTCACTTTAGCTTATTTTTTTAAACAATTCAACCCTTAACGTTTCATTTGGGTCAAAATAACCCCTGTGTTGATGAAAATTGTTAAAAAAATTGACGGTAAACAATTTAAAATGACTTAATAGAATGATAAGCCAGTAGAAAAAAATTATTTTTTGACTGATGTAATATTTTTTCAAGTGCACACATTTGTCTATATGCCACTGTCATGTCAGCGTGCACTGCCATATAGGTTTGTCACGTCATTTCAACTCATTTACCGTCAATTGACTTATAATTTTGATCTGTGGAGGGGTCATTTTGGCCCAAAATAAAACGTGAAGGGTTGAATTGCTCCCAAAAAAGAATAAGGACAAAGTAACTATTCAGTTAAACGTTGGGGGCATTTTTAATTTTATACCTAATTCAAAACCCTATAAATTTAAATATTAGACAAATTAGTTCTTGTCTGTTGAATTTTGAGTTGTTTATTGTATTTTAAAATCCAGTAGTTTAATTTCTCTCGAACTTATCCAAATTTACTAATTAGATGAAAGTTAAAATTTCAATTCCTATGTCTATATAAACTCTACTTTCAATCCACATTTCTTGGTATACACATGAAATGTCTCAACGATATATGTATGGAAAATCTTCAAAACTTCAATCCCATGTAGATAAAGCAAATTATATTTTAAAAAAACAAATGTAAAAATAGTTAGATATTATTAAGTATAATAAATAAATCAAAAAATGATATTTAATTATTACTAAAATTTTATCACATTTCTCATTGACTCCGTGAGTTTTTAAAAAATAAGTTACTAAAATATTTATATTTTAAAATAACTTAATTTAATTCTTTTTTAAATTAATTACTTTTAATAATAGTTTATTAGAATATAAAATATAGAAATTAAAAATTTAATTGATATTTATACAAAAAAATCAAGCTTTCTTGGTTATATTTAATCATTTTAAATTTATATTTATAAACCCAATAAATTGTTTCAATGAAAAGGAGAATGTTGTTTTCTTTAAAATATTAAATATTAAGTAATTTTATCTATAATATTTAAATGAATTTTATTAAAAGATTAACATTCGAAAAGATATAAACCACATTAAGAACACTAAAAAATATAGTATTTATTTTATATTCATTACTAATAAAAATATTATAACAATAACTAATATTTTTTCAATTAAAATTATATTAAATATGTATTGTATAAATGTATGAAATACGTATATCTATACTATTATTTCAAAGTTCGATTAAATTACTGATTGAGTTTAACTTGATTGACATGTCGATAGAATATACATGAGAACGTAAAATCAACAACGCTTAAGTGCTTAATTTTCTTCGATGTATGGGTGAAAATAAATCTGAATAATATAGACATTAAAAGGGAGAGGGTGCAGAATGGAACACAATAAGATTGGAACAGTTAATCACAACCAGAACAAGCTATTCTTAGGCAGTTGGCAACTTGGCATAGAAAGCTTACCATATTATTCCTTGTTTATTATACTCAATTTTCCATTATTCTTTTTCTCCTTCTTCTTCTTTCAATTTAAAACAAAATAAAAATAAAAATAAATTCTTTAAACGCCATATATACTAATTTCTCCCCAATCAGAAAAATCAAATTTTCATAACAACAAATTAATTTCTTAAAGCACTCCGAAACAAAAACGAAAACTTCTTCTTCTTTTTTGTTTCTCTCTTCAATCCTCAATCAAAGGTTAGTTAAGCTCTTCATGAAATCGATGATTTTAAGCTTTTGTTTTATTTTTTATTGTATATTTCTGATTGTTTAGATTATGAACAGCTTTAATTTTTGTTGCTTTACGACTCTGTCTTTTTTTTTTGTAATTGTTGTTATTTTTTTTGTTTCTGTTTGGCTGCTGAGAAAAATGGTGGATATATAGACAGGAAGGAAGAAAGACGGTTGAATGTGTGTTTTTTATTGTTTTTAATTTTGATTTTGGAGGTAGAAAGAGTTTGAACTTAGTAGATCAGTTTAAATTTTCCCCTGGAATTTTGATCTTTTTTTTCCCTGCATTTTCTTGCGTTCCAAACAGACTCCTGACTGTTTTGTTTTGTTTATTTACTTTAAAGTAATTTACAACAATGAATAACGCTTGCATTAGATCTTTTTGTTGTTCTTTTCGATTACAATGTTTTATTTGTTCCATTTTATGATTAATTAATTTATTTATGTAAATCCTAATTCAAAATTTTGTTATTTTCCCCTCAACTGTTCCTTTGTTATATATATATATATTTTCTAGAGGATGCTCGGATATTCTGACTGTATTCGTATGTTTTATTTATTGTTTAATTTGTTTTATGTTTTAGTTTGTTTTATGAATTAATCATCTCATTCGTCGACGTCTTCTGCAGTTAAATAGGGATCATGAGATTCAAGAAAGGGACCAGAGTAGAAGTCTTGAGCAGAAAAGAGGTGCCATCAGGCTCCTGGCATTGTGCTGAAATAATCAGTGGCAATGGCCACAGCTATAAAGTTAGATATGAAGGCTATTCCGATGCCACTAACAAGACGATTGTGGAGATGGTATCTAGGAAAGCTATTAGACCTTGTCCTCCTGCACCAGCAGTTTCAGATAATTGGGTTCCTGGTGATGTTGTTGAGGTTTTTGACAACTTTTCTTGGAAGATGGCAACAGTTTTAGCGATTTTGGAGAAAAAGTACGTTTTGGTTAGGTTGCTTGGATCATCTCTGGAGTTTAAGGTCAGTAAATTTGGCGTCCGTGTGAGACAATCATGGCAAGACAATGAATGGGTTGTGATTGGAAAGGTACTTGCTATCTTAATATATGTTCCTCATGCATTTGAAAATTTTAAGTTTTCAAAGCTATTTCAGCATTAACATTTTCCAGTTTAACAGATTTATGTTATACAAGGTTTATTTATGCTCATGTCCATATTTTCATATGCATTCACGTTTTTTGTAAGTTGAGGTTAGCTTGAATATTCTCATTTGCCTAATTTAAATGGCCTTCCTTCATTCAGACAGTAATCCTTCTTGATCTAAGTACTATCTATATTTTCTATATAGTTATGACAAATGTGATATCATATGTTTGGTTTTTGTTCCACAAGCCAAGATATTCATTTATAATTTTTATGTCTACTTGCAGGGTTCTGGCAGTTGTGAAGATGTGAAACATGGTGAAAATTCCACTCTTAGATACAACCAAAAGTCCAGCTCCCGATTTCAAAATACTGTTAGAAGGACAAATAGGCACGTGAAGGATGGATGTGGTCCTGTTAACACAAAGGTTAATTACCAAGATTCTGTTATGGCTTCGTCAAAATCTCTAAAGAGAGGATGCTACTCTCAGGTTTCAGCTGCTGCTGCTGCTGGACAGAAGCTTAGAGCAGTTGAGAGAAATGAAAGATTGTACCGATTAGTTGTTGCAAATCCATCCATTCTTGAACAGGTAGATGCCGTTGCTTTCCCAAGAGATATGTTGGGTGAAAAATATGTACATGCTTCTCCTTACGACAGAACTGGGTTGTCCGACGTGCATGGAGACAGGGGAAAACCAAATGGTGCTGTTGGATGTTATTTTACTGAGCATTTAGAAACGAATGACGCCTTTACATGCTCTGTTGGTAGTTGTAGTGTGAGTAGTAACGGTCTCTATAGGTTACGTCATTGTGTTTCCACAGGTCCTATTGGAGTTGTTGATGGTGAATGTAGTGATGCTGAATCTTTTTGTCCAAGGGGAGACAAGGAAGGAAATTGTCTCCTTTCTACGAAAGAAGAACTGGCTGCCGAGATCCATAAGATAGAGTTACATGCCTATCGTTGCACTTTGGAGGCCTTGCATGCATCAGGGCCTTTAAGTTGGGAACTAGAAAGTATAGTGACAAATCTTCGTCGTTCACTTCATATATCTAACGATGAACACTTGATGGAGCTAAGAAACTTAATTTCCGCTGATAGTTTCATTCCTATAAGATAACAAGGAGTCCCTGTGGCTTTCCCCTTAGCAATAGACTTGGATGAAATATGCTATCAATTTTCCTCGTTAGGTATACAGCTTATAGTGATATATTTTGAAATGAATGTAACAACAGAAACTGAAGACCATTAATTGTTTCCGAGCTAAGCATTGTGTATCAGTTCTTCCATCTCTTCTTGTCTCCCTCGTTTGTACATTTATTTTAGCAAAACAAATCTTTGAGCAATAGCATATCAGGAATTTTCCAACAATTGAGCAGATATCAAGAATGCATTTTTCTGATAGTTCTCTTCTGTATATTTCTTGCTTCCGTATATTTTTTGAGGAAATATGTGTGAAGCATTCAATTTGATGCGAATGTTCTCAGGGTATAGTACTCTGTTTAAAGCATAATCATTCTCAGATTGAGGAAATTATTGATGCTTCCCCCTGTATTTTCCAGGGCTGAAGGAGGCTTAGACACCTTCCTTCCAAATGTCTGAACTCTGAAGATGATTTCTGGGTTTGGCACCTTTCTCTTGCTTTTCTACAGAGGGGCAGTTTTTGTAGGGGAAGTATATTTTTGAGGCACTAATTTCATTAATCTGTGGCCCGCTGGATTCATCTGTTTCAGGTCTCATGTGAGCCCTAGATATCTGTGTTCCTGAAGGATGTAAGTCCAGAATCTTGTGGCTGCCATGGGATGACCTGATATCTGGAATTCTCCAAAAGGTTTCTTTTGGACCTTTATATAAGCTTATCCATGTGTGACATTCTGCTGGGCCATGCATGTTTCACTTTGTTTGCTGCAGTGCAAAGTAATCATGCTGAGATCTTTACTTTTCATGTGTTCTGCATTTTCATTTCATAATCGACTTTTTTTGCTCGTTGATAATGGATGGATTGAAACATTTGAACAGGATTGGTAATGATCTTGCAAAGAGCAAGCATAAGATAAAAATTGAAAAGATCATTGAAGGTGCTCCTTATGTGCAGTTTTTGTCTGTTAAGCCTGAGTCTGCTAAGATCATTGTCAGGCACCAATGAAATCTGTATTTTTTCATTAAGATGCTGCCTCCTAACTTTACATGAGAAAGTAGCAGCTGTTTACCCCTAATTGGAAGTAATAACAAATGGTTAACCATTCATTACATAAAATACATACAACTAGCGCTAGTTTTTTCGTAAGCCACCATTCCAGATCGTAGAGTTATTCGATTCACAATCAAATGAGCATGTTGTCTGTTAAATTACATGCACAAGGAATATTGAATGCGACATGATAGCATTTCCCGGTTGCTGTTGCTTCCTTAGAGAAATGCATCACTGCTGAATTATTCCTTTTACCATGAAAACTGTTTGCAAGGTGTTTCTCATCATAAGTCATGTTGGTTGAAGTAATGATATAGTCTTACCCTAATGAAACTAATTACAATTGATACAATCTGTAGGGACCAGGGTATTTAGTATTCAAAATTTATGTCCATTGTTCATCTTGCCAGGGAGGATTATCCATAAGCCGAATCAAATCCATTCTGGTTTTATATGGAAAGAAAAAGAGAGATGTGCAAAAAGTGCAATATGAGACGGTATCTTCTGGTATCCTTAGCATGAAGAAAGAGTATTAGCCTGGAACATTGCTTGTGTTTGAAACATATATGGGCACTTTTTTCTACTTCTGGATCCATTTCGGTTGCTTGGATTTGAGCATATTCGTTAAAGTTGCATGGATATTGTCCAGTTAAGACTCCTAGATATGCGGTCAGAGTTGGAAGAAAATCTTGAAATTGAGGGAGATTGCTAGAAACTGCTGCAGATGGAGTTATCTGGCAAAGCTCTGGGAACTTTTATATCTGCCTATCCTTGAAACTGATGGAGGAACAAATTACTAAACTTGTCTTGGAATAAGTTGATTTGTTCCGTATGTGTGTGACGAAACTTTCATATCCCCGAGGCACTGATGAGTGTGGAGTTTTATGTCGTCTCCCCTCAGAATTTCATGTCCCCTTCTCAAGCATGGTTTGATCTCTGCCGGGCTGTTCTGTTATCACTTTTCCTCTTTCTCTTGCACTAGATTTTAGTCTTTCATACAGTTTCTTTCTCCCATTTTATTCCAGGTTATTTGGTTGGGTCACTCAGCTAGTGCTTGCTTCAGAATTGATTGTTTTGTCTGCCAACTCTCAACGAGAGGGCTTATGTCCGAGACAAATGCAACTGCCAGAGCTTTGGGAAGATTATTTACAGGTATTGATAGCTAAAATTAGCATATGGCAATGGATGTGGCATTTTTCTTCGTTGTAATCTTACATTTTAGATGCTATACGGAGCCATGAAGTTATACATTAGAATTTTGAGATGCATGATTTAGAATCCTTACTTGTCATCACCTTCTCTTCTGTTGCATTTCATTGGAAAAACATCCTGTTTGTCATGGCAGATCTGTTATATATAAATGTCATGTTCCTATATTTTCCCGTGCGCTATTCGTGTTTAAGGTTTTATATAAATTTCGATTTGTTAATATCTGTTATATGGAATTTTGAGACATTCGTATATTTGTATCGTGTTTGTGTAATTTTTTCACGCCGTGTCTAGTATTACAAAATCCTGTTCCGACATATCTTGCTTATTCAAGCTGTCTTTACATTAACTTGCTCTGCTGAATCCTATTCAGACACCATCTGTCTCTATATTGTTTGTGCGACTGCACTTAAATTTCAAATTCTTGTATTTTTATGGCTTCAGATGTTTTTCCAGGAATACTCGGAACCGATATATACTCGAATACTGGTATCAGGCTATGATCGTTTGAGGACCTTCCAAATACACAAAGAGCCTTTCGTGGCGGGTTCCGATCCGACTTGATTATGTGCTTGATCTTGTTTCCGTAGGAGCAAATGACCTTCGGGTTTCATATCCATGTCTAACTGCATACCTTTTCTACCACTTAACAATGCTCATAAAAATGCTAGAATATACTGGGAAAAATGACTGGAAATAATAATTAAAAGCTGAGATATGAACCATACATTATTGTTTTATAAAATAAATAAGAGTAAAGACAGAAGGTTGGATAGTAATAGAGGGAAATATAATAATAAGAATCAGGTACTGCATAGGACTATTATGGACGTCACATTTTTAACCTAATTTTTTATTTATAATATTAAAATTTAAATATTTAATTTTACTTAAAAAATTTAGTGTCTTATTCTATTAAATCAATTGATTATTAAATCAATTGATTATTGATACCTTTCTTCTTATATTTAAAAGAAAAAGTGAACAGGGTTACAAAATAGAAAGTAATAACGAAGATCTCACGAAGTAATTATTACCTTAGAAGGACATATACTTGGGATCTGCTAGCTAAATTGTGACTTTGTAAGTAACTACATCTTATTATTGGCTAAAAGGGTCACTTTTACATTTGTAGTAGAATATATTAATTTCGTTCTTATGATATTTTCGCATCAATTTAATCTCTGAAATATTCTAATTGTATCACCGTTTATCCCTTAGCTGACGTAAGCTAATGTTGACTATTACAGTGGTGACGTGGCGGTTTAAGATGACGTGACAGAGAACAAAATTGATTTTTCAAACGAGTTTGAAAGTAAAATTAATTTTTTGTCGAGTACGAGGGCAAAATTGTTTTTTAAGTAAAAACACAAATTTAAGAAAATATTAAAATACTAAGATAATGTAAAAATAATTAAACATTTAAAAATGTTTTATTAATATATGGCTAAAAATAATAAAAATTTAAAAAATCTAAAAATAAATAAAATGTATAAAATTAAAATATCAGAAGCTATTAAATTATAAAGGCTAAAGGGTTACTTTTGTCCCATGTAGTAGTCGTAATTTATCGATTTCGCCTCTATGGTGTTTTCGTATCAATTTAGACTTTGAAGTAATTCAATTGCATCATCGTTTGCCCATTGACTGACAGAAATCAATGTTGATCGTTACGGCAGTGATGTGGCAGTTTGCGATGATGTGGCAGATGGTAGAATTGATTTTTCAAGCGAGCTCGAGGGTAAAATTCATTTTTGGTTGAGTACGAGGGTAAAATTAATTTTTAAACAAAAATATGAGTAAAATACAAAAATAACATTAAAAATAATAATAAATAATTTTTATTAATATATGACTAAAAATAAAAAATAATTAAAATATCAAAAAATAAGTAAAAATTATAAAATTAAAATATTATTTATAAATTATTAAATAATTAAAATTTAAAATATTTATAAAGTATTAAAAAAATATAAAAATCTTCATTAAAAAGTTAGACGATTTAAATTTTCTCTCTCTTTACAAAAATATAAGTAAGAAAGAATTTTAAAGTACGGTTAATGCGATTTTCTTAACCAAATAATTTTTTTTTACCTTTTTTAGAGCTCCTATCTATCAATACTAAAAAAATAAATTTTACTGTGTAAGTCTAATTTCTAAATCACAAATTTTAAACCCTAAAATTTATACACATACTTGTATGATTCATACTCACTTTATATTGATAAAATTTTCAATTAGGGTTTAGGATTTAAAATTTGGAGTTTACACATTTATTAATTTTCTTAAACATTTATTTACTTTAAACAGTAGTTTTTGCTCTTTAACTCAAATTAATGTTGCCATTGTTAAATGTTAATGTTAATTTCCTTTTTCTGAATTAATATATTATATTCATCTCATAAAAAAAGAAAAAATATTTCGAAAAGTAGAATCTTGCAAACCCTAAATCTAAGAAATCTTCAGAAAGACTGCAAATCAGATTCAATGAAAATTAGGGTTTTGAGTACATACAAAAAAAAAAAGGAAACCCTTGCAAATTAAGCTATCAATCCCCCCCCCCCCCCCCCAAAAAAAAAAAAAAACTGAGATTTTATGATACAATCGAACTTAAAAGGGAAAAAGAGCATTGACTGGATCTGCCAAAGTAGATTCAGTCGTCACATTTTCTACCCTATATAAAACCATCACCATGCACACACAAAACACATAAATCACAAGCGCAACACAATGTCGTCGAGCAGCGGCAGCAATGTGGAGCCAAATTTCCAGAAAACAGTCTTGGAGAGGGAAGTTCTTGATGGGCAGCTGCATCTGAACGAGAGCGACTTCGATGCATACATCAAGCCGTACATGTCGCCGGGACACATTTTGAATCTTGCTGTAGTCGGAGGCAGTAGCTCGATTATAGCTTTCGACGTGAAAACGGAGAGGCCCTTTCCGGTGAAAATCAAAAGGCGTTGGGATGGCTATTTGCTGAAGGGGAGTGGAGTCTCTAAAATGATTCAGCAAAACATATTAGTTGCAGGTCATGTGGTTTCTTTTACTTGGCTGAATGGTGGTTTGAGTGTTTATAGTACTAATTAATAAAGTCATATTTGTCGATGATTAATTTAATTAGCTTTTTTATTTTTCTTTTTAGCTATGATAGGAGAACAAATCAATGAATGGTGTATGCATTTCATTCTTCGATAAGAAAAAGGATGAATAAATTATCTATATTTATAGGTTTTTGCTTGGATTTTTAATATCAGTTCGTATATCGTATTAAGTTTTATAATTTATGGTAATTTAAGTTTTATAATTTGTTGCTGTATGTGATTTGGGGTTTTCTGGCTTTACCCATCCCAATAATTATATTTTTAAAAAAAAGTTCTATTGAACGGTTATATTCGCTCAATCAAAAAATGTGTAATTTATTTGATTTAGTGTACGTTAATAACTAAAGATTAATGTTGGTTTATCTATTGAGGTTGTGAATAGTTTAAATTAGGTGTGAGGATGTGCTTAGGGCTGTAAACGAACCGAACGTTCAGTGAACTGTTCGTGAATCGTTCAGTGAACTGTTCGTGAATCGTTCAGTGAGAAGTTCGTTTAAGTTCGTTTATTTATTAAACGAATGAACATGAACAAGATTTTTTTTGTTCATTTAATTAAATGAACGAACACGAACAAATGGCTTGTTCATTCATATGTGTTCGTGAACATTCGGTACTTTGTTCGTTTATGTTCATTTATGTTTGTTCGTTTATGTTCATTTAAATTTATTCACATATGTCTAGGGGTGTTCAATATTTGGTTAAACCGAACTAACCGATCGAACCAAAACAAAATTGGTTAATCCACTAACTACTAAATTTTTTTGAGTTATTCAAAATTTCATTTTAGGCTTAAGGGTACCAAAGGCCCCTGAACTTTTTTTTAAAAAATCAATTAAGCTCTTAATGTTTTTTTGCACTCAAGGTCACCCTCAAGCCTCAAATTTTAACCAATCTAACCCTTTGACCGACGGAATCCGTCATTGACCGACAGAATCTGTTAAATTCTTAAACATGGACCGTTTATATGCCACATCACCTGCCAAATATTAAACATTTATTTATAAACTAATGACGTGGATTAAAAACGCTGACGTGGATTAAAAAATATTAAAAAACAAAACACTTATTAAATCCTAACCCTAACATTATATCCTTCCAAAACTTGAAATCCAAAAAGTGAAAATCTGCAGGTTTAGGGAAGATCCATTTTGATTTTTTTTCTCTTGCATATCGTGAAATTCTCCTGGCTTGATTGCAAGATCTTAATAGGTGAGTATTCAAATTTCATTTTTTCCTAATTAGTTATCTCTCTCGCATCTCGCATCTATCGCCATTATTGAAAAATACATGTTTTGAAGATGACGACCTCGTCTAGTTCATCAAACTAAGGAGAAGTTGTGTTTTGTGATTGCGGTCTAAAATATCGTATGTGAAAAACATGAAAAAGAAAAAATGCTGGAAGAAGATTCTTCGGTTGTTCAAATTATAAAAATTCTTACTGTAATTTTTTTTGGTGGTGTGATGAAAAAATGTCTGATAGAGAAAAAATTCTTATAAACAAATTGAAAAAAAGAAAATAATGAGTTAAGGAAAGTGAGTCGACCTAATGAGAAAGTTTAACAAATGAAGCTGAAATTGGAATTGATGCAGAAATAACTGGTTTTAGCTATCGGGCATGCTCATACATTTAGGAAGAAAAAAATTTATATTTTGTAGGAATGATATTTGGTTGAATAATATATGTAGTATTTGTATTAGTGATTATGTCTTAGGTTAGCATATGGATTATGAGTTGTAAGAAGTTTGGTTTAATGCAAAACCATGCTCTTTGTGAACAAAGATGTTGAATGTTGGCCTTTAGCTGTTTTTTAGAAGTTCCTATGCATTTTGTGGTTTAATGAATGAATTAAAGTTTGTGAACAATCTTGATATTTTTATGAACTGTAACATTTGGATGTTCAATATGCATTTTTTTGTTTAGTGTAAGGATTAAGGATTGCTGCTAGAACATGAACAATATTGGTTAAACACAAAAGATAAAGATGTTGAATGTTGGCATTTAGTAGTTTTTTAAAAGTTTCTATATATTTTGTGGTTTAATGAATGAATTAAGGTTTGTGAACAATCTTGTTTAGTGTATGGATTAAGAATTGTTTATGGTTAAATACAAAAGTAACTGTTTATAGTTTTAGGGTTTGGATGTTCAATATGTATTTTTATGAATGGATTAAGGATTGTGAACAATCTTGTTTAATGGAACATGAACAATATTGGTTAAACACAAAAGTAATTGTTTATGAACTAATTTACACCGGTATAAGATAGTGTTGATTGTTTAGTAAATTAAAGAACTGATTTACACCTCTGTAAAATAATGTTGATTGTTTAGTAAATTAAAGAACTGATTTACACCGGTGTAAAACAATGTTGATTGTTTAGTAAATTAAAGAACTGATTTACACCGGTGTAAAACAGTGTATTGTTTATGTAACACCCCAATTTTGGGCTTAGAAGTTTTGGGTTTGGACCGGGCCGGTCGGGTTGCGGTTCGAATATAAAAAGGTGATTTTTAGGAAATCCTAGTTCGGGTTGCATTAAAAACATGGAAAAATGTCTTAAAATCCTCTTTTATTATATATAAAAGGATGATGAAATCAATTTTACAAAATGAGGTTTGGAAGAGTGACATTTTGGGTTAGTGACTAAAATGTAATTTTTGAAAACTGGGTGACTGTTTTAAAAAGGATTGAAACTTTGAATCTTTAAGGAGCTATTTACCCAAAGGAGTTCCTCCAGATTTTTCTGAATATTAATCAATTTAATTAATGGTTTTTAATTAAGTGCAAAAGGAGGGAAAATAAATTTTTTTGGCATTTTAACTAACTTTGTCTAAATTTCCATTTTCTTTTCTCTCAACTTTTCTCTCAACCCAAACACATTTCTCCAGAAAATTTCCCTCCGATTTTGACATCCAAAGATTAGATTTCAATCCTCATTTGATCTCTAATCATTTCTTCAACAAAACCTTAACATTTGCTTATTGTTTTTTCAAGAATCTTGGTTCCAAAAAGGGAGAAACTCAAGTTTAGAGGGGAGACATCTTCGGATCTTTGTGGTGGTGATCCGGAAGCTTGATCGGTGTTTCGGCAAGTTGCGAAACGGAATCGGTGAGTGGATTTTGGTTTTCAGCTTTGAAACCAATGTTTTGAAGGTTTGGGAGCTTAGTTTAAGTCTAAACAACTTTGCTAAGTTCAAGAGTAAGTTTTCGGAAAAACTCTCTTGTTGATGAACCATGAGTTGGTTGAATGCAATGTGATTGGTTTGCATGATTTAAACTCTGTTTTGAAAGCATGTTTTAGCATGTTTATTTGCTGATTTTATAAGCCATGTGTTGAAGGATGCTCAAGGTAAGAGATCCTTGTTTTGAACATTTGATAAAATGTGGTTTGTTGCATAATGGTGCATGATGATTAATGGCTTTGTTAAATGCTTTAAAACAGTGGATTATTATTGTTAAATGATGTATATTGGCAAGTGATGTTTTGAGAATGGCTAAGAACACTATGGTGGTTAAAAGTCCATAGGTGGTTCTTGTGTTAAGAACAACATGGTGGTTAAAAGTCCATGGTTGATTCTTGTGTTAAGGTCACAAAGGTGGTTAAAAGTCCTTGTGTGGGCCTTGTGTATTGTAAGGTCACAAAGGTGGTTAAAAGTCCTTGTGTGGACCTTGTGTATTTAAGAACACCATGGTGGTTAAAAGTCCATGGGTGATTCTTGTGTTAAGGTCACAAAGGTGGTTAAAAGTCCTTGTGTGGGCCTTGTGTATTGTAAGGTCACAAAGGTGGTTAAAAGACCTTGTGTGGACCTTGTGTATTTAAGAACACCATGGTGGTTAAAAGTCCATGGGTGATTCTTGTGTTAAGGTCACAAAGGTGATTAAAAGTCCTTGTGTGGACCTTGTGTATTTTAAGAACACCATGGTGGTTAAAAGTCCATGGGTGATTCTTGTGCTAAGGACACAATGGTGGTTAAAAGTCCATGTGTGGTCCTTGTGAATTGTAAGATCACAATGGTGGTTAAAAGTCCATGTGTGGATCTTGAGTTGATTGTATCTTGAGATGGAAAATGATCATAATTATCACTTGTGGCCAATATCACAAGTTAATAATTTGAAGCATGAAATGCTTGTTTTATATGCTTATGTGCATGGTTAAATGTTGATTTGAACTAAGGTTTATAAAAGTGTTTTATAAATGCATTATTGAGTTGTTTTAAATGAGCATTCCTCACTAAGCTATTTGCTTACGCTCTCTCTTTTCTTAAACCAATAATGCATAGCATTAAAGTACTTGAAGGGACAGCAAGAGGTCAAGAATCCAAGTGAAGAACTAAGCTCATGTATGGTGAATGTTTTCTTACCACTATTAGCTTTTGGGCATTTGGCAATGGGGAACCTATGTTGTTTTTGGGAGATGTTTTGGACTCCCTAAGTTTGTTTAATGTTGTTGTTGATGATGGAACACGTAATTGGCCTTTGTGAAGTTGGTTTGGTATTATGGTGCTTGAATGGTTTTCTACATAAGATGCATGCCTTTAGAATTGGGGTTTTGCTTAATTGATGCCATGTTTGAGAATGGTTGATGCTATTATGTTCCTTGTGCATGTAATGACTTGCTGGTATAATTTGGTTGCCTTTGGAGCATGTTTGATGGGTCAATTGTATGATAAACCAGCAAAATTTCTGCAATCTGGGCAGGCCGTATCGGAACGGGTGCTACTGTTTCGGAATGGAGGCCTGAAATGGCCTAGGCGTTTCGAAACGGGAGGAACCGTTCCGGAACGAAAATGCTACTGCCAAGCCCTGTATCGAAACGTGTTTCGGAACGGTCCCGCGTTTCGGAACAGGTCCTCCCTGTTTCGGAACACCCGACCGTTGGGCACTGAAATTGTTGGTTAAATGTTTTGAAATCTTTGCGTTTTGGTCCTGAATCTAGTTTATGCAATTGAATGAGTTCGAGATGTCCGTTTGAGATGAAATTTGGCAGAGAAGCATGAAACATGACTAATTTCATAATGGTAACACAAAAATGGGTTAAGTCCTTTTGATTTCCAGATTTTACATTTTGGTCCCTAAATTCATGTTTTGTGCAATTAAGCCCCTGAATGTTTCCGAATGCGCTGATCTTTGAGTATGCTGATTGTATGATCATATCTAGGGTTAATGTGCATTTAGTCAAGATTAAAAAGAAAAAAAAGGGTCGTTAATCAAGGTTGACTTTCGAGTTGACTTTGGTTTTCCCCGTGTAAACTTCTTAATTCGGTTCAACCGTCTGGGCCGGGTTAAGGGGGTTACATTTGGTGGTATCAGAGTTGAGTTCTCGAGTAATTGGGAACTGATGAATGGGTGTTAAGTGCTTGAATGCTTTGTATGCTTGTTGAGTGAAAGCATGTTGTGTGAGATGTAAGCATGTTACAATTGTGGTGTATGCTGTGGTGAAAGCATGTTAGGGGGACCCATTGCCAAATCAAAGCTAATGTAATGATTTGTTTTTAATTGGAAATGAGCTTGAGTACTTGGATTGCTTACCTTGCTGAGCCTGACTTTGTTTGTTGCATTATGATTGCATTGTTAGTGAATGGCACCTCGTAGAGAATTGAGGGTTAATACGCGAGCTATGGCTCAAAACAAGAATGAGGAGAATGCTGAAAATGTGGTGGATTTACCTCCTCCGCCTGGTGGTGGTGGTGCTGGGGGTGAAGGAGCTGCAGATGGTGCTGGTGCTGGGGGCGCTGGACCTGAAGCTGGTCAGGGGCAAGCTGTTCTTGACATGACAATGCTGGTACAAGCTATTGCTGGAGCTTTTCGAGCAGCGGTAGCTGGAGCTCAAGGAGCTGGGCATCAGGGAGATGCTGGAGTTAGACTACCTTTGGAACGTTTGCGCAGTTTGGGAGGGACTGAGTTCCGGGGTTTGTCTGCAGAAGGTTCGGAGTCTTGGTTGGAAAGTACCAAGAGAATCTTGGGTCAAATGAATTGCACTGATGTGCAGAAGCTGGGATGTGTGGTATCATTGTTGCAAGATGATGCGTACACTTGGTGGACAACCACTATCTCTGGGATGGCGGATGCTGATGTGACTTGGACGTTCTTTCAGAACGCGTTCAAGAGGAGATATCTAGGTGTGAGGTACCTAGATGAAAAGAAAAGAGAATTCATGTCTCTCACCCAAGGGAGCATGTCTGTAGCTGAGTACGAGGTTCAGTTTGTTCGACTCAGTCAGTACGCACCTGAGCTTGTCCCGGATGAGCGGGAGAGGTGTGAAAGGTTCTGTTATGGTTTGGTGACGGAAGTAAAGACGTATATGCTGGCTGCTGAGTGTAATGATTTTGATGTGCTGGTTGGCCGAGCAAAGGAAATTGAGATGAACTTGGGTTTATCTTCTAAAAGTGCTGTTTCTGGTGCTGGTAAGCGAGTTGCTGAGTATAGTTCCGGTGGTGGACGGAACAAGAGGGGACATGATCAGAAGTATCAGTCTTCAGCTAAGCGAGGTGGTGGTGCGCCTGCTCAGGGAGGCAAGGCGAGAGCGGATCCGAGCGCATGTTGGACATGTGGATCGCGTGGCCATATGAAGCGTGATTGTCCTCGAGCTGTGAGGGAGGTGCAGGCTCCTGTTGTGGCGGCTGGTAACTCGTGATGGAACTGTGGATCTACGGATCACATGAGGAGAGAGTGTCCTCTGTTGGCTGGTGGTGGCCAAGGACGTGCTCCTGTTGTTGCTGCACCACAGAGAGGTCGTGGGCACGGCCGTGGTAATTTCCAGCGGAGAGAAGAGGGTGGACGGAATGTGGCTCATGTTGTAGCTGTTCAACTTGAGGGTGGCGGCCATGCGAGAGTGTATGCTTAGAGGGAGGGGAGAAATGACACGGATGTGATCGCAGGTACTTTTACTTTGCAATCCTTGTCATTACTTTCCTTGATTGATTCTGGATCCACACACCCATACATATTGCGTGAGCATGCTGAATTGCTTGGTTTGCCTGTTGAGTCTTTAGATGTTGGTATGCGTGTCACTAGTTCTTTTGGTGAGACTGTTGTGACTCGAAAGCTTTATAGAAGATGTCTTTTGGTTGTGCAAGATCATATCTTTCCTGTTGATCTTATGGAGTTGCCTTTCTATGGTTTCGATGTAATCCTTGGTATGGATTGGCTTGTTGAGCATCGAGCTGTAGTGGATTGTGAGAATAAGCGAGTTTCGTTGAAGCTTGCGGATGATTATGAGGTAGTTGTGGTTGGTGAGAATGTGAAGTTTCTTGCCAATGTGGTGTCTACATTGGAGGCGAGCCGGATGCTGAGGCAAGGTTGTGAAGCTTACCTAGCTTTTGTGATGAATCCTAGTTCTAAGGAGTTGCGTGTGCAAGATATTAGGACGGTACGAGAGTTCCCTGGTGTGTTTCTTGAGGAGTTTCCTGGATTGCCTCCTAGTCGCGAAGTGGAGTTTGGGATTGAGCTGTATGAAAACACAACTCCATTGTCCATTACCCCTTATCGAATGGCACCTAAGGAGTTGAAAGAGCTGAAGATGCAATTGCAGGAGTTGCTTGATCGTGGTTTCATTCGGCCGAGTGTGTCACCTTGGGGTGCACCAGTTTTGTTTGTGAAGAAGAATGATGGTACTATGAGAATGTGCATTGATTATCGTCAGCTTAACAAGTTGACTATCAAGAATCGGTATCCATTGCCAAGAATTGATGATCTTTTTGATCAATTTCGGGGAGCAGCTATGTTCTCTAAGATTGACTTAAGGTCAGGGTATTACCAGTTGAAGGTGAAAGATGTGGATGTGCCTAAGACAGCTTTCAGGACGAGGTATGGGCATTATGAGTTCCTTGTGATGTCGTTTGGTTTGACAAATGCTCTTGCAGCTTTCATGGACATGATGAATCGTGTATTTCATGAATACCTGGATAAGTTTGTTGTGGTGTTCATTGATGATATCCTCGTGTACTCGCGTACTGAGGAGGAGCATGAAGAGCATCTGAGGATTGTGTTGCAAGCTTTGTTGGAGAATCAGCTTTATGCCAAGCTGAGCAAGTGTGAGTTTTGGCTTAGGGAAGTGGTGTTTCTTGGTCATGTGGTTTCTGCTGAGGGGATTCGTGTTGATCCTCAGAAGATTGAGGCGGTGATGAATTGGAAGGTTCCTAAGTCTGTTCATGAAGTCCGTAGTTTCCTTGGTTTGGCGGGTTACTACCGGAGGTTTGTGGATGGGTTTTCAAAGATTGCTGCACCTTTGACGAAGTTGTTGCAGAAGGATGTTAAGTATGAGTGGACGGAAGCAAGACATCAGGCTTTTGAGAAGCTCAAGGCAGCTTTGACGCAAGCTCCTATCTTGGTTCAACCTGAATCAGGGAAAGAGTTTGTGGTGTTTAGTGATGCGTCCTATGTTGGTTTGGGATATGTGTTGATGCAAGAGGGTAAGGTGGTGGCTTATGCATCACGACAGTTGAAGGTGCATGAGCGCAATTATCCTACGCATGACATTGAGTTGGCTGCGGTGGTTTTTGCTTTGAAGATCTGGAGACATTATTTGTATGGTGAGAAGTGTACTGTGTACACGGATCACAAGAGTTTGAAGTATCTGATGTCTCAGAAGGAGTTGAATCTTAGGCAGCGACGTTGGTTGGAGTTGCTCAAGGATTATGATTTGACGATTGAGTATCACCCGGGTAAAGCTAATGTTGTAGCGGATGCCCTGAGTAGAAAGGTAGCTGTTGAGTTGAGGGCTATGTTTGCCAGTTTGAGTATTTCGCATGATGGTGGTCTTGTGGCTGAGTTGCAAGTGAAACCATCTTTGGTTCAGTTGATCAAGGAAAAGCAGTTGTTGGATGATTCCTTGGTACCGCATGTTCAGGATATTGCGGAGGGTAGGCCTTCAGATTTTTGTTTTAATGATGATGGAGTGTTATGTTTTGGGAGTCGGATAGTAGTGCCCAATGATGCTGAGTTGAGGCGTGCTATTCTGACTGAAGGTCATAGTAGTCCTTTTGCTATGCACCCTGGTAGTACTAAGATGTATCGTGATCTTCGTGATGAGTACTATTGGGTGGGTTTAAAGAAAGATGTTGTTGAGTTTGTGAGCAAGTGCATGGTGTGTCAGTGAGTTAAGGCTGAGCATCAGTTTCCTTCAGGATTGTTGCAATCGTTGAATATTCCTGAATGGAAGTGGGAAAGGATTACCATGGATTTTGTATCTGGTTTGCCTTTGTCGCCATCGAAGAAGAATTCGGTGTGGGTGATTGTGGATCGCTTGACGAAGTGTGCGCATTTCTTGCCTGTGCATACTACGTATTCTTTGGATAAGCTTGCGGAGTTGTATATTGCTGAGATTGTGCGGCTGCATGGTGTGCCTAAGTCGATTGTGTCGGATAGGGATCCGAGGTTTACATCGCGTTTCTGGCAGTGTTTGCATCAGGCTTTGGGTACACGGTTGAATTTCAGTACATCTTCTCATCCTCAGTCGGATGGTCAGTCCGAGCGTGTTATTCAGGTTTTGGAGGATATGTTGAGGTGCTGCGTGATTGAGTTTCAGGGCTCTTGGGAGAAACATTTGCCTTTGGTGGAGTTTGCCTATAATAATAGTTATCAGGCAAGTATTCAAATGGCACCTTATGAAGCTTTGTACGGGAGGAAGTGTAGGACTCTTCTGTGTTGGGCTGAAACGGGTCAGAAGTTGGTTTCGATGCCAGCGTTGTTGAAAGGAACCACCGAGAAGGTGAAGCTCATTTGTGAGCGCTTGAAGGCAGCTTTTGATCAGCAAAAGTCTTACGCGGATCTGAAGCGTAAGGAGATTGAGTATGCGATGGGTGACCGTGTGTTTTTGAAGGTTTCGCCTTGGAAAAAGGTGATGAGGTTTGGCCGAAAGGGTAAGTTGAGCCCTAGGTACATTGGACCATACGAGGTGGTTGAGCGTGTGGGTCCTGTTGCGTACAAGTTGAGGTTACCGCAAGAGTTGGAAAAGATTCATGACGTGTTTCATGTTTCTATGCTTCGGAAGTATAGATCGGATCCTTCACATGTGATGCCTGTGGAAGATGTGGAATTGAATCCGGATTTGACCTATGATGAGGAACCGATGAAGATTCTGGATTCGGATAGTAAAGTTCTTCGAGGCAAGACCATTGAGTTGGTAAAGGTGTTGTGGAAGCATCGTGGTGTTGAAGAAGCCACGTGGGAACGGAAGGATGACATGCTGAAGCAATTTCCGTACCTCTTTCCTTCAGGTAAATTTTGAGGACGAAATTTCTTAAGGGGGGGAGAGTTGTAACACCCCAATTTTGGGCTTAGAAGTTTTGGGTTTGGACCGGGCCGGTCGGGTTGCGGTTCGAATATAAAAGGTGATTTTTAGGAAAGCCTAGTTCGGGTTGCATTAAAAACATGGAAAAATGTCTTAAAATCCTCTTTTATTATATATAAAAGGATGGTGAAATCAATTTTACAAAATGAGGTTTGGAAGAGTGAAATTTTGGGTTAGTGACTAAAATGTAATTTTTGAAAACTGGGTGACTGTTTTAAAAAGGATTGAAACTTTGAATCTTTAAGGAGCTATTTACCCAAAGGAGTTTCTCCAGATTTTTCTGAATATTAATCAATTTAATTAATGGTTTTTAATTAAGTGCAAAAGGAGGGAAAATATATTTTTTTGGCATTTTAACTAACTTTCTCTAAATTTCCATTTTCTTTTCTCTCAACTTTTCTCTCAACCCAAACACATTTCTCCAGCAAATTTCCCTCTGATTTTGACATCCAAAGATTAGATTTCAATCCTCATTTGATCTCTAATCATTTCTTCAACAAAACCTTAGCATTTGCTTATTGGTTTTTCAAGAATCTTGGTTCCAAAAAGGGAGAAACTCAAGTTTAGAGGGGAGACATCTTCGGATCTTTGTGGTGGTGATCCGGAAGCTTGATCGGTGTTTCGGCAAGTTGCGAAACGGAACCGGTGAGTGGATTTTGGTTTTCAGCTTTGAAACCAATGTTTTGAAGGTTTGGGAGCTTAGTTTAAGTCTAAACAACTTTGCTAAGCTCAAGAGTAAGTTTTCGGAAAAACTCTCTTGTTGATGAACCATGAGTTGGTTGAATGCAATGTGATTGGTTTGCATGATTTAAACTCTGTTTTGAAAGCATGTTTTAGCATGTTTATTTGCTGATTTTATAAGCCATGTGTTGAAGGATGCTCAAGGTAAGAGATCCTTGTTTTGAACATTTGATAAAATGTGGTTTGTTGCATAATGGTGCATGATGATTAATGGCTTTGTTAAATGCTTTAAAACAGTGGATTATTATTGTTAAATGATGTATATTGGCAAGTGATGTTTTGAGAATGGCTAAGAACACTATGGTGGTTAAAAGTCCATAGGTGGTTCTTGTGTTAAGAACAACATGGTGGTTAAAAGTCCATGGTTGATTCTTGTGTTAAGGTCACAAAGATGGTTAAAAGTCCTTGTGTGGGCCTTGTGTATTGTAAGGTCACAAAGGTGGTTAAAAGTCCTTGTGTGGACCTTATGTATTTAAGAACACCATGGTGGTTAAAAGTCCATGGGTGATTCTTGTGTTAAGGTCACAAAGGTGGTTAAAAGTCCTTGTGTGGGCCTTGTGTATTGTAAGGTCACAAAGGTGGTTAAAAGTCCTTGTGTGGACCTTGTGTATTTAAGAACACCATGGTGGTTAAAAGTCCATGGGTGATTCTTGTGTTAAGGTAACAAAGGTGGTTAAAAGTCCTTGTGTGGACCTTGTGTATTTTAAGAACACCATGGTGGTTAAAAGTCCATGGGTGATTCTTGTGCTAAGGACACAATGGTGGTTAAAAGTCCATGTGTGGTCCTTGTGAATTGTAAGATCACAATGGTGGTTAAAAGTCCATGTGTGGATCTTGAGTTGATTGTATCTTGAGATGGAAAATGATCATAATTATCACTTGTGGCCAATATCACAAATTAATAATTTGAAGCATGAAATGCTTGTTTTATATGCTTATGTGCATGGTTAAATGTTGATTTGAACTAAGGTTTATAAAAGTGTTTTATAAATGCATTATTGAGTTGTTTTAAATGAGCATTCCTCACTAAGCTATTTGCTTACGCTCTCTCTTTTCTTAAACCAATAATGCAGAGCATTAAAGTGCTTGAAGGGACAACAAGAGGTCAAGAATCCAAGTGAAGAACTAAGCTCATGTATGGTGAATGTTTTCTTACCACTATTAGCTTTTGGGCATTTGGCAATGGGGAACCTATGTTGTTGTTTTTGGGAGATGTTTTGGACTCCCTAGGTTTGTTTAATGTTGTTGTTGATTATGGAACACGTAATTGGCCTTTGTGAAGTTGGTTTGGTATTATGGTGCTTGAATGGTTTTCTACATAAGATGCATGCCTTTAGAATTGGGGTTTTGCTTAATTGATGCCATGTTTGAGAATGGTTGATGCTATTATGTTCCTTGTGCATGTAATGACTTGCTGGTATAATTTGGTTGCCTTTGGAGCATGTTTGATGGGTCAATTGTATGATAAACTAGCAAAATTTTTGCAATCTGGGCAGGCCGTATCGGAACGGGTGCTACTGTTTCGGAACGAGGGCCTGAAATGGCCTAGGCGTTTCGAAACGGGAGGAATCGTTCCGGAACGAAAATGCTACTGCCAAGCCCTGTATCGAAACGTGTTTCAGAACGGTCCCGCGTTTCGGAACAGGTCCTCCCTGTTTCGGAACACCCGACCGTTGGGCACTGAAATTGTTGGTTAAATGTTTTGAAATCTTTTCGTTTTGGTCATGAATCTGGTTTATGCAATTGAATGAGTTCGAGATGTCCGTTTGAGATGAAATTTGGCAGAGAAGCATGAAACATGACTAATTTCATAATGGTAACACAAAAATGGGTTAAGTCCTTTTGATTTCCAGAATTTACATTTTGGTCCCTAAATTCATGTTTTGTGCAATTAAGCCCCTGAATGTTTCCGAATGCGCTGATCTTTGAGAATGCTGATTGTATGATCATATCTAGGGTTAATTTGCATTTAGTCAAGATTAAAAAGAAAAAAAAAGGGTCGTTAATCAAGGTTGACTTTTGAGTTGACTTTGGTTTTCCCCGTGTAAACTTCTTAATTCGGTTCAACCGTCTGGGCCGGGTTAAGGGGGTTACAGTTTAGTAAATTAAATAACTGACTTACACCGGTATAAGACAATGTTTATTGTTTACTACTAACAACTTTTTTTTTATTTTTACTAATATTTACAGTGTTGATTGTTTGAACACCCCTAGCTTTACCAAAATGAACATCCAATAACATAATGTTAAAGGTAAAAAGCTACTTTTACAAAGATATATTTTTAGGTCTAGCTTAATTTCAAAATAAAGATCAAGAAGTTATAGAACCCTTTTAGGTCTAACTTCAATTACAACAAAATAAATACTAGTAGTCAATCATAGAAAATAGCATTCATTGGGTCATTCTTATTTTAGGATGCTTCCTTCTGGTATCAGAATGTTCTTGTTGAAGTTGCCTTATTGTGGTAGCCTTCTTCCCTTTCCAGCTCAACCCAGGACCTTTCCATGTGTGATCAAATTGAGATGTTGAAGCTCCAATCTTCTTTGGGACAGTAGTATGGGGTGTAACAACCCTTTCAGAACCCATACCAGACTACAACAAAGCAAAGTTAACATCAACAGTCAATTATATGAATAAAGACATTAGTACTATATTCATAGATATTTGGGACTTACACTAAAAATTTGTTATCCAGTTTTTAGATTGGTATACAAACCAATACCAGCCACCCTTTTTCTTTTCTTGGAAGATTGACCATGCATAGAATTGCTGGTCATGCTTTGAGTTGTTGGACGATGAGCTTGACTTGAGGTAGACTCTATGATTCCTTGGCCTATAGAATCATGTGTTGCAGAAGATCTCACATTTTCATTTCTATGCACCTGCAACATTAGTGAAAATCAATAAAGTAAAAAAATAAGTATCATTAGTTTGAAAATAACATAATAAAAGTTGTTATGGCCTACTATTTTACATTGGACTTTTCTTTTTGTGGACATTTTTGAATGTTATGGCCTACTATTTTACAATTAGAACAAGCCATTCTAGCCCCTGCTTTGGTGAATTTCCCAGCTTTCATTTTCTTAGGCTCATCCTTAGCTTTTGTTCTTTTGTTCTTAGGCTTTCTTGGTTGAACTTTAACTTTAGGTGGTAGGATTGGAGCAAGACCTTTGGGCCAGAATTTTTTCCCCCTCACAGGTTGGAGAACATGTTTGTAACTTGCCATGTATTTGTCCTTACTATACCATTCTGAAACATAGTCTTCAAGTGATTTATTATTATGAAACATTGCACAAATGACATGACAGCAAAGAATTCCACTGAGTTCCCATTCCTTGCAAGTACAAGTTAATTTCTTTAAATTAACAGTATATTGGTTATCTAAATGAATCACCTCAAACCCCCCATCACCATTCCATACAAGCCTACATTGAGTTGAAGTACTCATATTCCGTTCTAGCTTTTCAAGAGCTCTGGGTGAGATGTTAGTTCTCCATTTTTCTGCCCAATTCTTTTTGACAGTCATCCTAGTCATTACCATAATTCTAATTTGTTTAAGCATGTTGTTAATTGGCTTCGTTCTTGCTTCAACTATCCACCCATTAAAGGCCTCTGCCATGTTGTTGTCCACCACATCACATTTGGATGTTCCCTTAAAATATGCCTTAAACCAATGCTGAACAGGGGTTGCCAACAAGTCATTTGATGACTTAGGGCCCAAAGCTTCTAAAGCTTGTATCTGCAAGTCAAAATCTTCAACAAATGTAGATCAAACACAATTCCAAAATTGGACTTTTCTGTTCATCCCTTTCCATTTTTTATACCAGTTTGCATATATGTGTTTTGCACACATTCTATGGTCCAAATGAGGAAATGATTCTTTTAGAACTGGTATAAGACCCTACAGCCAATGACAAAACATATATACATTTAAAAACAGTAAGTAATTTCAATAAAAACAGTAAGTAACTTCAATAAAAAGTAGTAAGTAACCTTTAATAAAATAAGTTAGGAAATAACCTTTTGCATGTCAGACATCAGTGTCATCCCTTCTCCATTAGGATGATTTAAATCAGCCATGAGTTTTTGTAGGAACCATCTCCATGATTCTTTTCCTTCTTCTTCGACAACTGCCCATGCAACTTGATACATCTGATTGTTTGCATCCCTTCCAACAGCTACAAGAAGTACTCCTTGTGTAATAGTTTTCAAAAAGCACCCATCAACTCCAATAAAAGGCCTACAACCTTCTTTCCATCCTTCCTTTACTGCAGCCAAACATATATACATTCTATGAAATGTTGCAATTCCAGCATTGTCTCTATCGAGTTGAATTGTCACAGTGCTTCCAGGGTTAGATTGTATCAACTCTGCAGCATAACCCCATAGACTTGCAAATTCTTCTATATAAGAACCATTCTTCTCTTTCAAAACATTCTTCCTAGCTCTTTGGCACATATTATATGTTGCATATATACCTAACTCAGAGTCACACATTGCTTGCAGTGTACTTACTTTCATTTTTGGATCCAACAATATCCTATCCCTGAATTTCTTTTCAATCTTCTTGCATGATAGCATAGTGTTTTTATTACTCCTGAAACACTTATGAACTGGATTGTATGTCTTAAGAACATAACAATCGTATCTACTGCCATGACTAGCATAAACTAACCAAGGACATTTACCACCCCTACAACAGACTCTAGTCCTTTTTGGTTCATTTTTGACAAAATGTAATTTAACACCTTTTGCAACAGAAAATTTTCTCACTGCCTCTTTAAATTGAAGATTGTCTTCGAATCTCATGCCAAGTTCCCACGTAGGGATAGAACATTTTGGATTATACTTAGGTCCCGCTGGTTTGTCCCCTACAAATGTCCCACAAATTTTTGGTTCTGACTCATCACTGGCACTATATTCGCCTAGGTCAGAAGAGTATAAGTACTCACTCTCATAACCTTCGAGCTTCCCATCATTTTCTTTCAATTCTGTTTCTTCCAAAATATCATTCCCCACCATATCATCATCAGCATCATCACTACTATGGTGAATCACTCTTTTTGCCCTTTTTTTAAGCTTTCATGTTTTTCCTAATGTTAACAATTTTTTCATCCACATCAGAAGTTATTTCAATGTTATGTAAGAATGCCTCTTCATCATTTACCTCCTCTACCTCCTCTGTACTTGAATCTAAGTCAACATTTTTTTCTCTGTACTTGAATCTGACCCACCATTTTCTTCCGTTGAAGCAGCATTTTCAATAACATTCTCGAAACTCGGCTCACTGACAAAGACACTAGTATCAATATTAGCCCCTATTGGGCCACCATCAGTACCAGGCAAAACACAACATCTTCAAATCCATCTATAGTAGCCTTTAATTCTCACCAGCAGCTTCTAACCCATCAATATTAGCCCCCAAGTCATAAGAACCCTCAATACTAGCAGCTCCTTCCACACTCATTTGTGGACCAAATGTACCTTCAACAACTTCATTTACTTCTTCACAGCCATCATTAATTGTTTCATCAATTTTTGAACTACCATCTTCATCAATTTTATGGTCAACATATATATCAACAATACCATTTATAGTCAACAATTGAACTACTTCTCTAATCGTTTCATCATTGTGAATCAATACTAACCCATCACAATTAAACTATAAACTAGGATCCCTATAATACACAAATTTATGTTGACCATATCCTAACAGTTCCACATTTCCTAGTATATCCAATAAGCAAAGCCTGTCTGGATCTACTTAAAACTTTTCAAAAGAGCCATTAACATATTCAAATTTTGGGGTAGTCCTAAATATTCCACCATGAAAATATTGTAGCACATAGACTGACTCACTCATTCTGCAAAACACAAGCACCATATTCATATACTATTGCAATGTTGAAAACAACAGATATTCATAACACATTCAAAATATTAAAACAATAAAGTAGAAAAAGACAAGATTTATCACAATGGGTTAACGCATTTTCACTTTAATATTCGAATATACCACTAAACAATATACTAGAAAGAGACAATATATTATTAAACAATAATATACCTGTAGCAACTTTATATCTTCAAGAATATTCTTCTCTTGAAAAGCTTTCAACATTGTCTCGGGTAACCACTAGAAAACAAAAAAAAAATTGAAGTTTTCACCCACAAACTATAAATGGGTCTGAAAAAAAAACAAATAAACTGATAAAAGTATATAGATTAAAGGAAAAATTTACCAATTTTTCTCCTCTGAACGTTTCGCTTCCAATGATTTTCAGTTTTCACTTTAAAACTTCAATCTTTACCCACAATGCTCTGATTTCAAGGAAGTTGCAGAAGATCGATTTTGCGATTATCAGTTTTTCTCAAGGTTTTTTTTGAGCGAATTGGTTTTTTGATTAAGGAAGAAACGATCGGTCATGTTTCTTTAAGGGTTTTTTTTTATTTCTAAGAGTTTTCTGATTATAGAAGACGTGGGTGGGATTTAATAAGTGTTTTATTTTTTTAATATTTTTTAATCCACGTCAGCGTTTTTAATCCACGTCATTAGTTTACAAATAAATGTTTAATATTTGGCAGGTGATGTGGCATATAAACGGCCCATGTTTAAGAATTTAACAGATTCCGTCGGTCAATGACGGATTCCATCGGTCAAAGGGTTAGATTGGTTAAATTTTGAGGTTTGAGGGTGACATTGAGTGCAAAAAAACATTAAGGGCTTAATTTATTTTTTTTAAAAGTTCAGGGGCCTTTGGTACCCTTAAGCCTTCATTTTACAACTCAAACTTCATTTGAAATTTTTTCGTGTCGAGTCGAGTTTATGTAATTTAGAGTCGAGTCAGAACGAGTCGAGTTTTTTCGCCTCGAGTCAAGTTGAAAATTTTAGTTTTTTCGAGTCGAGTTTTGCTCACCTCTAGTTCTATTTGACAAGAAAAAATGGTTGATCCTAAATTTCTCTACTCATCCCTTTATCAATTCAACTTTCTTGTCACTTTTATCAATTGGGGATTGTTATTACTTTTTTAATTCTTTTTTCAAGTAGACATTTCTTTAACAGAATGCATTTTTATGCTTATTTAGGATGTTGTAGTCAAATCGATTTTATGGAGAAATTTGAAGCCTTAAACCTTTGAATAAGGTAAATAAGTGAACCACCAAACTTAAATTCCTAGATTCGTCCCTGAAAACGGATTGCAAGAGATTCGACTTCGACAAGCACAATTCAAAGTGCTATAGATTCAAAAATAATACAACAAGTACAGGAGATTCAAAAATATTTTTTTGGGATACAATATTAACCCAATTTCCTTGGTCGTTTATTTCTTTGAGAAAGCATTTATACGAGAGAATTAATTATTAATTTATTATCATAAATAGTAGATATATGTTCTTGTTTCAACTAAAAAATGACTAATTTAATTAAAAACAAGCTTTTGAAATGAAATAAATATTTTTTGAAATAATTATCAGTATCTGATTTATTGATTGACTAATCTAGATTGGTATTACAAACAGTCATTATGGTGTGACTCTCACAACCTATTTTACTTTATTTACGACACTAAAATTCAAACTCTAGATATCATTTAAGGTACGTAACGATTATCCTATTGGGCCAATTAGTATTTAATTTTGAGATGAAATGTTAAATATGTATCCACTATAATAACTATATATATATATTAACATGAGTGTATTATCCTCTTTAATGGTCTTTAATATGTATAAGATTTGAATTTTATCACTAATACTCTTTTCTAATAAAAATAAATCAAAAAATAGTATATCTATTAATTCATTTTTCATTTGTTCATTTGAACAGTTAAAGCACCGAGTTGGTTGATGAAAGAGCTTTGAAATGGATCAGAGGAGAAATCTCAATGCCAAAGTCAGCGGAGATATGGACGACGTTCGTGGACAACTTCGACAGACGTGTTTCAAGAGGAGCACTTTAGAAAGCTTTCAATCACCATGAGAAGGTCATTAGTGTGTTCATCCTGAAAATGATAATGACGAGATGTTCGTCGATGTTTGGCATTCTAGTGACGAGGAAGGGGTTGTAGATTCTTGGAACCAAGCAAATTCTAATAAAATAGACTCTCAGGTGAATACAACATCACCGCTAGGCAAATCCTCTCCAGTCGATTTACCCATTCGAAGCAACATTTCGTTTCCTATTGGGGGTGAAGAGTTTCGAAGCTGATACACATGTCTCTAGGGAAGATCCAATTAATTACATATATGAAAAAGCTGGACGTGATGATTCCATGGATGCCATCTCTAGGACCCATGTGATGTGGCTTTTCAAAATATCCACGAGGGAACATCGATGATTTACCCTCCTATTCAAAGAGACAGTGGGCTTAACGAGGATGAGGCCCCAACATTGGTACCTACAGACGCTTTGGGCCAAATTCTTCCCAACTCGAGCCCAAAGCCTATTGTCCCTTTCCCAGATTCAGAGAAGATGGTTTGATTGACCATGATAGGATCGAGTTGGTGGATGGGTCAGCTCCATTGGCGGATGTAAAAGTAGGGTGGGGTTGGCCCGACTTTTCAAAGTTCATACATTTACCTTCAATTTTCTTATGTTTTATGAATTAGTAATTAAGTTTTGTAATATTTATGATTTGTGCCCACCCTTAAATTTTGAAATTTTATATGTGCCCACCTTCAAATATATTTATGGATCCGCCACTAGTCAGCTCATTCAGGTACTAAAAATGTTAATCAAGGAAATTTGCTTAACCCCCTCCACTAGGTAGGGGTGTTCAAAAATACTCGACCCGATTAAAATTTACCATGTATGTATATTAAAGTACCCAAAATTTTCGGGTTGGGTACCCAACCCGCAATTTTTTCAGGGTAGTTGGGCCGGGTTAGGGCTGAATTTTTTTTATAATCGGGTACCCGACCCAACCCGCTAATTTTAATATTTATATATTTTATATTTTAAATTCTATTTTCATTTTGTGTTTCTTATTATTTTTCCTTAAAATTAATTTCAAATCCCTAACTTCTTTTTATACTTGTATTATATACTTTTAAGTTTACAATTTTTCAATTAATTTGTCAATATGAGAGTCAAAAGAAAAATCATGATCGAGATTAATATTTTTAATACTTTTTTGTCGATAAACTTTAATATATATATATATATATATCCAAATATTTCACTCTTAAAACTAACCTCAAATCAATAATTTTTGTGTTTGAAATATATATCATGAAATTTTATGTGTTTCCTATGTATTTTTTTAAAAAAATATATAAAAAAATTAAACCGGGTACCCGATACCCGAATTTTACAGGTACCCGATTCTTATGGGCCAGGTCACATGCCGACTTTTAGGTACCCGAAAGTCCGGGCTCCCGAATATAAACACCCCTACCACTAGGCGGCTAGTTAAAAATCAAATTCGAGGCTCTTTAGGTTCTCTGAGTCCACCAAAAAAAGATTCACATCTTTCCATAAGTATAGAGAGTTTTAACAGTGCGGAGGAAGCTCTTGCAGTATGGGAGATGAGCAAATTACTAGAAATCACCTTTAGAAGAGGTAAGAAAGCGGACTTAAAAAAAGTTACAGCATTGGAGGAGGAGGGAAAAAAGACAGGTGAGTAGTCTACCTTTCTTTTGGGTTCTTGTTCAAAAAAATTCTATGAATCTTTTTATATTGTTGTGGAACGTAAGAGGTTTAAGCAAAGCGGAAAAGAAAGGGCAGTTAGATGAATCATATCTCAACAAAAACCCAATATGATCTTTCTTCAGGAAACAAAACTCATAGAATTTCGCTCGTCAACCTTTCGTAAACTGTGGAACAATTCAGATATTGGGAAGATTTTTTCGCCATCAGTAGGCTCTGCGGGAGGTTTACTTTGTATGTGGGATGAGAATTTCTTCATTCCATCTGCCTAGATGGCGACAAGGAGGTTTGTGATGATTATAGAGTATATTAAATCTGAAAATTTTCTTTTTGAATTCCTAAATTTTTATGGGCCACCGGTGGATTCCGAAAAAGAGGATTTCCTGAAAGAGTTGTTGTTCTTTCTCTCTAAACATAATGTCCCATAGTGCTTAGAAGGGGACTTCAATTTGTTTTTGAGGACGGAAGAGAAAGTCGGCCTTTCTATGAATTTGACGTTGGTTGATTCTTTTAGAAACTTCATTTAAGATTCTTAACTGGTGGATCTTCCCCTTTGGGGGTCCTTTACCTAGAGTAATAATCGCGACCCTCCAACTCTAGTCAGGTTAGACATTTTCTTGTTGAGTTCTTCATTTCTTTTAGCTTTCGCCAATCTGGAACAACTTTTCCTTCCTAAGTCGATCTCCGAGCATAACATAATTATTTTGCGAAACGAATCCTATGATTGGGGCCCTAAACTCTTCAAATTTTTTAATTACTTGCTCGATGAAAAAAAAGGTTTGTGGATATGGTAACTGAAAAAATAGAGAAGTTGAAGGCTGAAAAGGCTAGCTGAGGGGTCTCAAAAGTTGTCAGAGAATCCAAATTGGCCTTCAAGAAATGGTTAGGGAGGAGTAAGTGTGGGAATAGAGCTTCCATTCAATCTCTGGAGTAACAGATTCACAAATTGGAAAGCTTTATTCGAGGTGGTCAGGGAAACTCGAAGGTGATGAAATATATTCTTAAAATTAAATCTCAATTGTGGCATGAGGTTAGAAGGGAAGAAAGGAGCTGGTTTCAAAAATCCATACTGAAATGGTTTTGTGAAGGGGATTGTAATACTCGATTCTTCCATTTACCGACTTCAAATAAGAGACGTATAAATGCCCCTAAGTGTGTCTAAATTAATGTATCTCTCACTTCAGACCCAAAGTTAATCAGATGATATGTTAGAGATTTCTTCTTCAATGCCCACAATAATAGAACAACTATAGAGGTTAAGCACATGAATCTTAGTTTTAATAGAATTTTTGATTCTCAGAACCTTCTTCTGAAAGCAGCCTTTTTTGAAGAAGAAATATGAAGGGCTATAAGTACTTCGGATAGCAACAAGGTCCCAGGCCCTAATGGACTAAATATAAGTTTCTTTAAAAAGTTCTAGTCGAACCTTAAGGAGCTGATCTTAAAATTCTTTTCGGACTTTCATCAAAGCTATAATTTGGAGGATGTTTTAAACCATTCTTTCATTACCTTAATTCCAAAGAAGGTGAATTCGGAATCTTTGAAAGAATATCGTCCAATCAGTCTAGTCGGGACCCCTTACAAGATTTTGTCAAAAGTTTTGGCTGTAAGGCTTTGAGTGTGTGCTAAGACGGTAATTGGTTGCTCACAGTTTGCCCTTATTCTAGGGAAACAAATCTTGGGTTGCTTCTTCATTGCTAACGAATGCATAGATGATATGTTCAAAAAAGGGTCGCGAGGCATTGTGTTGAAGATTGATTTCAGGAGAGCCTATGACACAATTGATTGGCATTTTCTAATAAAGGTGATGAAAGAAATGAAATTTGGATAAAAGTAGTGTTAATGTATTTTTCAAATGTATATCCACAACCACGATATCAATCTTGGTTAATGGGTCCCCTACTGATAGATTCTTTATTGCTAGAGGACTAAGACAGGGATGCTCTCTCCCCCAATGCTATTCAATATTGTATGGGAAAGTTTGAATCAGATTTTACTTAAAGCTAATAGGCTCGAACTTTTCTTTAGGTTCATCATAGGGACAGGAAACAACTCTGTGAACGTAACCCACCTACAGTTTGCAGGTGATTTAATGATTTTTTTGTGAAGCTCATCTTGATCAAGTTAAAAACGTTAAAAGATTGCTTCGAATTTTTGAACTAGCCTCGGGGTTGCAACTTAATCTTAAGAAGAGCGAGTTATTCGGGGTTAGTTTGTCTAGTGAGGATCTCGCATCATGGGTTTGTTCTATTGGCTGTGTTGTAGGTAAATTCCCAAACGAGTACTTGGGCCTGCCATTAGGGCCTAGAAGGAATAATGTGGCATTTTGGGAGCCTGTTGTTGATAAACTCCATAACGCTTATCAAGTTGGAAGGCGAGGGACCTATCAATTTTCAAGATGCTCATGGCGGTATGTCATAAGTTAAATCAGGTTATGGCTAAGTTTTTGTGGGGCAGCAATGACGAAAAGTAGAGAATCCATTGGGTTAAGTGGCGTGTTGCGTGTAATAAGTGTTTCGCAATTGGTGCAACTGTACACATCGCAAGTAATAAAGTGATAAGTATCGAGTATCGTTTCCTCAGGGATTGGTTTGGGTCACTTTGCTTAAGTTACTACATTGGAAAAGAAAAAAAACACAAGTAGGTGATTGTAGGAGTTCTAATTAATAAATAAATAAAATAAAAGAGCAATAAAAAATAAAAAGATAAAGAAATCGAATAAGAGAGAGCATGTCGAGTTATCGTGAGTTTTAGGAGTGATAATTGAATGGACTGTCTTGGTACTTGAGTGCAAGAATGACTCAATTGCTTTGGCAATTGACAGCAATCGTATTGCCTGGGCAACGGGTTAAGCGGTTGCCTGGGCAGTGAATGAATGAAGTGATTGCCTGGGCAATGAGTGAAGCTGATGCCTGCGCAATGTAGAAACAGAGCGATTGCCTGGGCAATTGTCGATAACCTTCAAGGTCCAGCGAAGCGTTCTTCAATAGTTTCTCCTTATCTCTAATTCGAAACACTAGTTAATTGTGCATGCCTTGATAATACATCCCTGCGTGAACCAAGGGTGAACAACAACTGATCTTGCGCTCATCTTAGCCGTTGAAATCCGCAGCTTATTCCTAAGTCGGATTAGTCTTCACCAATGATCGTTTGAATGAAAACTATGTTTATTCATTTCTTGAATCTAACTCTCCCGATATTAGATAAATGGATGAATTCACGAGATCCTCTTCCAATTCACTCGCAAACAAAATTAAGAACCAAGAATGAACAAACCTTGAATTAAAATTGCAAACTCAAATACCTAAACAAATCAAATAGTTCTCACAACCACAAAAACACAATAGCCCAAGCCAAAAAAAAATTAGTTCATGGATGAGTTCGAAAGATATACAAAGAATAATCTCCCTAGCATGAATCTAAGCGAACCAAGAGGAAGAAGAAGAATAAGAAGAATTTGACAGCCCTCTTGGTGTTTTTCTCTCAATCGTCTCTCCCTTAGTTGGCGGCTTGGTCTTCTTATTTATAGGAGATAGCTAGGTCAAAGTCTTTCTTGAAGAGGAAGTTAATTTGGAATTAAATAGTATTAAACAGATAAATCTCTTTAATTTATTTATCTTCCTAAAAATTCTCCTACTTTCATGAAAATTTAATCTCCCTTTGACATTTTTTATTGAATTCCAACTCCTTTAAGATTTCTTCTTGCTCCACGCCATGTATGGTTTATCCAGTCATCAAATTCAACTGCCACATCAGCTTATCTTCCAGTCGACTATTGCCTCGGCAACAAGTTCGGCATGTCCTTCTTGAGTTGCCTTGGTAAATTCCAGTTTGCCCAGGCAATAAATCTTGCATACACAAAACAGCCTCCGGTAGCATCTTTTTTCACAAAAACTAATCAAAACATGAACTCAAGCTTAATAGTGAAGGAAATTATGAAAATATGCATGAATGCCTAATAATGCAACTAAAATGAGCTTAAGTCTAACAATAATATGAGTAAAAAGGTAATAAAAATAGTACTTTTGAACACTTAACATGGTCTGAGGTTAGTCTGCCAAATGAATCAGGAGGCCTTGGTGTTCTTAATCTGAAAGTCTAGAACATAGCACTTTTATGCAAATGCATCAGTAGATTTGCTAATGATAAGAACGGGCTATGAAATCGTGTTATTAGAAGTAAGTACGACTCTGACCAAAATAGTTTACTCCTTACCATGTGGAATTCAAGTAAATTGTCATGGATTTGTAAGAGTGTTGTTTCTTGCTATTTTAAAAATGACAAAATTGGCTCTTGCCTAAGAAATAATTTCTTTATTCAAGTCGGGGATGGTAAGTCCATTCGGTTTTGGTTCGATCCATGGCTCGATGACATTCCCTTTAAAGTCAAATTTCCTCGCATATTTTCTCTATCGTTGAATGAAGAGGGTGTCATCACCGATTTTGGCACCAAATAGGGGGTGTAATGGACATGGAATGTAAGACTTCGAAGACAAATTTTTTATTGGGAAAAAGACCAATGGGACGAATTTTTGGCAATTATGCAGGATATTCGAGCTAGTAACTTAAATAAGGATTGAATTTGCTGGGCTGGTTCTAGTGATGGGAATTACTCTGTTAAATGATTTAAGAAATCCTTTTTTAGACACTCCTAGGAGTTTTTCGACTGAAATCATATTGTATGGCTTGGATTGCCCCCCCCCCCAAAAAAAAAAATTAAAATCTTCACTTGGTTAGTTATTCGTAAGAATCATGTCAAAGTCGAAATTATCAAACGGGAAGTGGTCTCATTATATGATGATATATGTCCTCTTTGCAATGCCGCTCTGGAAACAACTTCTCACATGTTGTTTTCCTATAAGGTATCATGGTCTAGTTGGATAAAAAATTTCTTGTTATGGGGCTATTCAACAGAGCTGTCGGAAGATCCATGAAGCTTTCTTCTGGCATGGCATAAGGTACGTTCATTTGTTCCCAAAGATTCTATTTAGAATTTGATACCTTTTGTGATATCGTGGTCAATATGGTTGTTTAGAAACGACATAATATTCAGATCTAGCAAGATAGATACCTCACAATTAATTTTTTTTGGTGAAATACCGCCTAGTCTTATGGTACAAAGCCAAATACGCATCAACTGCTATTTCCTTGGAAGACTTAGTACTAGACCCCTGCGTCGCGGAGAAAATTTTTGAAGTTTCTTTGCAGACACATGTTTTGACATGGAAGGCTCCTCCGATAGGGTTCATTAAGTTGAATGTGTATGGGGATATGCCTGTAAATGGCTCTAAATGTGGGATTGGAGGGATTTTTAGAAATTTTGATGGGAAGTGTGTGACATATTTTTCTGAATCCATTAGCAAGGGCCTTCCTATTCTAGCCGAGTTGATTGTCATTAAGCACGGGCTTGAATTTTTTTCAACAAGTTAAAAGCGTCTTCCTTGAGGCTTATAGTGGAAAGCGATTTCAAGATGGCTATAAAGTGGATTCACTGTCCTGATTGCAGCCCAGACTGTTACAGGGGTTTAGTTAAAGAGATTGAAGCTATCATCCTAATCAATCATGTAATAATTAGACATATTCCTAGATGGTGTAATGTAGAGGTAGATTCACTGGCAAAAATGGGCATTGGATAGCATATAAGGATTGAAAGGGTTTCTGGTGTTGTGTATTTAAGTAAGGTGTTTAGTTCTATCGAGCATTTTGTAAGGGATTTCATTTTGTATCTTTTCTGTTTGGAATAAAATTCTCGGGTACTTTTTCATCATTCCTCTTTCGAATTCTTATCATGGTAAAAGTTTGATATGAAAGGGATTTTTAACGAGGCCCTTCTACTTATAAAAAAAATTGTTCATTTGAACATTTGAGTCTCTTGTGTGATAGTTTAAAACCAAATAAAATCGACCAACTTAAAATATTACCAAAATATAATATTGTATACTTAAAATGTCAAAAACACACAACTTAAAGTGTTACCCACCTAAAATATTATAGTTTTTAATAACATTTTAGGTTAACTATTTTTAGCCCGTAATTATAAATAATTATGTTCTCGTGATTAGATGGAAGACATATTTAGTTGGAAAAATTAACTTGAAAGTCATTAAGGAAAATTACACACGTAATCCTCTCAATTCTCAACCTTTAAAAGAATATAACAATATATCCGAGGTGTTTCAGTTACACTTAATTCAACAAAACATTAAAGGTAAATCTAATTAATAAACAACTTCTCAAAAACACCATTAATCTTTTTTGGTATAACAACCGATATACAACTCTTTGACTGACTAATCCGAACATGGTACTGTAGAGGTCCATCTAGGCCTGTAAACGAACCGAACGAACACGAACGAGGGTGTGTTCATGTTCGTTCGTTTAACTTTAACCGAACAAATGAACGAACACGAACATAAATGAACACTAAATTTCTTGTTCGTGTTCATTTATTAAGGAATGTAGCTTATTCGTGTTCGTTCATGTGCATTCGTTTAAATGGTAAACGAACATAAATGAACATAAACGAACACAGACTAACATATATAATTTGTTAAATATTTAATATTTTTGGTTAGTTCGATTAATTCAGTTAATTAACCGATTTTAAACCAAATTAATCGATAATTGAAATTTGAAAAAACTCTTAATCATTAGCCAAAACCTAAAATTATCTAATAGATTAGAGATATATGAAGAAATATACTCAAAAAAATATGAAGAAATATATTCCACGTATGAAAAAAATATGATGAAATATATATGTATATCGTATATGATTAGAGAAATCGTTGAATTAGAATCAAAGTGTACTATGACATGATAAATAATTACAATTAAATTTGTATAGGAACTCGAAAACTTGACTCGACTCTAATTTCATAAACTTGACCCGAATCGAAAAAATTTCAAATAAAGTTTGAGTTTAAAATATGACGCGTCAACTCGAATAACTCGAATTTTTTTGACTCGACTTGATCGAATGCTCACTCCTAAATAGAACGTTTAAAGAGATAAGTGTGATATCGTGGAAGTTCTTCCGAGTTTCAAAGACAAAGGTTATCAAAAGTTCAAGCATTTGAGGATTGACCCAAATGTAATTTTTGTAGCGATAATTTTTTAAGTATGAAGTGTGACCCAAATGTAACCTTACCATAATTGAGTGATCGAAATGTAACCTAACCCATATTTGAGTGACTCAAATGTAACCTTACCCATATTTGAATGACTAAAATGTAACTTTTAAAAATTGAATGACTTAAATATAACATTACATATAATTGAGTGGCCTCCGTTGTAATTTACCCCAAAATTAATGGTGGGTCACGTAACCCACCAGGTAACTACATACATCCGCCCCTATTCGTCTTCATAAAAATCTCATGTTTAATATTTAAAAAAAAATTAAGTCTTCGTGATTTTAGTATTGTATCACATTTTTTCATGAAGACGGATTGCAAGCAACAAGTCTTTATGATTTTTTTTAATATTAAAAATAAATCTTTATAAAGACAGAGATCTGAATTCAACAAGTATTGCTTAAAGTGCTATAAATTCAAAAATAATCCAACAAATACAATTAATTAGAAAAATAGATACAATATCAATCTAATTTCCACATAAACGACTTGCTATGAAATGCGCAAATTAATAACTAATAAGGGTCGTAATAAAATGTACAACCAATACCACTATTAGCATCTTGATAAGGAAGAATAATTAAGCAGGACACAGTTTGCCATTAGTCTACAAGTGTGTTCCCAAGATGCATGTGAGATATATTTATAGATGAGGGAGAAAAAAGAAAAAGATTATTAATTTGAGAAATTAAATATAAGTGTTTGCATGTAATGTAATATTCCCTCCATCCCATAAAAAATGTTTTTATTGACTTTTTGAAAGTTAAAAATTTTAAACTTTGACTATTATTATATTAAATATTTTAAATAATTAAATTTTATAAAATATATATTTGAAAATTACTTGATTAGAGTTTTTTAAAATATATTTTTTTATATTTTTATCAATGATACATTTTAAATAATTATGAGTCAAAGTTAAAAAAATTGACCTAAAAATAAGTGAATAGGAGACAAAAATTGTGGGACGAAAAGAGCATCATATATGAGACCATATGCTTGAGAGTTGATTCCATTATATATATATATAAACCAACCAGTACATGCTTTTGAATCTTGGGGACCAACAAAATCCTTAATCATGCACCTCCTTTCTTTTTTTAGCCTTTTTTTCTTTAAAATCATGGAATTATCTTTCCAAATGAGTCGGGATATCCATGCAATAATATGAATCATAATATATATATATAAATATATATATATATATATATATATATATATACATGGCGCGGATGTATGTAGTTATCTGGTGGGTCACGTGACCTACCATTAATTTTTAGGGTAAACTATCACGGAGGCCACTCAATTATAGGTAATATTATATTTGTGTCATTTAATTTTTAAAAGTTATATTTTAGTCATTCAAATATGGGTAAGGTTACATTTGAGTCACTCAAATGTGGGTTAGATTACATTTCGGCCACTCAATTATGAGTAAGATTACATTTGGGTCACACTTCATACTTAAAAAGTTACCGCTACAAAAATTACATTTGGGTCAATCCTCAAATGCTTGAACTTTTGATAACTTTGTCTTTGAGACTCGGAAAAACTTCCACGATATCACATTTATCTCTTTAAACGTTCTATTTAAGAGTGAGCGTTCGACCGAGTCGAGTCAAAAAAATTTCGAGTTATTTGAGTTGACGCGTCATATTTTACAACTCAAACTTTATTTGAATTTTTTTCGATGTCAAGTTTATGAAATTAGAGTCGAGTCGAATTTTCGAGTTCTTATACAAATTTAATTGTAATAATTTATCATGTTATAATACACTTTGATTCTAATTCAACGATTTTCTCTAATCATGCGATATGCATATATATTTCATCATATTTTTTTCATATGTGGCATATATTTCTTCATATTTTTTATATTGGTATATATATATATTAGGAAAAATTGAGGAACTTGACTCGAACTTAAAAATCAATCCACTAACTACTAAATTTTTTTGAGTTATTCGAATTTTCATTTTACAACTCAAACTTTATTTGAATTTTTTTCGTGTCGAGTCGAGTTTATGTAATTTAGAGTCGAGTCAGAACGAATCGAGTTTTTTTTGCCTCGAGTCAATTTGAAAATTTTAGTTTTTTTGAGTCGAGTATTGCTCACCTCTAGTTCTATTTGACAAGAAAAAATGGTTGATCCTGAATTTCTCTACTCGTCTCTTTATCAATTCAACTTTCTTGTCACTTTTATCAATCGAGGATTGTTATTATTTTTTTAATTCTTTTTTCTAGTAGAGATTTCTTTAACAGAATGTATTTTTATGCTTATTTAGGATGTTATAGTCAAATTGATTTTATGGAAAAATTCGAAGCCTTAAACTTTTGAATAAGGTAAATAGGTGAACCACCAAACTTAAATATATGGATTCGCCCCTATATGTATATTAATTTCTTACTATAGGTTAACAATCTCTAGAGCATGTGGTTAAAAATTTCTTAATACATCACAACTCAAAGCCCTAAATCCCATAAAGAGAGATCATAAACATTATTTTATATACAGAGACGCAGAGACATGAACAAGATTTGAGGTTGGAGAGCAAAACATAAATATTTGAAAGTGGAACAATTTCATAAATAAATAAAATTTTAAAAAATATCTATAAAAGTACAAAAGTTTTTTTTTAAAAAATCTTTGGGGTGGAGGCCGTAGGGCAATTGCTCCTTAAATTTACCACATACATAACAAGTAATTTTTAAAAGGGATAACTACCTAAATAGTACCCCAACTATTAGCGCGATATCGTTTTAGTACCTCAGCTATTTTTTTGACAAAATGATACTTAACGTTACATTTCGTTTTCAAAATGGTACATTCGCCGTTTAAAACTAACATAAAAGCTTATATGGATTATTATTATTATTTTTTCAATTTCCATGTCATTATACCAACGTTATTTTTAATAATTTTATTTGTCCAACCAAAAGGTGACACGTATCACCTTCTGATTAGTTAAACAAAACCAAAGAAAATAAAACATTCTTTATGTTACTGGTAAGATTTGAACCAAGGGCCTCATGTGTAAGCCATTAAGCCAAGTAGTTGGTTGTGATTAGAGTTAAACAAAGAAATATTTAACTTGACTAAATTTACCGACTCAAAATAAAACAAAAATGCTACTATAAAGAATCGAACTTGAGACCCCTCATAAAATAAATATTATGCAAAGCCATTAAACTAGTCAAAGATACATTTTGAATTAATCAGAACTAATATTTAAGTTAGATTTTGTTAGCACTAAATAAATAAATATTTATTTATTTTTATTATAAAATTAATATTAAAACATTCCTAAAAGTTAAATTTATAATATTTATTTGGAATAAAATATAAATTTTATTTTTTTGTAAAATTATTTATTTTTAAATTTGTTTTTTTTTAATTTTTACATTATCTAATATAATATTATAAAAACAATTTTTTATTTATTTCTTAATTTCAAAAAAGAAAATAATTTATTATCATAATTTTTACATTATCTAATATAATAGTATCAAAATAAATACATAGTTATTTTATTAGTTTTTAAATCTTCAATAAAAATGAGAAAATAATTTATTATTTTATATTTAATATTATAATAACCAATTATAAATAGTTTATAATTTACACCAAATAAAGATTATAAAGTTAATTTTTATGAATGTTTTAATATTAGTTTTATAACAAAAAATAAATATTGTTTAGTTAGTTTAGTGCTAGCAAAATTTAACTTAAATATTAGTTTTGTTGAATTTGAAATGTATCATTGATTTAGTTTAATTGCTTTGCATAATATTTGTTTTACGAGGGCTTCCAAGTTCGATTCTTTATAGTAGCAATTTTGTTTTATTTTGAGACGGTAATTTTGGTCAAATTAAATATTTCTTTGTTTGACACTAATCACAACTAGCTGCTTGGCTTAATGGTTGAGTGCCTAGACTTTTATACATGAGGCCCTTGGTTTAAATCCTACTAGCAACATAGGGAATGTTTTATTTTCTTTGGTTTTGAACAACTAATTGGTACAATGGCGTGGAAATTGAAAAAAAAATCCACATAAGCTTTTTCGTTAGTTTGAAACGGTGGATGTACCATTTTGAAAACGAAATTTAACGTTAGGTATTATTTTGTCAAAAAATAGCTAGAGTATTAAAACGATATTGCGCTAATAGCTGGGGGTACTATTTAGGTGGTTATTCCTTTTTAAAATTAATAGTCTCGTTTTAATGGAATGCACAAAGTCAGTCTACCACATACACAAGTTAACAAATAATTTTTTTTTAAAAAAATAGCCCCTCAAATCTTTAGATCGTTCATATTTTTCATATTTTTCAGTAATACAACACTAAGATCATTCATTTGGTTGAGTGCCCCTTTTAATCTTACACGAATTCCCATGAATGTGTCTCCCTTTAAAGAATGTTTAGGTTTAGGGTTCTTAAAATTAAAGAATATATTTCATTTTTTTGGTTCAAAGAATATATTTCATTATTATCATTAAAAATAATAACAACATTCTAATTTCTAACAGTAATTAAGTAACAACCAATTTCATAATATTTCAAAACTGTTTACAAATATACATTACATACATATGGGGGTGAGAAGAAAGGAAAATAAAGAAGAAACATATCTACTTTGTTATCCATTAGCCTAAAATAAGATGGACTAAATTTGAAATATATAGGGTATAGGGACTAAGAGCTTAATTAGCCCCTTTGCTTGTTGGTCACTCAATTTGCTAGCATACGGGCACTCACACAATAGATAGGTACTTACGAGAATTGGGATCAAATCAGGAGCCTTCGTTCGTCTCACGAGTGGACAGGTGTTGAAAGATGATTGGAGCTCCATATTGAGGGTAAAGAAACATCAGAACCGTTGGTGCATGTTGATAAGTTGGTGCCAACCTAAAGGAGAAGCGTTGAAGTAGGATAGAAAGGGCTAACTTTGCTTGCAAAATGGCTAGGTTTTGGCCAATGCACGTGCGGACCCCGAGGCCGAACGGGATAAACCCAACCGGATGTTTGGCCGCACGTGCCACACCTCCGTAGAATCGAGCCGGATTGAACTCGTTAGCATCGTTGCCCCATATGGCTTGGTCATGATGAAGGGCCAAGATTGGTATCAAAATCTCGGTCCCTCGTGGGATCATGTAACCCCTTAACTCCGCATCAACTTTAGCTCGTCGGATCGTGGCTATTGTCGTTGGGTACAACCGTAAAGATTCATTTATGATCATACTCAACTGCACCATACCACAAAAATGTTAATTTCAATACAAATGAGAAAATTCGAGACGATATTGATCGTCTCGAATTTCCTAATTTGTACAGTCGAGATAAAGACGAGTATTTGTGATTTTACCGTCTTAAGCTTTACAAAATCATCTTTGTTGGGTATGTCACGTGATCCACACACCCTAAGAACCTCCTCACGTGCTTGCACCTGCCACCGTGGGTGCATTGCAAGAAGAACAGTCGTCCACGTCAGCAGATTGGAGGTGGTTTGTTTGCCGGCGAAGAAGAAGCTCTTGCACTCTTCGATTATGTCATTCACACACATATGATTCGAGGCTTCCATCATTAATCCCAGCAAATCCTTAGCCCCATTGCCCTGCATTTTGGTCCCACAATCAATCAATCTCCGCCGTTGGATCAGCTTCTTGAACGACTTCTTGATCTCCCTGTCCAATTTCCAACATCTTATGTTCCTCTTGGTCGGCAAGAATCTGAAATTTAAAACGGTACACCGGCCGAAACACATCGATATCGATATCAATATAAAATTAAATTAAAATCGGTACGTTTACGAGTACGATACTAATAAAAGATGTACCTATAACCGGGGATGAACACTCTTTGAAATGCCTCGGCAGCAATAACCATTTGTTGCGCTTGGAGACCAAAAATGGCCTTTCCGTCTTCGTAGCTGCTCCCGAACGCCGCACGCGTGATGACATCTTCAGTCAAGCTCTGAAAGCACTCGGAGACTTCGATTTCAATCTCGTCGGTGCCGCTCGACATCATTGTTACCGACCATTTGTCGAGCATATCGGTTATACTTTGTGCTACCACCGGGACCAGCAACTAGAATAACAATAATAAAAAGTTGAAATTATTGAAATAAAATCAAATGGGGTTTTTGTTTTCGTTATTAATAATGAAAGCTTACTTTGAGATTCTCCATATGAAAAGCGGGAGATATGATTTTCCTATGACGAGCCCATTTTTCACCCTTGAGACTAAGGAGCCCATCACCCTCAAGCTGTTTAATCAGAGGGTGTGCTTCATTTTTCTCAAAATATTCGGATTTAGATGTGAAGATTTCCCGTATCATATCCGGGTCGGAGACGGCAAGCCGGACCGTAGGGCCGAACCAAACAATAAATATTGGACCTAAAAATAAATATAATTCGATGATCAAAATAAAATAAACAATAGCAATTTATCATTATTTATTAATTAACTAATCAATTGGTACAAGAAGAAGAAGGGGGGAAAGAGAAAACAGAATTGGAACAATCCAAAACTCTGAACTTCAACATCAAGCATCCAAGATCATAAGAAGCTGTAAAGTACATGTTATAACAAGTATGTATTTATACAGGAATAGACCGAGGGGACAAATGGATTGTCGATGCCTTAGAAATTTAAAAATTTATATATTATTAAAAGAAACTATGTATTTTCTATTGAAAATCTATATTCGCCCTCTTAAAATTTTATAAGCTTGCCTCATAGAATTTCATAGGTTCTCCCCGTCTAACACAAAATCTTGTGTTGGTCCCTGGATGCATGCATGTGCTATGTATGTGTGTATGCATGTATGTATATACCATATTACCATAGGTTTTCTTCCAATGATGGTAGAAAGAGAGAACCCTGGGGAGAATATTGTGAGAGGAAGGCATGGGTTGAGAAGAAGCCTTTAACATCATGCCGACGAGCTCCTTAACGTTTCCGATGAAGAACCGGTACGGCGGTCCTCGGATGCCTTGCCTTGCGAAATTCTCTTCTATCTTCCTAGGCCTCCACCAAAGCAACATTCCCAGCTTCAACGCCAGAACCAGCACCGCCAAAGATATGGCAGCCGGCAGCTTCAACCACCGCCAATTCTCCTCCATGGTTCCGTTCTCCTTCAACAATGAAAATCAAGAAAGGAAGAAGACGAGAGGAAGAGAAACAGCGGGTTAATTTGCTATTTTTTTTATTTTTTTTTTGGCTTTGTGCAGGGTTTTCCTCCTTAGTGTGGAGCAGCCTTTTTGGTTTTGCTTCTTATCTTGTTTAGCTTATGTTGGTTTAGTTGTTGCCACCCTTTGTTGGCTGGCCTTTTTTATTACACTAGAAACTAGAGAGTATGTTATAATATACATTATGTAAGAGAGAGAGGGGGTGTAGACAAGCCATGGCCGACGGCGTAGGGGCCGCCATTGGAATTCTAAGGGTCAACAATAAAATATTTTTACAAACATCAATGAGATACATTATTTGGTCGAATGATTAAAAATTCATATTTTTATATTTTGTATTAGTTTAAATCTCGTCATTTGTTTTGAAAATGTAATTACTTTTTTACTAAAGTAAGATCCACTAATTGACCTAGTAGCTAAGGATACTCATAGTCTCATACTGCTCTATCTAGGGGTGTAAATGAGTCGAGTCGAGCTCGAGTAGTGCTGAGCTCGACTCGGCTCGTTAAGAATTCGAGGCGAGTCGAACTTGGTTCGAGCCTGAGCGTGTTGAGCTCGACTCAGCTCGTTAAAAACTCGGAGGAAAAGAGTACACCTGAAAACATACAGAAAGTTAAACTAAAAATTAAACTAACATAACAACTAAAACCGCCAAATCTACATTTTAGTTCACTTTAATTTTAAAAATTTAAAAAATACTATATTATATTTTTTGAGTAGCTCACAAGTTTTTTCGCGTCGGGTATCAAGTGGCTCGGCTCGTTAAAAATCCAAGCCGAGTTCGAGCTCATGTCGTGTCCAACTGAGTCGAGTGTTGCCGAGCTTTGATCGAGTCGAGCTCGAGTAGTTCACGATCTGTATCGTCTTATTTATAGCCCTAGCTCTATCTTGTATGTGTTTGAATCCCGATATAGGAATGTAAAATTTCTTTATAATCAAAAAAAATTGTTAAAGTAATAGAATATGATTTTGTTTTATGGAGTCCGTTTTTTGAAAATATCCAAGATTGTAGATAATATTAATAATTGAAATATATTAGATGAGACTTAGAGTTACATATAATGAAATTTAGACCCCTAGTACATTTGAAAGATTTTAAATATGATTTATACACAGTGAAAATCAAACCTAAGATCTTAAAACTAATTTAAAACTCTTTGGAATTTTAATAAATTTACTAAGAATTTAAAGGACGCAAAGCAATGCTCTTAAAAAGGTTAGTTAATATAACCCAACAAGTGGTACAAGTGAAAAAACAGATGATGTTTATCCAAAAAATTTGGGTTCAATCACAATATTTATAAGATGTGTGTTTTGTTAATGAGTTAAGAATAATTATAAACAGATACTACCTTATAATCAACTTTAAACTATTAAAATAATTAATCACTAATATTATTAAATCAAAGAAATAATGTCAAATTTTATTTTTTAAAATTAAATTATCTTTTTTAAATAAATTTTACTTATAGTCGGAGAAAATGAAATTTACTCATTTTCAACGGAAAATGAAATGGCGTCAACTAAATTATCCATAAATTCATTTGATTTGTTAATAAAAGAATGTCTCTTTATTGTAAATTACATCATCGGACAGCATTTAAATTGAGAAACCACAAATAATTTAATTTTATTATAGGGTGCTGGTCCCGATGCTTAATTGCATATTTTTTTTTTGATAATACAGAGGTAAATCCTGAGGGTTAAGCACCCCTATCTGCTGCCAAAAGCTCCTGTAACATCACCGGCTCAGCTGTCATCCAGAGATCTCCGCTCCGTTGGCCGGCGAACCAACATGCCAGACGATCCGTAACTTGATTCCCCTCTCGACTAATATGTCGAACACGCACCTCCCACACACGACAGAGAAGCCCGAAAATCATATCCACCACTACATCCCCATGCAACGCCGAGGACTCATTGTTCAAAATCTTCACCACTTCCACGTTGTCCGATTCGACGATAACCTTACGTAGACCCAATCGCCATGCATGCAATAATCCGTCATACACCGCCCATAATTCCGAAAAAAGCACCGAGCAACTACCTATCCGTCGGGCGAAACCAAACACCCAATTTCCATTCCAGTCTCTGATTACTCCCCCAATTGCAGCCTCCTTCTGTTGACCCCTAACCGATCCATCGGTATTTAACTTATACCAGTCACGCGCTGGGCGCTGCCATGCGACAACCCTCAATCTCCTGCTCCGCGGGCCAGCACTGGTTGAGAAGCTACTGTCATATTCAAGCGCCAACTGCAGACAAGTTTCCACGATATCTCCTTGCACCACATCGTCCGTCGCAAAAATTGCCGCACACCGCCTCTTCCATAGGAGCCAACAGCCCACCACGAATCTGGAGGTCCACGACGATCCCCTATCCGGGATTTTTCCATCGTTCCTCAGATTAAACAGTAGCCACTCGTCAAAGTCCATTGCTTCAAAAACCTGTAACGAACCCCATGGTACCAGCTTCTGCCAAAGGGACTTCGCTAGCGCACATCGGCGCAATACATGATCTTCATCTTCGTCTCCTCCTCGGCATATACCGCAACCCCTTTCCAGTGTTAACTTACGTCGATGCCTTTCCACATTAGTGAGCAAACTATGTCGCATTACAAGCCATACGAACATGCGGATACGGAACGGCAACTTCAGCTCCCACACCGTCTTCCATTTCCCATGAACATTCAAGGTATGCTCCTCGGCCAAAGCCCTATAAGCGGACCGCACGGTGAAGCTCCTATTTTCCTCCCATCGGTAACACGGTACATCCTCGCCAAACCATGGCCTCGGTGGTTGAATTGCTTCCAATTTAGCTAACAAATTGTCCGGCAACAATGTTTCCAAGTAACGCCAGTCCCACTCACCACAGTCGGTCACCATGCGCACCACCGGCGTCGGATGGGGCATAGTCGATAGAGTACATCGTTCGACTAAAGGTCCTTCCATATCAACCCACGTATCGAACCAAAAATCCGTACGTTCGCCATTCTGCACATTCCATAAATACTCCTTTGGACTTCACCCCAAAACATGCTTAACCCCTTCCAAAGCCTCGAACATCGGTTTCTAGTAATGCTCGACGGGACCATCCCACTCCACCCATATTTTTCTTTAATGACCTTAACCCAAAGTTTATTAGATTGAGTTAGTATTTCGAAACCAATCTTCATAAGAAAGGCGTTATTTTGAGTGGCTAAATCTTTAAATCCCATGCCACCCTCCAAAATCGGTTTTCGCATAGCACTCCAATTAACCAACGAGATGCTTCGCTTCTCACGTCCACCTCCCCACACAAACCGACGTATAATCTTCTCCATTTCATGACAAACTCCTTTCGGTAACAACGTAGCTTGCATGACATAGGAAGAGATTGCTTGAAGAACCGCTTTCGCCAGTGTTATTCTTCCTGCCAAGGACAAAGTGTTAGCTACCCATCCGGGCAATCTCTTCTCCATATTATCCAGAAGATAGGCGTATGTAGCTTTAGTCACCCTATCATGTAGTAAAGGCACGCCCAAGTACTTTCCTAAGTCACCAACAACCTCAAAACCCAATCTCTGCCCCAAATTGTAGCATCGATCCGGCTCACAATTTTTCGAGAAGAAAATCTGCGTTTTTGCAACACTCACCTTGTGACCTGAGCATGCACAAAAGTCGGACAACACCTCATGAATAACATCCATTTGCGCTAAATCCGCCTCCGCAAACAGTACTAAGTCATCGGCAAAGAACAAGTGTGATATCCCCGTCCCATTCCTAGTCAAACGAATCGGCTTCCATGTCCGGGACTCCACTTTTTCTTCAATTTTGTGAGCTAGTCGCTCCATGCACAGTACGAATAGATAGGGCGAAAGAGGATCGCCTTGCCGGATGCCCCTTGATGGAGTGAACTTATCCGTAGCATTCCCATTCCATAGCACCTGCATTGATACAGAACTCACACATTGCATAATCAGCTCAACCATTGTACCCGGTATACCAACCTCTCTCAAAGTTTCCTCTATGAAGTGCCACTCCAATCGATCATACGCCTTTTCCAAATCCACCTTGATCGCCATAAAGGCTTTCTTCCCACTCTTAGTACGCATCGAGTGGATTATCTCCTGGGCCAAAATAATATTATCAGTAATATTCCTCCCTGGTACGAAACTAACCTGATTCGCTGATATCCACTTCGGTAAGAACTTTTTCAACCGGTTAACCACTGTCTTCGTGATAATTTTATACAACACCGTGCACAAACTAATGGGTCTGAACTGGCTAATTAATTCGGGCACCTCCACTTTCGGTATAAGCACTATTAGTGTTTGATTAAGGCGTTTATCCAACGGTACTCCTTCAAAAAAATCCTTGACAAACTCGAAAATTGACGAACCTACCACCTCCCATTTCTTTTGATAGAATTCCGCGTGAATGCCGTCTATACCCGGGGATTTCAATGGATTCATCTCAAAAACCACCTTCCGTACCTCTTCCATGGTCACCTCCTCCGTCAAAGATTCTAGCTCGCGTGCGTCAAAAACATGAAACCTCCCCGTCGGCAAGCTAACCGTACAGTCATGCACACCAGCCGTGAAGAGCTTTTGAAAATACTTCATGGCATGTAATTGCAAGACCGGCTGATCATATCACCATTGTTCTGTTTCAATGCGGAGTGCGTTGATATTGTTCCGACGACGGCGGACCATCGCGCTAGTGTGATAGAACCGTGTATTCCTATCCCCATCCACGATCCAGGAGCTCCTTGATTTTTGCCGCCATAGGCTTTCCTCCTCCTTCAAAACTTTTGCAAGGTCCATTTTCAACTCCTTCTCAAGTTCAATCAGAAAATCCGAGTCCCGTCTTCCCCGGGCTAATTCAACCCCTCGAATCCGGGCAAGCAACAAGGTTTTTCGACGACCTATATGACCATATACCTCCTTATTCCATTCCGCGCCTCTAGTTTGGAACTCAAGAACATTATCAAAAACACACCTCTCCTCCCGCCATACCTCAGTCACTAGCTTATGAAAATCTGGGTGGTCCGTCCATGATGAAAGATATCGAAATGGCCTAGAACCCCGACTTTCATTCTCTCCCCCAGTCTTCAACATAACCGGGCAATGATCTGATTCAAGCTTAGGTAGATGTAGAACACCCGACTCCGGATATTCATCAAGCCACCTCTCGTTACAAACACAACGATCAAGTCTCTGTTTCAAATCCCCCCTCTCCCACGTGAAAAAAGGTCCGTGATATCCCATGTCAACTAGCGCCGAGTTAAATAAAAAATCCTTAAAACGCTCACATACTCCTACACGGTTTGCCGATCCTCCCTCCCTTTCCAAGGGGCTCGCTATCGCATTAAAGTCTCCTCCTAGCACCCAAGCCTCACCCTGTTCTGGTTCAAGTGCACCTATTTGATTCCACAAAGCGGCTCGCTGAGTACTATTGGGACTCGCATATACAAACGTAATAAAACATCGCTTTCTCTTACACACATCATAGCACCACCCATGAACAAACTGTGAAGACACCACCACAATATCCAGCGTAACCGTAGCCTTCCATAACACCCAAATACCCCCCTGAGAATCCATTCGCCTCCACTCAAAAAGAGCAATAAAATCCTGAACGCCGAATGAACCTATCCGCTTTAACTCCACTAATACGTGGTTCAAACAACGCAATTATATCCGGCCGTTGTGTTTGCAATAACAACTTAAAGCATCGATAAAAATCAGAGCTAAGAGCTCCTTGTACATTCTAGAAAATGACTTTAACCATTAAAAAATAAATGGAGTGAGAGAAACGACACCTTAGGACGACATGGCCCCGCCCGCGACATCCTCAAATGCCTTATTTTCTTGCCATTGTAGCTGATCATGTTCACTCTCATTCCTTGCCGAAACAACCCCATGTTCTCCACACCCACCACTCGACGCCGCGTCGAGCTCCGCCGTCATATTAGTTATCCATTCCTTCAGAACCGGCTTAGTGGACCCACGCTCATCTCTTTTCTTAACCTTTAACCCCTTCGCCCCCACCGTCTTTGCCGCTAGCGGGTTTTTCGGCACATTCTTCACAGCTTGCTTCCTAACATTCCCCTTTGCACCTCGCCCATTCACATCCCGCAAAGCCTCCCTTTCCCCCTTGTCAAACACTCGAACCACTGTATGGTTCCCTTCCCCTAGAGAAGAGCTCTCAACCACTACTTCTTGTGCGGACACGACTTGCCCCTTACCAGCCGCGTTACCCTTTTGCTCTCCTTCAACCTCGTTACCCACCTCCTTTTCCTTGTCCATGCGCACCTCACTCACCACTATACCTACTGCTTCACCCCTCTTCCTGTCCGATGTGCCAGCTGTCTCTACCCCGACTTTTGTTACCCCGTCATGCTCCATAGTCACGGGCACGTTCTTCCCCTTATCCCTCACATTCCCCGGATTTGGCGTCTTAGCAGCCTCCTTAGAGCCACCTCCCGCAGCTTCTCCTTCCTCAATTACTAGTGCATCAAAACGCGATCCCGAAGATCGATTCGCGAGCTGTTTTGTTTCCCCTCCCGCATTACCCCGGCTAGCCGTGTTCATCGGTTTACGGCGGCGAGATTGGACTTGCATCCATGGGCCATACATCTCCTTTTCTTTTGCCCCTCCCTCCACACTAGGTGATGAGTTTGACGACGAACCAACCTCCATCGTCCCTTCTTTCCCACACACCTCCTTTTGATGACCATACTTACCACAATTATAACATATAAGTGGCAAGCCTTCATACTCCACATCTTGCCGAAATCCATCAATAATTACACCCGAAAGTAACGGCTTATTCAAATCCACCACAATAGCAAATCTTGCAAAGCGGCCCCTCTTCCCTTCCAAAGTATTGTAGTCAATCCTAACCACATTACCAAACATACTGGCGATTGCCCTAAACATACTCTTCGTATAATAGCGGTACGGAAGTCCCGGGAGGCGAGCCCAAACCACGATATGCTGAGGGTACGCCTCCGACGTAGAAAAAGACCTTGACCATGGTTGGACCGTAAGATAACTCCCATAAATTACCCACAGACCCCCTGAAAGTACCTTATCGTAATCACTTTCCAACTCAAATCGCACCAAATAGTACTCATTGTCTAAATCAACCAACTCCAATTTTCCAGCCGGCATCCACAGCGCCTTTACCCTATTCAGCAAAGCTCTATAACCAATCGCCTTACCAAGTAACCTCACAATGATCGAGCATGCAAGTTTCTCATCAATCGACTCATGCACACGGTCGGCAAAGTCAATTCTCAGCAACGGACCATCAAAACTGACTCGGACATCATCATTGGTTAGGACCACGTCTAGATCCTCAATCATGGAACCAGCACCTTCCTTCCCTGCCACCATATCGCGGAACGACAGCTTGCCGGGTCCAGGGTATGCCACTGCCTGCTCCGGCACCACCTCAGCACTCTCCTTCACGACCGCATCCTGCATGCAAACATCACCAGTAGCAGTTCCCACGCAGTTTGCCTCCACCGAACCCTGTGGAACCAAGCTTCGTCCTCTCTTCGACTCTTTCTCCAAGCCATCCTCAAGCGGCAGACCCGCCCTCTCAAGACACAACGGCACCGCCACCGTCGTGACATTCTCCGGAGGTTTTCCGATAACCCCCCCTTGCGGCTCCATCAGACGAAAACCCAAAACCTAGTTCCGAAAGTTGCGGAGCAAAAAAACCCTAAATTTAGATTGCTTAATTGCATATATTAATATTACGTACAGTTTTTTCCTTTATTTTTAAAACGATTATTAATTAAAGATTTATAGTTCTAGCTCATAGCTGGATTTATCATATTAAAAAATTAAAGCCCATAGGTGTATGTAATATACATTTATTTATACGTATATATATATGCCATCATGCAGGATCTTCCACATAATTCTTAAATATTAAAAAATACTTTGCATCATTAATAATTATTGTAATCTTTTATACAGTCTGAATTATTTCAATTCTTTTTTATTCGTATAATGAATGATATTTGTACGTTTAAATACACCCAGATTCATATTTTCTCATATATTACAATTGAAATAATTAAAGTTTTTCATTGTTTTCTCTTTTGAGTCGAAAGTTACATAACATATAACTTTTCAAGTCAAAAGTATTTTTTAAGTTTGGTTTAAAAAGTGTTTCTCAAAAGTTAAAAATTTTATTTTTTAACTTTTTTCAAAGTCAATTTGAGTATAATTCTTCATTTATTCTTGTTTATATCACAATTTTTTATATTTTTTAAAATAATGTCTAAAATATAGATTTTATCTACTTAAAAGTACTTTTTGATACTAGTACCAAGCACTCATTTCAAACTAAACAATAAGCACTTTTAAAAGTATTTTTCACCTCACTTCTTTTAACATATCCTATAACTTATTCCTACTCGGAGGAGGAGAGGAAGACTTCAAGGAAGAGAGTATTCTTGTTGGATCAAAAGCATATGACCCTGAAAGGGGGAATGAACTTATGAGAAGCTTTGATCACTCGATTATCCTTGCTTTTACATTGCATTTTTAAAAATAATGACAAATTGACCCTTAATTGTGTGGGTGAGTCTAGAGTGCGGCACCAACTGAAATGTTACTCTTTGATAATATTTTAAATTGATTAACTTAAAATCTTATCGAAAAGTGTAATATTTTAAGATTGTGGATAAAATTTTAAATTTCACATTTGTAATATTTTCAGTTGGTGTCGTACCATAACTTGTTGTACGTTAGACTTTACGTAATTGTGTAATAATAGCATGTATTATAGAAAGATGATGTGAGAAAAATCTGTTGGGAGAAGTGAAATTGAAGAAGAGGAAGGAAAGGACAATGATATGTAAAGTTGCAGTGTGTGAAGGGCAAAGATTGTTGGTTTGATAGGAAAAGTGTAATGTTAGGCTTTCCTACTGTGGGAATTGGCAGTGAATCGCTGCGACAATGACACCAAACTCTGAATCACTTTATAGGGTTTAGATATAGTAGGGGGTTGGTTTCCCATCCCTACCCTACCCTACCCACTCCACCTCTCACATGTTCATCGTGAATTAAGCTATTCGATATTCTATCGGTAGACGCATCGTTTTCTTTATCAAGCAGAGTCGAAGAGATATTGCATTCTCAAAATAAATATCGATATTTAAACTCATGCAAAATAGGATAATATGAACGTTTTTAATCGTTTAGTTACAATTATTTCTAATAAAAATATGAGTAAATTGATAGGATTTGTAAATAATAAGCTTAAATTTATGGTTTTTTTTGAATTAGTACCAAATTAGTCTAATGTATAAATATGAATGACTAATGTGATGTTAAACAATTATACTCAAACTACCACGTCACCCCATTGAGTGTAGTTAGGGTTTTGTGACCATTTCATAACAAAATTGTTAGTTTAATGACCATTTTGTAATAATTTAAAGTTTATGATCAAAATGAACATTGAGACATAGTTTAGTGACCATTTATTAACTTTGCCATTTTATATCAAATAGAGTTGGAGAGATATTACATTCTCAAGATAAATATCGGGATTTAAATCCATACACAATAGGACAACATGAACATCTTTGACTATTTGACCGGATCTTGACATATTTTTTTAATATTAATATATATTAGCGTCAGTGTATTTCCTTATACCGATTTTCTTTTATCGGCATGTTTTGAATTTCATTCATATATTATATACAAGGACAAAACTATGAAGTGATTAGTGGGGGCGGCATAAAAATTTTAATTTTTGGGTGATCAAGATTCTTTGTTCTTGTGTTAGAGGATTAAAATGCATTATTCTTATTTTGAAAGACCTAAAAATGGAATTTTTATATATCACTTAAGGGTTAAAAGGGTTTAATCGCATCGGTCTTATTTGGAGAAGGGACTAATTAACAAAAATAATTCAATTTAATTCAGTAACAAAACAAACAAAAAATTATAATAATGAATTTGTCTCATATATTAAGTATTTTAAAATAAGAATTTTTGTTTTCTATTTTAATATTTGGAGTTGATTAGTTGTTTTAATGTTCAATATTTAGTAAAATGTGAAGATATTTATAATTATAAAAGAAAAGAAAAATTAAAAAAAATCATGACAACTCTTTTTAATTTCAATTGTTAAATAAAAAAATCAAGTGAAAATGGTGAGCAAAATATATCCTGCATATGCTTCATTTTGACCCAACATTGGGTACCCTGCACAAAGACTCTCTCCCTTAATTTTGTCCTAATACACCAAGACATGTTGGGGCCATCTACCCTTTTGTGGGGTCCCTTCAAAATTAAATATACAAGTAAACACAACAATAATGTCTATGCTACTGACAATTTAAAACTCAAACAAACGAGAAGTTAACAATTATCAATATTATTATTGTTATTATGAATGAGAAATAAGCCAAGAATTAAGATAAAATGGTCATGTTATTGTTTGGTAATTAACATATAGTTGATAGTAGTATTAGTATTTATTAATTTGGTTAGTTGATTCGAATGTATGAAATTGTTTGATAAAATAAATGATAGTTGATAGTTGTTTGATTATTTGAACAAACAAAATAAAATATAAGGACATGATTATATGCAATACTTGTTTGAATAGTCTATTGGTGTTAGCAGCCTTGAAGATCGTTGTAACTAAATCTGTTAGCAAGTTGTTAGGAGCAGTTAGTTGTTTTTGTATGTAGTTGATTAGTTGTGAATATTGTGTATAAATAGGATTGTAAATTGATAATTATTTTAATGATAATATATGAGAAGTATTCCTTTTATCCTTTTCTCAAAATTTAACATGGTATCATTGAGCCATTGATCCATTTTCTTTTTGGGCCGTTCTTTGACCTATTTTTTTCTTATCTGCTCAATCTCTCTTCCGCGTCTTTGCCTCTTTCAGCCTTATGGTTTCTTCTTTGTTTTTTTCCTCTCACGATGCCTCCTGAGATTACAACGGCCGTCGATTCAATTGATTTCAACCACCCTCACTTCATTCATCCTTCCGATATGTCGGGCAGTCTGTTGGTCTCTCATCGCCTCATAGGAAATGACAACTATAATATTTGGAGTCGTTCCATGCACATCGTCTTGCTTGCCAAAAACAAGCTGGGTTTTGTTAATGGTAGCTGCACAAAGGACACGTATGGTGATCTGTTGGCTTCTCAGCGGGAGCGCTGCAATGCTTTCGTTTTATCCTGGATCTTGAACACCGTGAGTGATGAGCTCTCGACTGGAATTGTCTTCACGTCCAATGTTGCTCATGTTTGGAAGGATCTTAAAGAACGCTTCGACAAGGTGGATGGCTCTCAGATCTTCTTCCTTCATCGCGAGATCGCCACTGCCAACCAAAGAGAATCCAACATTTCTACCTACTTCACTCGATTGAAGCTCTTATGGGATGAGTACTCCTCATTGGTGCCCTTTTCAGTCTGTGATTGCGATGATTCTCAACAAATTGTCACGCATCTGGTGCAGCAACGTTTATTCCAATTCTTGATGGGGTTGAATGAAACATACACTGCTAACCGAAGTCAAATGTTGTTGATGAAGCCCTTGCCTACGGTCAATCAAGCCTATTCGATGCTTGTGCAAGAGGAATCCTAACGAGCACATTTGTCTGGTATCTCTCTTGTCCCTGACACTACTGTTTTGTTTTTTAATGCGTCTGGTTCTTCCGATCGAAGGAAGTTCACTGGCGTTTGCGACCATTGTAAGATTCATGGGCATCGCCGTAATAACTGTTACTCCCTTCATGGTTTTCCACCGGATTTCAAGTTCACAAAGAAGTGTGGTCCTTCACCGGCTCTTACTGCGAACACTATGGTTGATAACTTGCATGTCACTAAGGATGGTCATGTGCCTTCTGTGGTGTTTGCACCTGTGTTTACTCGTGAACAGTATACACAAATTCTCGAGCTTCTGAACAAGGCTTATCCTGTTGAGTCTGTTGCTGACATGGTTGGTGCAAATCTTCAGGGTATGTCTTCTAACCATCCTTCTGTGCAATGGATATTGGACACTGGAGCTACTGATCATTTATTGTCTGATTTTCATAGCTTAGATTTTCCTATTCCGTATGCTTCTGATTCTTATATCGTCCATCTTCCCAATGGTAAAATCGTCTATGTTACCCACATTGGTTCTTTTTCTTTTGATTATATTCATGTTTTACCCAAAGTTCTTCAAGTTCCCAGTTTTACTCATAACCTTCTTTCAGTCTCCAAACTTACTCGCGACCTTAACTGTAGCATCACATTTTACCCTAACTTTTGTGTTTTACAGGACCTCTCAAATGAAAGGGTGAAGGGGATTGGTAGAGAGTTCAGAGGATTTTATTTTTTTTATTCATCAAGTTTGGGTTCACATAAGTCCATTAGTACTTGTTCTAATTATGTTTTTATTAATTCCATTTCTAATTCCAGTTCATGTATGTCTTTTGATTCTATTAATAAAATTCATGTTTGGCATGCTCGTTTAGGGCATGCCCCTCATTCTGTTCTTCATAAAACACCTTCTTTACTTTCTGTTAACTTGTCTCCTGATGCTATTAAAGAGTGTTCTGTATGCCCTTTAGCAAAACAAACTAGGTTACCTTTTTCTGTAAGCACTACTAGGGCTTCTACTTCTTTTGCATTACTACATTTAGATCTTTGGGGAGCTTATCGTGTCTCAACTCATAGTGGACATAAGTTTTTCTTGACCATAGTGGATGATTTTTCTAGAATAACTTGGGTCTATCTGATGAAACTCAAAAGTGGCATTGTTATGTACCTTAAGCAGTTTTGTTCCTTTGTTAATACTCATTTCTCCACCAATGTTAAGACATTTCGATCTAACAATGGTACTGAATTTTTTAATTCAGGATGTTCTTCTTTTTTCCTTTCTCATGGCATTTCTCACCAAAGTTCATGTGTTGGCACTCCTCAACAGAATGGGGTGGCTAAATATAAACATAGACACCTTCTTGAGGTAGCTAGAGCTCTTAGGTTTCACTCGAATGTCCCTCTCAAATTTTGGGGAGAATGTGTTTATGCAGCCTGTTATATCATTAATCGTCTTCCCACTTTAGTTCTCTCCTAGAAGAGTCCTTTTGGGGTTTTTTTACAATAAACCACCTAGTCTGTAACACCCAGGTTTAAGGGGTCGGGTGTTAGGTGAGTAAATTGGGTTCGGGTCTTTGGGCTTGGTTTTGAATTAAAAAGACCATGTGTTTTCATTAAGGGTAAAATGGGGTTTTTTTAATTAATGAAATAAAACAAGTAAAAAGAGTGTTTGAAAGCTATCATCGTCTTCCCCTACAAACTAAAACCCACGACTAAAACCTCTCCCCAACCCAAACACTGTTACAATATCTTCTTCAACGATTTCAAGAGTTTTTATCAAGGTAATAATGTTTTTGACTTCTCCTCTTCATCCTTAAAATTTTCATGGTTTTAGATTTTCATAAACTCCATTTTTGAGTTGCTTCAAGTGTTCAAATTTTAAATCAAGGGTGGAAACTTTGTTGGTTTTTCATTGAGTTTTTTATTTGTAAAGTTTATATATGTTATAGTCTTGGTTTTAAGTTTAACATATGTTAAAATGGTGAAGTTTTAATGAAATTCCGAAATGGGTATTTGTGGGTGAGTTTAGAGGTGGAAATCTTGAGTTTTTGAGGTAGTTATGTGAGGGAAAGTTGGGTTGATGGTATGGTTGTACTTGGGGGCTGTTTTGAACATGTTTAGTGATGATTTGGATGATGAAATTGATGGGTAACTGTTGGGTTGTGTTCAAGTTCGAAAATAAAGAGTTTGGGTTAGTTCTTGGCTTGGAAATGTAGTGAAATTGTCTTGAGTTGTAATCTGATTTGTGGCAGTGATTTTGTGGATGTTTTGATGTGTAATTCATTGTTTTTGGTTGATTAGAAACAAGGGAAAACGTTGGAGAAGCTTCGGGCTCAATACCGGGGAACTTGAAGGCTTGTTTTGAGGGTGTTTGGTGAGTGGACTGTTTTCAATGGTTTTAAATTGATTCAAAGTATGTTGTTGGGCTGCTAGATTGTGCTTGGTAGGCCAATCTAGTGTGGGGTTATGTTGGTAGCTTAATCTCTTGTTCAACTTTATGTATTTCTTGCTAAATGTGCATAAATGCGGTCTTGTGATAAGTGTTTGTTTATGCATGTTACGATATATTTATGTTGTATGATGGTGATTTGTATGTTGTATTGCATGATTTGTGAAATCATGATGACTACTCGCTTAGTATGTTGGCACTAGTTATGTTACCAGATATAAATGATCGATCATTAGGATGAGTGTGCACACGGTAAGAGTCAAATTCGTGCGTGGCCTTGGTGATGTAAAGTCACCAAGGTGGAGTACGGTGAAGTAACATTCCACCGAAAAGTATATATGTGTGATGATGAGTGGAATCCCATCTGTAAAAGAAAACGGTGATGAGTGAAATCCCACCGGAAGGTAATATTGTTGTTATTGAGTACGTTGGGCGAAAATCCCAACGGAAGCAATCCGTATATCCGAGTAAGCTATATAGTTGCTAATATACCTTATTTATGTGTGGTTGATGTGGTAAGATGTTATGTTACATCCATGCTAAGCATAACATGAGGTAAGATGTCGTGTTCATGCATTCTTGTAGCAGTTGGCTATGTTGGTGTTAATGCATGCCTCGTTGATGATTTATGGATACCATGTTTTGGACCCTGCATTGTCGATATTTGTTTTTGAGCTTCATCACTAAGCTTTCAAGTTTACGCTCTCATTCCCGACAATGCAGATCATTAGTGTGGAAGTTAGCAAGGAGCAAGGAAGGGGCACCCAAGAGCGTGTGTTGCTGCTCAAGTATGGTTTTTCTTGAATAATGTAATAGTAGGCAATGAGGATGCTAAGTGTTGTAGGAGCGTATGTTAAACTCCTATGTTGGCTTTCATGTTGTTGAATGTTCATGTTTTTGTGTTGAAGGGATGTAAACCTTGCTTTATGTGTTGCTCAAGTTTCTATATGTTTCTTATAGCTAAATAGACTCGTTATGCATGCTTGTATGTTTAATCATGCTCAGTTGTAGGATGTGTTGCCTCTAGTTTGTCTGTATGATTGTTGCTTTGTGATCTTTGATGTTTCAGGGCGATTTTAAGGACGTTTGAGGATGCTAAAACCTGTTTTCGGGCCACTTTGTGTGCAGGCGTTTTGAAACGCGCGAAGTGGCTTCGGAACGGTCGTAGCTCCAGGGATACTTGTATCGGAACAAGGGTGGTGCCGTTTCGATACGATTTGACACTGTGAGCCCCCATTTTGGAACCTGTTTTGATACGATTTGCCATTGTAAGCCCCTGTTTCGGAACTAGTTCCGATACATTTTGTCACTGTAGACCCTCGTTTTGGAACAAGGTGGGTTGTATCAGAACGGCTTGGTCCTACTTTTAAACTAGAGCCCACGTTTCGAAACAGGCAAGCTTGTTTCGAAATGCAGGCAGGTAAATTGGCTAATCGACATCTTCAAAGGTTCTTGGACGTTACGTTTTAGTTCCAAATGCTTGTTTGCTTCCTTTTTGAGTTCATATGTATCTTTTATGAATGATTTTGTTTCGTACGCATGAAATTGGACTAATCAAGTTACTTGGTAAATTTAAGTTGCCATATGTTCTGCTTGGATTGTTTCGTTATCGTCTTCCGCTGCCGCCTTCGCACATAGGATTAAATGTGATATGTAGACAAGATAATATGAAAAATTTAGGGTTGCTAATCGGAGTGAGGCCTTAGCGGGTTTCGCCCCAGTTTTCCCTGTGTAACCCGTTCGGACCGGTATGTCAGCTAGACCAGGACGAGGGGGTTACATAGCCTTTCTCACCTAAGGACTTTTGGATGTTTGTGCTATGCTTCTAAGCTTCATTGCCATGATAAATTTGCTGCTCGGGCAGTCCCTTCTGTCTTTATGGGATACTCATCTACTCAAAAAGGGTATTTTCTATTTAATTTGGAAACCAATACCTTTTTTGTTAGCTGAGATGTCATCTTTCATGAACATATTTTTCCTTTTCATCTGTCTGTTTGGCTGTTTCTACTGACTCTCTCATTTTCCCCTCTTCCTCTCCTCATGATGTTTTACACTGTAATTCTCCTGTTCATTCTCCTAACCTTTCTCCTATTAATTCTCCTGTTCATTCTCCTATTAATTATTCTATTCATTCCCATGTTCCTTCTCTTGTTCCTTCTCTTGTTTCATCAGATAGTCCTTATGTCTCATCTAGTTCTTCTTCTTCACCTTCTACCCAATCTTATGTTGATCCTTTAGTTGTAGAGTTACCCCAGCAACCTTTTGTTCCTTTACGGAGGTCTGCTAGAATTGTTCAGTCTCTTCTTTGGCTTGAGGATTATGTTATCTCTTGCCAATCTTTTTCTCTTCCGAGCAGGTATCCTATTTCTTCCTTTATTTCATATTCACATTTGCCTATTCATACTCAAAGATTTCTTTCTTCTACACATATTGCTAAACTAAAAACCTATAGTGAAGTCATCCGAAATCCCCGTTGGGTTCAGGCCATGAAAGAGGAAATTTGTGCCTTGGAAACAAACAACACTTGGTCTGTAGTTCCTTTGCCTCCAGGAAAGGTTCCCATTGGGTGTAAATGGGTGTACAAAGTGAAATATAAGGTTGATGGCACTGTTGAGAGGTTTAAAGCCCGCTTAGTGGCTAAAGGGTACACTCAAAAGGAAGGGATTGATTATGTGGATACCTTCTCACCCGTTGCAAAATTGGTTACTATTCGAGTTGTTCTTGCCCTTGCTTCCATCCATCATTGGCCATTATATCAATTAGATGTTCACAATGCATTTCTCCAAGGGGATTTATTTGAGGAAGTCTTTATGACTTTAGCTGAAGGTTTTTGTAGCCATGGGGAGTTCATAGTATGTAGGTTACAAAAATCACTCTATGGTCTGAAGCAAGCATCTCGGTAATGAAACCTTAAGCTTACAGAAGCCTTGCTAGTGTCTGGTTATCAACATAGTAAATATGATTATTCTTTGTTCACTAAGCATCAAGGAGACAAGATGGTTATTCTGCTTATATATGTGGATGATTTACTGGTAACAGAGAATGATGAAGGCTTGATTCGAGACTTGAAGGATATTCCAAACAAGAATTTCAAAATGAAAGATTTAAGGGAGCTAAAATACTTCTTAGGTCTGGAAATATTGAGATCTTAAGAAGGGATTGTGTTGAATCAGCGGAAGTATGCACTTGAGTTGATTGAAGAAACAGGGCTAGGGGGAGCAAAGCCATCTATGACACCTCTAGAGCAAAATCGTAAATACACTTCAATAAAATATGATGAGCAGTTGGAAAGCGTTGATGATAAACTGCTACAAGATAAATCAATCTTCCAAAGGCTTATAGAAAGATTAATTTATCTAACACATATTATGCCCGATATTACATTTGTTGTGCATACGTTGATTCAATTCATGCAGCAACTTAAAAGGACACATCTAGAGGCAGCTTTTAGGGTAGTGAAGTATGTCAAGAAAAACTTTGGACAAGGGAATTTGTGCAGCAAGCAAGTGTGAATTGAGAGCGTATTGTGATTCAGATTGGGCTTTGTGTCCTGTGACAAGGAGGTATGTTACTGGTTTTTACATAAAACTTGGAGAGTCATTGTTATCCTAAAAATTAAAAAAGTAGAGTATAGTTGCACGATCATCAGCTGAAACCGAATATCGAAGCATGGCTGTTACAGCATCAGAGATAATATAGTTATAAGGGCTATTTGGAAAGCTTAAGATAGCCATTGAAGGACCTGCGAAGATGTTGTGTGATAGTAAAGCAGCCTTACAAATTGCTGCAAACTCGATGTTTCATGAAAAAACAAAACACATAGAAATAGATTGTCACTTTATTAGAGAAAAAATACAAAGTGGAAGCATTCAAAAGGAGTACATAAGATCAGAAGATCAGATTGCAGATATTATGACGAAAGCACTGGGAATACATCAACATGAACACTTAGTTTCAAGTTGAGGTTTAAAGATGTCTTTCAAACCACCAACTTGAGGGGGAAGTGTTAACGGCCTTGAAGATCGTTGTAACTAAATCTGTTAGCAAGTTGTTAGGAGCAGTTAGTTGTTTTTGCATGTAGTTGATTAGTTGTGAATATTGTGTATAAATAGGATTGTAAACTGATAATTATTTTAATGAGAATATATGTGAAGTATTCCTTTTATCTTTTTTTTTCAAAATTTAACAATTGGTTATCAATATTTGGTATATATTTATATATATTAGATTATATAAGCATATTTGAATGATGTATAAATTAAGTTTTTATTTATATATACTTTTAATACAGTTTTACTAATTATTAAATTTAAATAATTTTCAAAGAATATATATATATATATTAATCTCATTTACTTCAAGGGAAAGCAATTATTTAAACTATATACAAAATATGTTTACTTTGAAAGCATACAAAGTGTTATTCTTTAAGTTATTTGAAAAATTATTTTTGTAATTGTAAATAACCAAAGAGTCTTTACAATTATTAAATATTATATTTTAACTCAAAAAGTTCATCAAAATAGTATTTTCAATTTATCACTTAATCTGCTATTATAATATTTTTTTACCAAATATTTAAATTAACAAATATAATTAGTCAATCCTTTATAAATGATTCAAACCTTTAATTTTAACTCGAAATTCAATTTAACAAACAATTTTAATAACTTTTTTGATGGGAGGTCTAACTATATCTCTATCAATAAAATTATAAATTAATCCAAAAATATCATCATAGGAAATCTTAATACCGAATATATACACTTACAAAAAAAACTTTAATAAGATGTTTAGATAAGACAAAGTAACTTTTCAAAGCTTTTTCCGTGTGTTGTTTTCCTTTGTTTTTAGGGTAATCTTCACCAGTGGTCCCTTTTATTTAAGGTGTGTTCTATTTTGGTCACCATAATTTAAAAAAGATTATTCTGGTCACTTACGTTTAGAATCGTTTCTATTTTGGTCCCTTGGCCGTTAGTCTCCGTTACTTAAAAAAATTAATTTCTAATTTAACCCCGAACTTTCAAAATTTTATTTTTCACCATCTTCCCCCAAAAATTATAAAACTAAAACCCCATAAAATTAAATCAATGGCTATAACCCAACACTACAACCCATTCCCCTAAGATTAAAAGCGTCAACTTCCATTGCAAATGTCTATAACCCAACACTACAATCTATTCCCTCAAACTTCGAATATATCCCCAAACTTTTCATTGCAAATGGCTATAACCCAACACTACTCGCTTTGTAGCAATCCCTAAATGAATACATGTAGTTTTATGTTACATGATAATTTTATATCTAAAACATAGCCCCTCTATTATTTCTGAATTGCGCCGATGATCAATCCATAGTGGTAATTGTTTGACACAACTTTCACTAAATTTTGCTTAAGCTTATCTGCCTTAAGAAAGCCAGAGGTATTTGTGATAAACTATTAGTAGAAAACAAGATTTTGGATATTGACTTGAGTTAGGTAATGCAATAAGAAGCATAAAGTTATAGTTTTTTCTAACAAATATAAAAACTTATCATGATAAAGGGAAGATCAAACTGTTCAAGTTGAAACCACATAGACATGAAGTGATTTGATTTTTTTATTATTAAAATTAGGTAAAATAAATCTGATGCCCTTAATAAGATCTGTATAGACGAAAAACAATGCAAAATGAGAACTTTTTAAGATAGTACGAAAAACTGGGGGAGGGGGAGAGGACAATATGACTGTACGAATTTAAAGGCTATAACATGTTGCATTGTCAACAATATTCTTGTTCTCAAAATCAGAAGCCATTGTGTTTTGAAATTTTTTGAGTAACAAGTGTTCAGCATCTCATAAATAAATTATCTTTAAGGAGTAAGCAACAAAGGTGCATTTTGAAAAACACTAAAATTCCAGATTCACAGCAAATCATAGATCCTTGAATATTGGTACAAAGAATGAAACAATTTAATAATAAGAATGCTCTAAGTTCTCCAACTAATATTTTTTTATTAGGCCCTCCCATCCTTGTTTCAGGACTCCATTAATTGTGAGAATATGCTTGTTTGATATAGTTTTTCTGTGCATTTATTTGCAGAGCCAACACTCAACAGCCAAAGCTCTTCGTTGGAATGATTCTTATCCTCATTTTCGCCGAGGCTTTGGCTTTGTATAGACTCATTGTCGGTATCATCCTCTCTTCTCGTGCTGGTCAATCCCGAGCAGAGTAGAGTGCAAGATTCTGAAACTTGGGATGGTGCTAGTTGGCATTATTTCGTTGTTTTGCATTCGATCGGGGATATATTCGAATGTTTGGGGAATGTGTTGTAGTGTTGGGTTATAGCCATTTGTAATGGAAGCTAGTTACATCCATTGATTTAATTTTCTGGGATTTTAGTTTTATAATTTTTGGGAAGATGGTGAAAAATAAAATTTTGAAAGTTTGGGGGTTAAATTAGAAACTAATTTTTTTAAGTAACGGAGACTAACGGCTAAGAGACTAAAATATAAACGATTCTAAACGTGTTACGTAACTGACCAGAATAATTTTTTTTAATTTCTGGTGACCAAAATAAAACACACCCTAAACGAAAGGGACCACTGGTGAAGATTACCCTTGTTTTTATTATGCAATTGTTTTTCTATTCCTTTATATGTTGTCACCAATTAACACCATAAAAAATAGAGCTTTTATATACAGGGACGGAAGCATTAATAGGTTAGGAGGGACTGATGTCCCTTGCAGATTTTTAATATAATTATATTTTAGGTTGTTTTTAGTTTAAATATCAGTAAAATAAAATTTTTGTCCTTCTCAATTTTTTTCCTAGCTCCGTATATATATATATATATATATATATATATAGGGACAGACGCAGAACTTTATGTTAGGGGAGACGAACCTATAAAATTTTAGAGGGGCGAACTTATAAAAATTTAGGGGGAAATGGATTTTTCAATAAAAATATAAATTTCTAAAAATTTTCTAAATCATATAGGAATTTCAAATTTTTAGGGGGGACCGCCTCCTCCAGCCCCCTCTAGATCCATCCTTGTATATATATATGATGTACAAATTTAAGGGCCAATATTAGATGGAAAAACAAAGTTAAGGGCTACTGTGGGTGGATGGTATAAGTTCAGGGGGCAAACGTAAAATTAAACCAAAAGAAAAAGAGAAAAAATGAGTTTTCGTCCACGCAATCAACAGTGTGAGTGACGGGTCTGTTGCAGGCTCAGCAGCTGCTTTCTGGACTGTACTGTCTTTTTTTTTTTAATTTTACTTTCTCCGCCCCCACAAACTAGGTATTTTGTTTATAATATAAAAAAAACTAGGTATTTTGTTATTAACTTTTACGTGGTTTTAAAATAAAAAATTTGTATAAAAGATGTGATGTAATATAATTAAAATGATAATTTTATTTTTTAAAAATTAATTTTTGTTTGTTAGAAAATTAAAGAAATGATAAAAAAACAATTTAAATGGGAAAGTTATAAAATACAAAAAGAGTAAATTTAAGTAATCTATCAAAGAAACTATTCCTTCAAATCAAAATTCACCGGGTTTCAACCAATCTTTTACCTTCCCATTTTTGTCCACATTTAAGGCCCCCTTTCATCTCAACCCCTCATATTTTCTGTAATTGTCATTTTACCCCTTTTGGGGTTTCCCTATTCTCATCACTTTCCATATGCATAGTTTTTATACTTTTTATTATGCTTTCACAAATTTAGTAGGAATATACATACATTGCAGCAAAACCAATTTCTTGATCTAACTTGATGTACATGTGGGTAAAATTAATGTCAAAGCTGTACATAGAATTGTACTAACATATATCCTTGGCATAAAACTAAAAAAATATCCGCAAGCTTTTGTCATAATTAGTCTTTTCGGCTCATATTATTTTTAAATAATTTAATTTTCAATGTTTCATTTAGCTTATATGCGAATGAAAACTGTTAATCAACTAATGATATAAAACTTAAAATGATTTGACAGATTAATACGGCGGGAGAAATAATAAATTTATATTTTTTACTAATGTGTCATACTTTCAAGTCAACATATTTGTCTATATGACACTGCTTTGACTAATGGAAAAAATTAATAAAATTGATGGGTTTTATTGGTTAGGACCAATACCATGAATGACATGGAGGAACGAACCCAGAGATGGACCTAGAGAGGAGCATGAGGGGGCGATTGCCGCCTAAAAATTTGAAATTCCTATATGATTTAAAAAATAGAATTTTTCTATGTATTTCCTATTGAAAATTTATTTTCGCCCCCTAAAATTTTATAAGTTTGTGCCTCCTAAAATTTTATAGGTTCGCCCCCTAACATAAAATTTTGCGTTCGTCGCTGGGCGGACCTATGATATGATTTTTCTTCTAATAGGTTATGTTCTTATTTTACCTTTTGTTTATCAATAAAATTATTTGGTTAATGTGTCAACAAGTATCTTATTAATTTTTTTAAAATAAATGATTTTGATTTTATTTTTTATTTTTTGGGTAAAATACAAATTTCATCACTCAACTTTTTCTCTCTCTCCTATTTTGATCACTGAACTTTAAAAAAATCAATTTACTCACTCAACTTCAGATATTGAATTTTTTTAGTCACTCCACTGTTATCTTTTAACTTTGTGGTGACATGGAAATTTTTTTATTAATTTTAAACTTCCATGTATACACAAATTATTGTTTTATTAATATCATTTTTATATTTTTTATTGAATTTCTTTATCGGCCACCCCCACTACCTGTCATCTCTGTTTTCACCTCCAATCTATTACTTATTACCTTAAACCTTATTCTCGTCTCAACCATCGAAAGTTAAAACATTTGTAATACTCTTCAACACATTGATACAAATAGAGATAAAAATTGACAATAGCAATGAAAATATATCTTCACATATATAAAAGTTGAAAAATTATTTTAAATTTGATTGATTAGTCATTACAACAATGTCATCATCTCACCCTAAATAATTGGTATCATCAATGAAAATTCACTGATATAGAAGTTCTAAATCTCATTTTGAATTTGGTTTCATATATAACGATCTGCATAGTTGGAGGAAACCATTAAAAAAGAGGTTCACTTTGACTTTGGTGGATCTTCGATGATCAAATATTTCATTCGAAGATCTCAAAGGTGAAGATGCTCTTTTTTGGGTGGAGAAAAACATATTTTTATTTAAACTTCATCCAACGACGGACGGCGGAGATAAGAAAATAAGAAATAAAAGCATTCAATGTTAGATTTGGGGTAGTTTATGGTAATTTTTGGTTAAACGAACACTAAATTTATGTTCAGGAGAGTGAAAACATGTTTGGTGAAAGAGTTTGGGTCTCATCGGCCACCGTTACCGGCGCGGTAGTCGGTCGTGATAAATGGTGGCCGAAATTTGAGTATGTTCAGAGAAAATAAGAGTAGAAAGAATGAAAATAAAAGAGAAAAAGATGGGAAATGAATATAATAGAAAAAAAATAGTTTTATATAGATTTGAAACGACATCGTTTTGGTGTTGATTTAACTTTTTCAAAATGACGTTATTTTAATTTTTGTGTCATATCATAACGTTGTTAATTATTTAATGGTGGAGTGACAAAAAGTTCAATTTTTAAAGTTGAGTGAGTAAGTTGAAAATTTTTAAAGTTTAATGATCAAAGTAAGAGAGGGATAAAAGTTGAGTGATAAAGTTTGTATTTTACACTTATTTTTTAATTTGGGTGTACAGAGATAACAACTTCTGGCAGTTAGTGTAACAAGAATCCAGGCATACGTACTTTTTGTTGGAGCCCTCGTGAATCCAGGGATTGCCGTCTTCCCTTTTTTATTCTTATTTTTTACGTGTAACTGTCATCTCCATCTACCGTCCCCCCCACCCCCACCCTTTATTAAAAACTTATCTTTATCTTTGGTTTATTTTAAGCTTAAGGGTATCATAAACCCTTAAATTATTGAAAAAAAATAAATTAAGCTCTTAAATTTTTTATTTAATTAAGTTTTTATACTTTAAAATTTTATCAATTCATATTTTGGACCAACGTTGAGTGTTAAATCTAACAAATGTTTAGACCAATTGGTGTAACGTGTTGTGTTACATTGTTATTACTTGACATTTCCATAACTTTGTTATTTTATTTAAGGCTAAAGGGGTACTTTTGCCCCTGAGTTCGACCTAAAAATACAATTTCTCCCCTCGTCGAAAAGTGCACTTAATGTGGACATCGAGTCCATGAAATCCATCAAATTGACCATTTGACCGGCGTTGACCATTACGGTGCTGATGTGGCAGTTACCGGTGATGACGTGACAGTCCATGATGCTGACGTGGTGGTCAACGGTGCTGACATGGCAGTACACGTGGGATAATGACGTGGTAGGAGGGGCTGAATTGATTATTTTAACCGAATTCGAGGGCATAATTGATTTTTTCCCAAATTTAGGGGCGTAATTAAAAGTTCAATAACTCATTTAATCTTTAATCTAAAAAAATAAAACTATTAATATTTAAATAATATTTAAATATTCATAAAATATTAAAAAAATATATAAAAACACCATAATGAATTAAATATAAGTAAAACTATTAAAGTTATAAACATAAAAAATTAAAAAATATCTATAAACCATTGGAGAATCTTTCGATTGTTTCTCATTATGCTACAAGTACTAATGTCTCTTGAACATATTTTCAATTAAGACATCCTTGTATTAAAGTACTAATAAAGTCAAAATTTTCTTTCATTTCTCTACATCAAATAGCAATAAGCATCAATTTGATGTAAAAATGTCGGAAAAATTGAATTCTATTGTTACTCTAGTACAATGTTGATTCCACTAAAAAAATTTAATGAATAGTAATACTCAAAGTGACGAAGTCGAATTTTTTTCTATAAAAGTATTTAATTTTTAATACTTTATAAAAAAATTATTAAGTTTTTACATTAAATTTTATCATTTTTTAATATATAATATATTTTAATTTTTATATAATTTTTATTTTTAGTAATTTTTAAAATATTTTATTTATTTTATTAACTTTATGGATTTTTATAAAATAAATTGAAGAATATTTTGATCTTCTGTGAGAGTCTCCACTTTGTTTTTTTAATTATCCTCACTTAATAAAATTATTTATCTAGTTTTAATATTTTAAATTTTTAATAATTTCATAAATTCTTATTTTTGAACTTAAATATTAAATAAGTTATCGAACTTTTAATTAAAATCAATTATGCCCCTAAACTCAGGAAAAAATCAATTATGCCCTCGAATTCAGTTAAAATATTCAATTCAGCCCCTCTTGCCACGTCATCATCCCACGTGTATTGCCTCGTCAGCACTATTGACCACCACGTCATCATTATGGATTGCCACGTTATCACCGTTAACTGTCGCGTCAGCACCATTACGGTCAACGCCAGTCAAATGGTCAATTTGATCGATTTCATGGACTGGAGGGCCACATTGAGTGCACTTTTCTGCGAGGGGCGAAATTATATTTTTTTGGTCGAATTCAGGGACAAAAGTACCCTTTTAACCTTTATTTAAAAATTGTTTAAAAGTACTAAAAATTCTATAAAAAACTTATAAAATAATTTTCTGAAAATATGAAAATGTTACATGATAAAACTGTAGTGAGTCACATGACAATAATATTTTAAGAAAAAATCATCAAAAATTAATGGTCAATATCAGTCAAAGAGCTTAAGTGATTAAATTTATTAATTCAGGGGATTAAGTGATTAAATTTACTAATTCGGGGGCTTAATTGAATGTAAAAAAATTAAAAACTTAATTGATTTTTTTTCAAAAATTTAGGTGGTTAATGCATCCTTAAGCCTTTATTTTATGATTATAACTGGTAAGGTTTTTATTTATTTATCATTTTTTAATAAAAATGAACGCTAAATAAACTAGAAGCGAGGATAAATATAACTTTTTGATATATGAATTCGACTTTTAAGATGTAATTGATAGTTACTTTTTTTATGTAATTAGATATTTAAATTTGATTTTAATGATCAAGTCGTCAGTTAAGCTTTCTTGTCCTAATTAAGTACATGAATTTGATTTGAGAGTTCAAATTGGTATTCAAACTTCACTTTTTGATCACATTTAAAACATACATTAAATGATTTATTTCATTCAAATTGAACTATGAAACCAAGTTTAAATACTAATTTGAACTTAAAAACCAAGTTCATCTACTAAATTGGACAAAAAAAAGGGGTCGAGCACCAAAGTGA